>JAQNCA010000014.1:18585231-18597777 GCA_029783725.1 Acanthurus tractus
GTTTTTTTAAGGGATGACGTAGGATTTATTTTCTGTCTTGTGCACTCATTCCAGTTTTTATTGTGTGGGTTTATTTAAAAGCCTGTCATTAGAGTCAACTTCAAAATACTCCAAACACCTCCAAGGACCCTCTAATAGAGTTTTCAGGTACATAAGGTCCACTTTAAGAGAGGCCATCAGGCAGCATTTGTAAAATCATCCCTCTTTCTCTCGTCTCCTCCCATCATCTCTCGCTCTTCCAGGCGGAGCAACAAGGAGATTGTGTGTGTGACCCCAGCCGGACAAGCCTCCGGCACCACCCCCGTTATGGTAGACATAAACTCTGCTGAACTCAGGAACCCAGAGGTCAAGTTCAACTACACAGACGATCCCACCATCCTCAAAATCGAACCAGACTGGAGTATCGCCAGGTGAGTCCGCCTATCTTCCCCTCAGCTCGGGAAATGGAGCAAAGATGAACCATTTATATGAATGTGAAAAATGTTATATGTTGCATAAAAGCTTTCAGTTGTCCCAAAAAGACTGCAAAATGTATTCACTCCAGATTTATTTATTTCTAATATTGGTGTAAATTGGTTCATTTTTGCATCATATAGCTTACTCTGTCAGCTATCATTGTATGATATATCAGCATTCCTATGACTATTTTATTATCTATAATTTACATCAACACAGTGTTTGATCTATGATTCTGCTTGATGTACATCTGTAAGACAGATACAAACACATCTATACATTATTAATCCCTAGTGTTGGTTGTGCCATACATTCACGCCTATTTTCAAGAAGCATAGCCCACTGAGCTGAAATATGAGCCCTGTGTAAATGGGGATAAATGTATTATTCTGCTAGCATAGTCCTCGGCTCTGTCTGGAGGAAAAAAACAAAAAACAAAAAAAAACTAAACATTCCTCTCTATTTCGCACTCATCTTGTTTTCCAAAGGCTTATTATTTATTCTGTTTATCTTTATGTTTCAAAAGTAAATCTTTGAGAGCAGGAACAGCGGTAAAGGAGGCTCCTGAAGCAGTGCACTGCTAGTTGATGAGCTGCAGCAGAGATGTATCTTTAAATATTACTTGACTTATTGAAATGAGACTGCATAGCCACAGGAAGATTTCCTGTGCAAACACAAGCTGTGTTTTGGAGAAAAAAAAAAATCTCTGAGCTTCCAAGTGCTAATGGGCTCACTAGCATGACCTAGAAACTCCTCTACTCCTCAGCTCAGAAACCAAACCAGCAAATACACACTTACATGCACATGCACACTTATGACTGTCTCATTTACTTCAAAAGTTTAGTTCCAGGAACATGTCATATGCTATTTTCTGATTTTTGACAGGATGTTTTTCTGTTGCATTACCTTAACATTCTCAGACACCAGCTGGTATTCAAATAACAGGCAAATCCTAAAAAACTGACGACCTAAATTGGCTGCACAAGTTGCAAATCATTTATGTGCTCTTTGACAGAAACACTGATCTCCTTTGATTTAACTTTGAACACTTTTTAAGGAATGCTCACTTCCTGCACACATCTCTGTTCCCTTATCTCCCTGGCAATGAAAGTCATATTTTTCTGGTTTTGTTATTAAAGCAGCCCTAAATTCTCCACATAATTTCCACTCATTCCAGGTGTTTATGTGGGAATATCACCCCTTAGAACAGCCTGCATTAAATCGAGACAGCCAGACACACAATTTCTGTTCAGACGGTGTGACAATCCACTACTCCATCATTGGCAGGGGCTTGAGGTGAAAATGGGAGTCACATTTAAAAATCTGCAGAGAGACAACGTCTCTCGTCATGTGAAAGTGGTGTGAGCAGATGAGAAGTCGTATTTGGAATGGGCTAAATGAAAGGTTGAGAGTAGGGAAGGGGAAGCGGGAATGAAAGTTTTGGCTCCAGCCCTGGGGGGAAGTAACCCTGGCACTCGACTTGTGTTTGGTGTTTCACTCAGCACTCCCACAGGAGGGGTTGCATGGTTCTGCGGGCAAATCACACCTATACTTAACAAGCTATTTTGTTGCGGCGTCACCTTTGGTGACCCTCTTGCTTGGAGCCATTGCAAACCGCCTCACTTGTCCAAAACACAAATCTGACATGACTTAGACATGTCCCCCTCCTTTAAGGAAGAGGTTCCAGGGCTAACAACACAGACACATTGCGCTGTGTAGATTGCGAGACACTTTACCTTGTTTACACAGTGTAATACAGTGCACACATCATGGAGTCCACTGTTTGTATGGAAAAGAAATGATCCTGTAGCAGAACTTCAGTCATTTGGTGTTACCACATATTGATGCAAAGCTGATTTTTACTGATTTTGAGCTTGTGCACATGCACAGCTCCATGTTCTACTATTCCACTAAAAAAAGAGAAGCTTTATGTGAGTCTCTTAAAGTCCTTTGCTCAGTGGTCACCCCAGCCTCAGTTGACCACTTCAACATCTGTTGCCCTCCTTTAAGCCTCTCAGAGGCCCTATGCCCTTTTCGTCCTCGTCCTGCTATCACCTCAGTCCTTCCAAGGGCCACTGTCACGTGAAGGCCTAGGACTGGTCTCATCTCCCTGTCTCAGATACCAGCTTCATCTGGCCTCAGCAAAACACAGCCCACTCCCTGGATGTGGATGTTGTGGAGGCAGTTTCTGTCACAAAAATGAGTCACAAACTCAAGAGTGTCTCTCACTGATTTTCATTTCACACTAGCAAATGGACAAACAGCCAGCAACATTACATGTTGGCAGCTGAGATCACGGTGTCTCTATCGGCGTTGGCATTTATACCTTTGTGTACATGAGTTGCAGTCATATGTGTCATATAGTCATCGCCTGTCTGACACTTCAGACCTTAAAGGGCCTACCCCACAAAAAAAGTGCTGCATATTTGTTCACCAGGAATGCAACACAGACACCGAAATATTGAAATAGACTTCAGTGACCTTGACAGGACCTTCGGGGTGTGCTGTATGCAGTGTATTTTCCAGCACTTCTGTTTTTCATTTTGTGCAATGTGTCCATGTCCATTTACATTTTATTTTGCTCTAATTACATAATGGAATGGATGTAATGTTTAGTTGATTAAATCAGAAATCCTCAGCTACTTCAGCTAAGAGAAACCCTCCAGAGCAGCTGAAATGGTTGATGTATTTGGAGAAGAGCTTTCTCCCAAGGCCTTTCAACACTTGAACAATGATACAGAAAATGCTCTTTTGTGTGTGTGTGTATCATTTTCTGAATGAAACTTGGCGATATACCATTCAGTGTATCATCTTTATGAGTTTTTTTCTCTGCCAGTAGTGACTCACAGTGGCACTAGGCTTGAAGCTTCGCCTTAGCCCACTCTAGTTTTTAGGTTGTATGCTAACTTATTTAGCTGCTGTCAGAACACCTCACATCAACTGAAGTTCAGCCTCTCGGGCCAGCAGAGGCTGTCGAGAAGGCAGCATGGGGGGAATAGGACTCTCACCCATATTACCAGTGTCTCTGCTGGTCAGTGTCACATAGACCTGAATAGGTCATAGGTGTAAAGGTTACAGAACACGTCAGATCACTGACAGCGGTGAATATTCTGAGTGTATCTCACGCTAAAAAATACCACAGTGCAACTTTAATACACCTTAAAAATACAGCTCCCGTGGCTTTCAAGAGGTGCTGAGGAGGCCAAAAGCTCCGGCTCTTAGTAATAATGCTACATATCGGTTATTCTTCCCTCCAGCCTCCATATCAGTTTAAAGCAGCTTTTAACATTCATGCAGTGGCTGTAGCATTACCATCATTACCTGAAAATGGGTTTCCATGAATAAGCAGACGAAAGGCTACAATAGATGCAAGCACTAATGGTAAATCGCCAACTAGAGGGCCCTCTTGACTCCCACAGAGAACAGATTTATTAACATTTATCTCCACTGAATAGTGTATGAAAAAAAAATAAAGCAGGAGGTGTGTGTTTATGTGACATGCAGTTGCACATGTGGCTTTTATTTGCCCAGTAATATTTTATAATCATTTTTGTATTGATTTTCCTTGCAATAAGAATTTTTACTTTTTCAGTGGAGGAACCATGTTGACCATCACTGGAACCAATCTGGCCACCATCAAGGAGCCTAAAATGAGAGCCAAGTATGGATCTGCCAAGTCAGAAAATGTAAGTGGTTGGATTCAGACACCCGCACACAGTTTTTATTGACAAAACAAAAAGCAGTGACTTGATTTGGCAAGCGAGACGGATTGAGACCAATATAGACACACAGGTGTCTCTGTATCTCTCCCTCTGTGGAATAACTGATTTTCAGACGATACACACACACTCCTGGGACACAGACACAGACACAGCCGCACACACCTAACCCGTCGGTCAACCAGCCAAGGGCCCATTTTCTGTTTGTTTTTGATGTTGAATTTCCTTTTAGCAGTTTAACCTTTGAAATGTCAACCAGCAATAAAGCAAGTCTGGCAAATCCCCCTCTCTTCACCTAGCACCACGGGGCTTAGCTAACCTTTCTCCTGCTCTTAGCTGAAAGTAAAAATATCCCTGCTTTTTCCTTTGTCCCCTCTCTGCAGTCAATTTTATTTCGCCTGGTTAATGTATCTATTGACCTGTAAGCACAGTTTTGCTCTGTGTCTGTATGATTTTACACCTCATGTGTGTGTGTGTGTTAGTATGAAAAAATATAAAACAATGTAAGGCTGTAACATGCTGTGAAACATTTCAAAGGCCTACTCGGCCATGCAGTGTTATCATATACAGCTACAAGCTGACCTCTCCTGTTTCTCCATGTGTCATTACAGCTTAATTTGTTCTTTGCTGACTGATTTAAGTGTTGAACCCCACAGGGGATTTCCAGATGATATCAACACTGATTACAACACTGATGTTATTAAGCCAGCCTCTGCCTCATTATGTCATTACCCAGACATTTAATCACTCATATCACATAACCCTGTTTCAGCCATCGCATCCGTTGTTGATTAGATAACATGATCTTTTGGTTAAGATTGGCAATCACTCTTGTGCATGTTTGCCTAAATTTTCACAGTCACTGTTATCATCTCTTCAATCTAATAAAATCCTCCTAACCTAAATAACAGGAAATTTAATCTGAGGATGTTATTGACTAGCCGTAAATTTATTACGTTATGGTGTTAAGAATAATGCAGCTAAATGGCATCACTTTAGAAAACCTCGGCTGCTCTGTTTTATAAACATCGGCATCAACAATTGTAAAACCCAAGTCAGTCAACCACAAGTAAGAATTAAAAAAAATAATAATAATTTCTTGCCAAAACTACCAACAGTATTTTTGATTCCCTCCATCCTTTTGCTAATTCCTTACTCCTTTCTCCTCTGTTTGTGCATCTTCTGCTTCTCTAGAACTGCACAGTTGTCAACAACACCGTGATGGTGTGTCTAGCGCCCTCTGTGGCTGGATCTGACAAAGGCTTCTCGGAGGCAGGCAGCAGTCCTGACGAGATCGGCTTCATCATGGATGACGTGCGCTCTGTGCTGGTGGTAAACGAGACTTTCAGCTACCACCCGGACCCCGTGTTCGAACCTCTGAGCCCCACGGGCATGCTGGAGCTGAAACCCAGCTCACCGCTCATACTCAAGGTAAATTGCCTTGTGCTCCAGCATTGATCTGTTTTGGCCTTGTCTCTACCCGGCTTTGCTTTACATTTATCACCTCCTCTCTCTTGTTATTCTTGTCTCGACTTTGCTGCTTTATTTTCCTTCTCCCCCTTTTCTCCTCTCTTTGTGTCTTCCTAATCATCATTTGAGTCTTGTTTTTTTTCCCTCCTTTCTCCCTTCTTGCATCACCTTTCTCATTTCGTTTCTGCTGTCTGTCTGTAAATGTGTGTAGAAGAAATTAAGTCTTGAACACACACGAGGGCGAAAGGACAAAAGAAGGTTAGCTCAGTGTTAGCACTCAGCTGACACACTACAAGAGCAGTAATAGCAGATAGCAGCATTTCAGTAATGTTTGAGTATTGTCAGCAACATGAAAAGCTCAGTCTCACAAATGGTTATTTTAGAAAATGCTGCAGCGACCTCCCAGTCAGCATCCAACACACAACTGATAAGACGCTGACAGGCATTTGAAATGATTTGCTCCAAACATTCCTGTACAGACACTTAACTCCCTCCTTCCCTCTCCTTTGAGACTTCTTCTTTCAACGCAGCCATCTCTCAGATGTGCCTCAACCTTGAAAGATGTAATTTCTTTGCCTGTCGTCTCCAATGGAGTTTGGAGACCTTTAAGGGGGGGGAAGTCGCTCCTAAAACTCCCTCCTGTAAAATCAGGTGCACAGGAAAGTTATGTTTATAAAGTGGACCCATGCGTTGCCATCTAACCTACTCAGATTTCTGTCAGATAACTTCTGAGGAGAGACTTTCTAGCCATGTTTACTCTAAGCCATAGAGGCAGCACACACTCAAATCCAGGGCGCATTCAGAAAGGCTTTGCCCCACCCACCGCTACTGTCTTTTGTCATTTCACTTCTCCTTTTGAACTTCAAAGCCTCAGGAGTGAGAGAGAAAATTATCACGCAATTTCATGGAAAACGAAAGCCTTTTTTCTTTTCGGCCAATCAGGGTGGAGTTTTTAGAAATGAAGAATCTCGCTTCACCTCCCTGTTACTTTAAATGCAGTTCCATAATAAAAAAGCTCTGATTGCCCCACCACGCTCCGGGTGAAGAATTGCAGAAATAAGCAGCGCAGAAACAGCATCCTATTAAATAATTGTGCGGAAATTAGACGTCCATTGAGATTTACCATCAATGAATTCTTCGCATTCTTTCAAACATCAGAGGAAGAGTTATTGAAGGAGAGGAGAAGGTTGAATTCTTTAGGTGTTTTTATTTATTTTTTTGTGGTTTACATCATCCTTATGCAACTTTCACATTTTGACAGTCCTGTGCCAGCCTTTAGCCACCACATCTGGAGCCAAAAAATCTACTTTCTGATTGTCAAAATCGTAAAAGAAACATTTTTTTCCTCAGGAGCAGTGTTATAGACTTGTTCATGAAGAAGTAAAGGAGGACAAGACTGTAAATTTATGGTTCTTTATTTATGACAGTGTTTTCAATTTGGTTTTCTACATCAGAAAACCTCACCTTAAGTGTGGTACCCTTAACCAAATCAAGAAACATTCTATTAAAATTACAATCAATATTTTTGCATGAAGACACTAACTTGTGGTTTGTTCAATTCTGTGAGAGGCTTTATCTGGTAGCATAAAGCAGAAACACACAGATTCTTTACAGTGAATCCCTTTGCATTTATGCTCTTTCATTTTTTTCTCCTTTTTTTTCTGGACTCAAACTCAGACCTCATGTAAGTAATGGAAGCATGTCTGCATCTGTTTTCAGGGCCGCAACCTAATTCCTTCAGCCCCAGGAAACGCTAAGCTGAACTACACGGTGCTGATCGGGGAGACGCCCTGCGTTCTCACCCTGTCTGAGAGCCAGCTGCTGTGTGAATGGCCCAACCTGACCGGAGAACACAAAGTCACTGTGAGTAAAACTTCAAAACTTGTCTGCATTCCTGTTTCCTGAAGATTTTCCCATTGCTTAATTATGTTAACCTGATACAGCAATAAATCAGCCGGAAAATAAGCATCATCCCCCTCTAAGCTGAACTTCTTTACCCTAAGTACCTGTTATTTTTCATCATCCTTCTTAATTTTTTTTCCTGCCACCTCTGAAGCACCTGGCTTCCATTTTTCTTTCAGCCTCTCAGCCCGTCTTCTTCTATACCTCGTCTTCTCTCAGCTGGTTCCTCTTTGCTTTTCAACTCCCTTTTTTCACATCAATCCACTTCCTGCCTTTTCATTCATTCATCTCATTCTTTCCTCCCCATCCATCAGGCCTAAATCTCTTCAATTACTCCAGATTTCTCCTCCCCATTCATATAGATGCACACTCCTAAACACACACACACACACACCCAGTCTCTTATACTGTTGGCGCTGTTTGCGACTGTATTTATGCCTTAGAGGTTTTTGTTGGTCTCGTTTGGCTGGCATCCTCCTTGGGATTTGAACAGTATTGATATTCAATGGAGACCAAAAAATGACTAGTGGGTGTGAGAGGTCTGTGTCTATTTTTATTCTCCTCCGTTTGGTAATTCATAGACGTAAGCCAGTTGAAGATGAAATAAAAGGGAAAAAAAGGGAAGACGGAGGGAGAAAAAACACATCCCAACGTTTGTCTTTTTGTTCACATTTTCTGCGAGCCAGAACTGTTTTGATGTGATATGGTTTAAAGTCATATGGGTGTGTGACTGTGAATACTTGTGTGTGTTTCACTGGTGCCAAAGACAGCCCCAGGGCACAGATGTTTCCTCCCCCAACCCAGATAGAAAAGGTTTTGAGGAGTTTTGGCCTCCACATGGATCAACTCAGCACAGCTTGGATTGCTGGTGTAAATGCAATGTGGGGTTAAAAATGGCGTCTCCTTGCATAATTTTTTTAATAATTTTGCTGGATTTAAGGTGGTGTGGCCAGGTAGAGGCCTAAAGATGATCACCCTCCTTTATATTAAGATGATTTTTAAAATGCCATAAAAATCTTTCTGTATACTTTCTGTTAGTCTCTCATCTACCTGCTAAGCAAACAGAATGCAACATTTCTCTGTGTGTCTGTCTACCAGGTGCGTGTTGGGGGCTTTGAATACTCACCTGGGACCTTGCAGATCTACTCAGACAGCCTGCTGACCCTCCCTGCCATCATCGGCATCGGAGGAGGCGGCGGCCTGCTCCTGCTGGTCATCATTGTGGTGCTGATCGCTTACAAGAGGAAGTCGCGAGATGCGGACCGCACCCTTAAAAGGCTTCAGTTGCAGATGGACAATCTGGAGTCCAGGGTGGCCCTCGAGTGTAAGGAAGGTGTGTACTGACAAAATCCGGTCATGAGGAAGGAGCAGCAGTGGAGAAGAGACTGGTCATAGTGCTTGTTTTGTCCAAGTGTCTCTTCATCTTTCTGCCCAAATAACTCCCACGTCCCCAAATAACTTTCTGTAAATCTCTCCCTCGCTGCTGCTTACCTCAAAAGCTGCTCAACTCCCATTCAGCAGTGCTATCCATTTCTCTCTCTGTGCTTTCTCCTTCGCTCTCTATTGCTCTCTCCCCTCTCACTGCCAACTGTCCCCCTGCTGTTAGGTGGCAGCGGTGTCTGTCTGTGTGTATGCGCATGTGTGTGTGCATTGGTGTTGGTGTGTTTCCAGAGGAGTACTTTGATCTGAGCCAGCCACCAGATGTTGGCTCTCCACCCCATGAGAGAGCCGCCTGGCTGGCCTCCACACGGAGAGAGGGAGAGAGAGAGAGAGATGGAGGTTAGATAGATACAGGGCACAGAGGTGGGAAAGTGAGGCATTGTAAAGGAGGGAGGGGTTTGGCAGCGACTGCAGTGGGGGGTAGAGATGGAGGCAGACTTACACACCAGTACATTTGCATATATTCATTTGGCAGGAGACTGCATGGATCCAGTGAGGGCCTACTGATGCTGCTACTGGTTTGTCTGGCAAAAGAGAGAGAAGCAGATGGGGAGAAAGAGAAGGAGAATACTGATAACCATGATCACCAGAATACATTTGTTTTAGAGATCGTTTCACTTGTTGCACTGCTTCATATATAACTAAAGTTTAGTCTTCTTACCAGGAGGGAAGGTAAAAGAAGAGACATAATCAAAGTGTGAAGTGTGCAGCACTAGCTTGAAAAAGCATCTATATATTTGCTGAGAATCAATGCTGACAGATAATTAGTATTGAAAAGAAGTTTCAATAATTGTAGTGTTGAAATTTAATGAGGTTGGGTGCAGATTTTTTTAAAAAATGACAAACTAAATGCCTCCCTAGTATAATTTTAGCTTCTAAAAGGTTGGTCTTAACTTTGCATGATGCAGCTTGTTGTTTGGATTGATCATCTTTGTCTGGTAAATGTAACCTGGTTCTAGACACAAATTGCTGTCTTGAGTCGGAGGAACAGTTGATCCAGTCAGGGAATGACTTTGTGTGTGTGTTTGTGTTTGTGTGTTTTAAGTGCTCAGTCTTTATATGCTGCTCTTTTGCAACTATTCCTGCAATAGCACACGGACACACAGAGAGAAAAACTCTCACAGCAGGTCAAATGATGATTGGCTGGGGTGTGTGGCGGTGAGTCCAGGTGTCCTGACCCTGTCTGTCCCCCACTGTCACCACTGTCTGGAAAACGACAACAGGATGGATGGTAGGAGGAGGACGGAATGAGGGAGATAAATAAGGCAGACATCTTGTGAGAGGTGAAAGGGAGTGGGGGATAGATGGATGGGAAGATTATGAGAGATGAAAAAAAGAGAAAGGAAAGAAGGTAGTAGAGAGAATTCAAACACGAAGAAGAAGAATGACATTTGATATGAGAATAGTGGGAGATAAAGCTTGATAAGTGTTTTGAGCAAATAAGAGGATAACATAAAATAGAGGAAAAGCGATGAGATGAGAACATGTGAGAAAATAGAAGATAAATAAGGCACGGCTACATGGAAAGTGAAGAGAACCAGTATTTATTTCATTTAGATTTTGAAGTCTTGGCTAGGAGATCAGAAATGTTGCAGCCAAGCTTTAATACGGACTTTAAAGATAGAAGAAAGAAAAAAAAATTAGAGAAGGAGAGACAGATTAGCGATGCAGAGAGAGATGGATGACGTTAAAGAACATAAGAAAAGGTTAAATAAAAAAAACAGGAAGATGGTGGGATGTAGCAGAGGAGAAGCAACCATAGGGGAGAGAGAGGTGACCGCTGAGATGTCACTTTGAAGGCAAGAGAGAGGGAGAAAAAGAGAGATAGGAGGAGAAGGATAGGGTGACACAAGCCATCTGTTAGTCCTGGCTTTGTTTCGTTATTTGTTAGGGTTGTGTATCCATGTGTCGGTGTATTTTGGATGACGTTACAAGTCACACACACACACACACATACACACACAGTCAAGTTAATGAAACCATATAGCTGTCTGTATGTTTTTCCTTAAGGGAGTTTTATATTTGTAAAATAAGATCAAGGCAGAACAGCAAAAGTATTACTCATATGCATGTTGTATGGGATGTGAGTGAGAGAATGGTTTTGATCCCGTTTGTTCCCTCTAGATGTGAACTTGTGAAGCCACTGGAGTATTTAAAATGGGGTCAGACCACACACTCGCTGAGAACGGAGAATGTGTAAAAACATCGGCACATGCACTCACATAAATCATCCCGGCACTGAACACTGATGTGTTCAGCTGTGGGGCAAGACACAAAAAAGTGTGAGTGCGTGGTGTGTGTGTGCATTTTTGTGTGCGTGCGTGCGTGTCTGTGTGCATCAGGTGCCACTGGTAAAGTGTGTGTGTACTCACAGGCTCATGTTCCTGTGCGTTTTTCCATCCTGAACTCCCCTCCAGCCAACGAGCACCACAACACTTTCCTCCATCCTCCATCTTTCTCAGCGCTCGGAGCACAAAGCGGTCTCATAATGCTGCTTTTCACCAATACTCCTCCACACGCCTCCATCTTTTCCCCAAGTTCACCTGTGTTACAACTCAAAAGCATCCTTTTTCTTAAAATGCAGGTCTTTCTAGTTTTGATTGTTCTTCATTCTTCAGCTTTTTTTTTATGGAGTCTTTTGTGTGCCCTTTCATGATTGAAGCCTTAAATTCTAAAAACTTGTCATTTCTTGAGAAAGAAATTATAATTATTATGTTGGAACTGTGTTGAATTTTGTTCAATTGTTGGATTTTTAGCCTATGATGATCCCCTCTGAAGTAATAATTCCCAGCTTTTACATCTAAATGAAATGCTTCTTTGCTACTCATTTTAGCCAGTTTTCTTTGTATACAGTGTTTCAACCCACATTAGTTCTAAACATATCTATGTCCTTAAAAAAAAAACAAAAAAAAAACTAAACTACACATGAAGATTAGATATCAAGTATACACTTACATCTGAGGCGCACATTTACAGAGGCAGTGGCTTGTTTTGGATAAATAGATACTACAGCAAGTAAACTGGCCTCAGTCTAAAATAGTCTTTAAATGTTTAAGTGTTTTATCTTTTGCCAAACTGTAGGCTGATTATTAGAATTTATAGCGGAAAAACTGTATTTTACATAGCTGTGTGATTAAAGTCTGTTTTTAATCTTCTGAAAGTGTAGTTTACTTGAACCTCACAGTAAGACAGCCTTCGCTGTGTTTTTGTAACTGCTGTCCTTGTTTTTGTGCAGCCTTTGCGGAGCTGCAGACAGACATCCATGAACTCACGCAGGAGCTGGATGGAGCAGGAATCCCCTTCCTGGACTATCGCACCTACGCCATGAGGGTCCTCTTTCCTGGGATAGAGGACCATCCTGTGCTCAAGGAGATGGAGGTACGGGTCAGTAGAGAGCGCTGCACACACACAAACACACCCTTATGAATGAATTAAGGAAATTTGTTCTGTATGTGTGTGTGTGTGTGTGTGTGTGTGTTTTATATGTGATTAGAAATTGGTTTTCTGAAGATTTTAAGCAAAAACAAAGAAAAAGACTCAGCAGTTAAAAGGCCCAGTG
>JAQNCA010000014.1:18609535-18620798 GCA_029783725.1 Acanthurus tractus
AGACAAGACGAGTTGCACTTTTATAAACTGCAGACTGACACCAGCTTCTAGGCTGCTTCATAAATGTAATCTGATTATATTTGTCTAATAATGCTCTTGCTTTCTCAACCAGAGGCCTCGGGTTTCTGCAGTAAAGATGAGACGGCACTTTGTCGTAAGACTACTTCAAAATTTGTGTTGTTATCAAAAAAATTTAAAAAACTCTAGTATACATCCTAAAGTAACAAATAAGCTGAAGAGCAGCAGTTCTTCACACACGCTTGACCTTCCTCTTTCCCTGTTTACATCCTTGTCCCTGGGCGCTTAAAGGAAAGCAAAAATCCATCTTAAGTAACACATGTTCAGCTCGGGGTGTTTCTGTTCCCTCTCAATGTTATTTTTGGCCCAGCCTCTCATCTCTCCTCCATGTGTCCTCCTTGACCTCCTTCCAGAGAGCATGCTGAGGACAGCCAGCAGTCCAGACAGCCTGCGCTCCCGAACACCCATGATCACCCCCGACCTCGAGAGCGGCACCAAACTGTGGCACCTGGTCAAGAACCACGACCATTCAGACCAGAGGGAAGGGGACAGAGGGAGCAAGATGGTCTCTGAGATCTACCTGACCAGACTGCTGGCCACCAAGGTATCGAGAAGCTGTAGATTTACACTCAACCACATTCCTGTCATGTATCCTCTTCCACCAGTAGCCCCTACCCCTGACCTTTGTTTGGTGGTGGTCTCAAAGCTCATTAACATTTTTCATAACCTTTTGCACAAAGACACACATATGCGCACAAATGAGAAAGTGTGTGTGTGTCTTCATTAGGAGGTTGACCTTTGACTATTGAGTTGTTTGGTTGGAGTAACTGGGCCCTCTGTTGGTGGCCTCAGGGCTTTTAGGCCCAGGCCTTCACCCTGCCATCATTACTCACTAAATTCCTCCATGTCCTGCAGATCACACTGTGGAACCCACGCACAGGTTTTAATGCTGCCTGCTTGTCCTCAGAGGATAATCTGATGGGTTATTTGCACTGTGTGTTGATGTCACAATAAGCTAATGTGTATTTTATCCCAGACTAAGTTGTTAGTCACCACTGGGCCGAGTGTGACTGAGTTCCCGTCACTGCTAAAAAACCCAGGGACTGTTTAACATTCTGGGACAGTCAAAGCTGGTGCGATGTTGGCATTTTTACCAGAGCAGCTAAGAGTTTAGTGAATGTTTGCAGCTAGAGGGTTGGTCAGGTTCCACCTGACTTCTAAATATCCTACAAGTAAAAGTTTCCATGTGTGTGACTCACATCTCTCTGTATTAATAATGTAACCAGTAAAAAAAAAGAGATTAAAATAGCAAAAAAAAAATCATTGAATGTTTAATAAGCATATGTGAGGACTAACTCTTAAAAAACTCAATACGCACAGAGAGTTGTTTGTTTTTGCCTTGTTTCCTGCAAATGGCACACAACAGCAGGCTAAACTTCCATTTATAAAATTCAGGGTAAATTGCACTCATTTGGTTTCGCATTTCCTCTTGAACAAGACCAGATCTCTCATCAGAGCCGAACATGCTGTCATTAAAATCATCAACGTATCATTACAACAAAGCTGCTGACAACAAGACCATCCAGACTCATCATCCTGCACATGTTCACTAGCTCTGAGAAAAGCCAAAGTACACAAAATTAAGGACTTATAATGTCTAGCATGAACTTAGACATATGAACCTCAGCTGTTCTATTCCAGTCACACACATCAGAAAAAAACGTATGAAGGCAAACGCACAGTAATTGCCTGCACAATCTACTTACAGTGTCAGGTTTTGCAAATACTGACTGTCTTGGTGATTCAGCTCACCTTGGTGCTTCCTCTCCCCCGACGTTTGACTCATTAGCTCCAGATTTCCACTGTTTGAGCTGCAGGTTGGAAAGTGCAAGGCTAGCTGAATTAATGTTACCTTGATTGGGAAAATGCAAGCCAGAGGAAGACAATAGGGGAACTATGAGCGCTGCAGTTTGCTCTCATTTTTTACAGCCCCTACAGCTTTGTGTGTTTTAGGATGCTGATTCGTGGTTGAGAGAATGAATAGAAAAACTGCACATTCAACTTCTGGCAGGTTTGAATAAGGTTTTGTAAAAATTTGGCCTGGATGCTTGAAGATGGAAGCAAAGGCACTAAATGCTTGTGGGAAATATCAAATCGTTTCAACTTCAGAGGAATTTGTGAGGATTCTGAATCTCTGGAGTTGTGTGATGTGGTAAAAACATTGCAGTACAGCCTTAGGCTGAACTCTCATTGGGCCCCACCCTAACTACTGTAAAGAACACTGAGCACTCAGCACCATCACAATCTCTCAGGAAGTTGGAGTACTGAAAGCAAAGCTCCATCTTTTCTCAAACACCTGCTCCTGACAGCCATGGCCTGCAGCCACACCTTCACCAGTAAAGAAGAAAATCCAGGCACTTTTGTTTACTGGTGTTAAAACTCAATTGTGTTCTACCCACCTTTACAACTCTGTTAGTTAAATAAGTGAAAAGTATTAATAGGACCAGCTGATGTTAGATGCTTTGGCACATTTTCAATTTGAAACATAGAAAAGATAATAAATTATCTTCTGCAAGCACCCACAAGGACATTTAACGGTTTTTTTTTTGCAACCTAACTTAGCCAGTATTGATGTTCCTGCTCAGGGTACACTCCAGAAGTTTGTTGATGACCTGTTTGAGACCATCTTCAGCACAGCGCACAGAGGAAGCGCTCTGCCTCTCGCCATCAAATACATGTTCGACTTCTTGGATGAGCAGGCAGACAAACACTCCATATCAGACTCTGATGTACGGCACACTTGGAAGAGCAACTGGTAAGTTTGTGTGCATGCTGTTAAAGGGCATCAAGGGAAGTATTTTGGTAGCTGGTTTGTGTCTCATTAGTGTTGTGAAAAAACACTTGCTTTAGTTTGAAAAAAGAAACAGACAGCAATCCAGCAAATATGCAACACTTTTAAGTGGTAATGTGGCAGAATGTATGCAGTTTTTAGTTCTCTTGCCTCAGGTATTTTATCACTCAGACTGCAGTGCTCTTTTGCACCTAAATAGCCTGTCAAGTTTTTCTAACCATGCAACTCTGCCTCTGTCTTTCTCCTCCTTCTCCCTCTGTGCTCTCTTCCAGTCTTCCTCTGCGGTTCTGGGTGAATGTGATCAAGAATCCCCAGTTTGTCTTTGACATCCACAAGAACAGCATCACAGACGCCTGCTTGTCTGTGGTGGCTCAGACCTTCATGGACTCCTGTTCAACATCGGAGCATAAACTCGGGAAGGACTCGCCTTCGAACAAGCTGCTCTACGCTAAAGACATCCCCAACTATAAGAACTGGGTAGAGAGGTATAAAGACGAACGTTACAATGTTTTTTTCTTAAACCTTTTGAAAAAAAAAAAAAAAAAAGACTTATCAATGTCTGAACTGTGTTTTTTTTCTCCAGGTACTACTCTGACATCTCCAGGATGCCAGCCATCAGTGACCAGGACATGAGTGCCTACCTGGCAGAACAGTCGCGCCTACACGCCAACCAGTTCAACAGCATGTCGGCTCTACACGAGATCTACTCCTACATTGTCAAGTACAAGGATGAGGTGAGAAAGACTTTCTGGATACTCTCACAAAGCAACAGCTCATCGTTTAACCATGACTGTGTGTCATTTTTGTCTGGATACATTCAGTATTATGCATGTCTCTGTATCAGCAATTCCATCTGTACAACAACAGAGTCAGTTTGTTTCCTCCAGTTTCTCCTCTTAAACAGAAAAGCCATTTTCTTTCACTTACGTTAGATTTTTTTTTTCCTCAAAAGTCTTCCAGCTTGCCTAGTATTTGTCGGATTTTATTGTAAAAAAAATGTACGATGTAGGAACGAAACGGTGAAAGGAACAGGTACATCTGTTTAAAATTAGACTCAGAGCAGCTGAGAGATGATTGTGGCTTGACAGTTGTTGTATGGATAATATTGTAGAACGTACATTTTGTTCAGTTAACCACATGAAAGAAAGTATTCTAGAGATAATTCCACCCCCCTCTATGTTTCTTTTAACTGTCCCTTTTCTGCTGGCCAATTGAGACCTTGCTTGTATTTTTTAAAAAAAACCCTTGTCCTTATAATTAGCGCTGTGAATCAGCTATAAACCAATCAGGCGGGATGCCAGTGTCCTTTGACAGCCTTGTTTGGGGAAAGGGACTCCATGTTTTCAAAGCAAAATCCTGCACATTGTAACATCCACTGACCTCTTCGCCTTTCCTTCTTCAGATCTTGTCGGCGTTGGAGCGGGATGAGCAGGCGAGGAGACAGAGACTTCGGAGCAAGCTGGAGCAGGTCATCGACACAATGGCCCTTACCAGCTGAGGACCATCCAGCACCTCCATCTCCTCCTTCTCTTCACTCCTCCTCTCCATCTGTCTCTCCCCCTCACTCCTCTTACCCAACAAACAAGACTCCGATCCCCAACAATACGACAGACGAACTGCAAAAGGACCAAAGCAGTAAACTGCAAAACAGGGGGAGGGAGGTGTTCGGCAGAGATGGGCGGGCCTGTGTACGCTTACATGTGTATGTGTGTGTGTTTGTCTGCAGCCCCGTACCGTGTGTGGGCTGGTGTCTGTGTGAGAGACTGGGACACCGGACGCTTTCACACATGCATACATGGAGAAACATGTGAACTTGACAGCATTTGATTATCGTGGATGTTGGTGTTTGTTGTTTGCTTGATTTTGATTTCCGGAGGTTTGTCGTGACAAAGCGATGGTTCAAGAAAGAGACGATGGAAGCCTTGAAAAGAACTCCTTATCTGGCATCATTAGCACGATGGACCAATCTGTGATGAGGTCATGTGACTTCAAGGGGTGTCAGTTTTAAAGGATGTTTTAGACTTTATTTTATTTTCTTTTGTTGTTTTCTTTTTGTATAGATGTAATCAACTGCCCACTCTGATCTCTCGCCACTTGTATTACTGCTGAATTTGCACAATTTACAGAAACGTTACAAAGGAAGACGATATAGATATTATATATAAATACAGCTAAGTTTTTAAAGAAAGGTTAGGGAGAAAACATTTTTGTTGTCTTTCATTTTAAACCAACAAACACAAAAAAATACAACAATACAAAACATGATTTGATATTTCAAGTACAAAAGAAAAAACAAAGTAGACAAAAAAAAAACAACGAAAAAGAAACAAAAAAGTCGTACTGTGCCATGTTTTCTTTGAATGTTGTTTAGTGCAAAGACATTTTGTTAGATGGAATGTGCTACCGTATGATTTTTAAATATGAACATGCCTAGTGACTGAAAAGAAGTGTTTGAGCAATGACTCATCATAAGATCCTTGTTGAAAGAAGCAGGAAGTCGTCCATCTCCTCGAGGACAATTCATGGTGTCATGGTGATAACATGAAGTTGCTGTTGTTTATAATTCAATCAGTGCAATCTTTTGGTTTCAGGAAACCAAATATATACTCACAGGATTGTTGCTTTATCATGGCCATGTTTGTATCCGGCTTCATGGTCGGTTCTGCTCTTCAAGGGTCAAGAAGTGACAGTTTGCTGGGTCATGGTAAATAGTGACTGAACAATGAAGTAGCTACATTGCACTACCTGAAATATTTGCCCCGATACCATGCAGCCACCATATCTAACTAGTCATGTGTTTGGGTTTTTACATCCCTTGTAGGGGGATCACAGTTCCTGTTAGAGCGAAGCCAAAGTGTTGGTGCTCTTAGATGCTGTTTACGTCTTTACAGGAGCAACAATGAGGTCAGGTAGAGCTTAACAGAGCCTTTCAGTGGTGAAGCAAAGTGGGGAAAAAGCTGTTTTCAGCCTCAAGCCACTTTTTCCATTTTCTTAATGTTAATACCCAAATAGAGGGGCAAAAAAAAAAAAAGATGAACTTAGTGTCTCTCTCCACCTCTAACCTATCTATTTGAGACAGGGGTTTAGCGTTTATCCACAAAGAGGGGGGGTTATAGAAAGATACAGAGGTGGGACACCTCTCTTCATTAGCTACACAAGGCTGAGTAATCCTCTCCTCAGCCTGCAGCTCTTGTTTCAAAACTAGCCTTTTGCCATGTGTGGCTTAAGCTTTTTTTATTACTGCTCTCTTAAGAGGATTCTTTGTTTCTCTTTTTTTTGAAGTCTTGAAGTCAGGGTTTTTGACTTTGTGGTGAGAAATAATGTTTTCCAATTTTATTTTATTTTTTTTCTGCTTGCCGAAAAACCAAACTGTGGTCTGTATAATGTTTTTGTTGATGTTTTCATTTGTAAATTGTATACTTTTTCATGACGAACAAAATTTGTTTGCCATTATTTTATAATCAGGTTTTTCTTTTTCTTTTTTTTTTTTTTCCAACATGTAAATTGTACATTTTACGGTACACAGAAGACTAAATTCTCCTGGTTTGCCTGAAGTTGAAGTACTTGACCGAACTCAAGGTTTTATTTTCCTGTTATCAAGGATCAAAATGAAATTGTTGCATCAAATGAGCATCTGTGTCTTTGTGATGGAAATGTGACTTGCTGCTTTACTCTTGTACCTTGTTTTTTCTATCAAACATTAGGGCTGTCATTTTATGCTGATCATAAATGCTGTCGCTGTCCGTTTTTACGCCAGGTTCCTTAAAAAAAACTTCTCTCACATCCAAGAACAGAGAGCACAATCTCCCAAATAAGTTCACCCCACATTTTTGTTTACATGTCTGAGATGTGACATTGCTTTCTTCAGCTGCAAACATATGAGCCTAGTTCAAATAGATACCTGTTAGAACTGATAACTCAATCTGTACCTGTAAAGAAAAGAAAAAAAAACAGTTTTGAGGGACCACTCTGCCCATATAAGGATAGACATTTCTCTTTTAGTCTGACTTTGTTGGCTTCCCAATATTCTGATTGAATCATTTTCATTAAAGTTAAACAAAACCTCCCAAAATATACTTATTCCACTTAAAAAACATTACTTCTTTTTCTTCAGTATCCACCTGAGTTTTTTGCTGCATTCATACATTTTGGTGCTCTTACTGCAGATCACACGGAAAGGAAATGAATGACTGCTGCGGCCAGAGCTCAGCAGTGCTGTAAACAGCAGTTTTCTTTGAATGATCAGTATGAGTACAAAGTACAGTAGGGACAGATCTCCCCCCCCCTGCAAAAGCACACAGACAGAAAGCAACTGAGGCTATAGTGCCCAGTTGGTGATCTGTCAGGTTGTTAAAAGACACTCAAAGCATTCTCAATTCATTCTCAGGTTCATGCTCCATTTGTGTCATATTCTGGTTGTAATTGGTTGGTTAAATGACCGCTATGGGAGTTGGCTTGTTTATAGTTTGCATGGGTACTTGCCTTTTGGATTGACCTGCTTTGTAAGTCTGGATGGATCTTTAGAGAAACTTTTCAGCCACCTCTCTCTATCCTTCATTTTGCACTGTTTGGTGTGGTAATTGACTTATATTTATTGTTATTGAGATGGTAAACAGCATGTCTGTTGTCTAAGAGTGTTTGATGCCATCAGCAGAAGTGAGCCTCAGCTGCTGACTTAGAACTTGTCACAATAACAACATTAAGTCTGCTGGGTTTAATGCTTATTCTCTGTCAAATCAGAACAAATTACCATGTGAAGTTTACTGCACCACTTTCAGTGTGAGCAGATTCAGCACATAGTCATGTATCTCATGTTTAATTCTCAGCTCTTCAGACATGCGTAGTCACATTTTTTCCTTTTTACCCCCCCCCCAAAAAAAAAGTAATCCAGTCAAATACGATTCCTGGCACCATTCTGTTTTCATTTTTCCCCCGCTTTCTTCCTTTTCTGGACAAGTCAGTTGTTCTTTTTCTTTCTTTGTTTTTTTTTCTTAAAATGGAAGTTACATACAATCCAAGGAAACATTAAGCAAAAGAATTTTGGACAGAGCTGGCAAAGGAATTTTAATACTATACGTAATAACTCCGATACAGAGTTTCAGACTTGAAGCAACTGTCACAAGTTTGCAGGTCAACATTCATTGTGTAAATATTCTGTTATTTCCTATTTTGCAGATTTACTACTTGTAAATAAACACACATCAAGGAGAGATTAAACATTTTTTGCTAAATAAAATGTGGCTTTGGATTCATTAATGACTGACTTATTAAGTTGTTATATATAGATGGATGACGTAGCCTTTTTCCATTTTTACTCCATGGTCTCACAGTAGTATTTAATGGTCTTGGCATATACTATAGCATTGGGTTAATGTTTCAACACCTCAAACCTTCTTGATATACTGTTATTACTGTTATTTTTAATGTGTTAAATTGTTATTTTCTCTACCTGAAACTCTCTCATTTTTAGAGACTGACTCAGTCACCCTCAGAAAAATATACATGCCAAGCTAGCTGCTTGTATTCGTATTGCTTTTCAAATATAACCAACAACACAAAGACCCAGTCACAGAAAGAAGGACAGTGAAAATTACATCAACAGAAAGCGGAAAATCTGTTTATGTCAGTATCTAGTTCTAAAAGCTAGCAGGCTTGATCGATTTTAACTTTGTCACCCTAAAAAAAATTAGGTTACTTAGTTAAAGAGGCGTGTTTTTATTGTGGCCGCTGTCTCAATGCCTCCCCGGAAACTTTCCCGCTAACCTAACAGAGATAACAGATTTAGCTCTAATTTTTAGTGATTTATGCAAAAAGTTGCATTCGTGTCTTCCATTTTTGTTTTTCTGACCCTCCATCTATTCGAAGCTTATTCGATTTTATCTAGATGCTATTACATCACCACTTCCAGGGCAAATCTATTGAAAAGAAACCTGATTTTTGCTGTTTGAAATGCCTTTTGTGACCAAACAATATTAAAAATAGAGTTTACATTTGGCTGGATACTAAACCTAAATATATTCTTGACACAGAGCAAAATATTCCCACAGCAGCAGTGACTAGAAATTTTTAAATAGGCTACTTCAAGCTGGAATTGAATGCTTATGCATATTTGTATCCACTGAAACCACACAATTCCTGCTTTAGATATTCGTTTTGCCATAATTTAATTTACATTTAAAATTTTAACACTTTTTGCCACTCTCAAAGTACGGCACTGGAAAAAATTCCAATTTATGGCATTGGTTCAGAAATCTGCACTCACATTGAACTTAATCTGTCAATATCCAACCTGCATTAGCCTCTTAATCGACTGTGTCATTTATGTTTCAAAGAATTAAGAATCAGATTGTTCAAAGTCAAGAGAAACCTTCCTGTCAGCCTGCAGCGTGATAGCTCCGCTCCTCCATCTCCCACCTTTCATAACATGAGCAGCATCATTAATCATTCTCATGGCAATGTACTTGAGTGGCTGGTGGAGGTTCGTTCTCCAGAGGTGTTAATACTAACACGTTTACCCCCCAACCATACATCATGCTTGCGCTGCCCTCAGCTTACATTGGCACTTGCATGGAAGAGTGCCTCTGAATGTGTAATACTGCAGAGCCTCAGCTGGCTCAGATAGGCTAGGCCAGTGATTTTCATGCCATGTATTGTTGCTGAACAAGAAAGCATGGAGCAACAGAGAGAGAGAAGGACCCAGAAGAAAGCATATTGGAATGAACCAAAACCACCTTGTCCTTTTTTTTTTCATGGCCTGCCTTTAAGCGTCAGCACTCTCCTCTCTCCTCCCCCCCAGCAGATTCAATGAGCCCAGATAGACAGAAAATGTTATCGTTCGCACCATGTGTAACCAGCCGGGCTAATTCAATTAAAATTCCATCCAAGGAGGAACGCTGAAATTGCATAATGGTCGTGGGAGCACTGAATCTCGTAATGATCCTGTCAAGAGGCAAATGATCTTGCAGCGCGAACATTATGATAAATTTCTTGCAAAGCACAAGATGCTCGTTTCTTCACCCCCCCCACCCTCCTCCGTGCCCCCCTCCTCCACCTCTCCTTGCATGCAAAATTCTGTTGCCATAGTTAATAAAGCCATGATCTGTATTCCCCCCCCCCCCTTCTCTTTAATCTCGTTTAGTTACAATTGAAGAGGGCTGTGTGTTTTATCACACGCTGAACCCAGTGAAATTGGAATTCTATTTTAGCTGTGGAGTCTTTTGGTATCTGTCAATGTGTGTTGCATCAAGAGCATGGCGGAACCGGGGCACCATGAGTGGCAGGGGTATCTATAGGGCCCCTAAATCCAGCGAGCGGTTCAGTTTCTCCCGGTGAGGAGAAGGTGACAGCCGTGACTGCTTGGGGGTTGCAACGAGATGGATTACTGTCACTGTTCTTAACTTCTGGTGCACAGAAAAAGCAGTGTGTGTCTGAAGGAGAGGAGTGGGCGTTCAGTACAGGTGCTGCCAACCTTCAGCCCACCATAGACATACACAGTCACACCATTCAGAGCTCCCCAAGGCAAGTGCAAGTCTGAAGCACAGCACTTATTTAGTAAAATGCTGTTGGGTTAGCTGTTGAAGCTCTGCTATGAATCTGGATGAGGAAAGAAACTTTGCAACAAAATAGATAAAGTTAAAGCTGCTCTTATCAATATTTTTATGTAAAGAATGGATCAAACGACATTTTGGTTTTAAGAACTACAGCTTATTTGTGACTCGTAGGCTTTGATTACCTCTCTGCACAGCAGACAATTTTAGTGACTAGCTGGAGGACAAAGAGAAGCATTTAAGCACTAATGAAACAGATGTGTCCTAATGAGTTGATAAAGACCAAAACTGAGCTAAAAGAAGAGTGAACCCATGGAATTTAAAGCTAAAGTGTGAATAAGCACTTTGTAGCTGTCATTGTTGCAGCTACACCTCGTTATGGTGCCCTAAGTAGCCGAAACATCAGCTAACACAGGTTTAAAAGAGAAGTTTAGAAAATTCAAACTGTACTTACATACTGCCATAGCTGTTCTCTACATCTGACAATACAATATTGCTTTGAGATAAACACAAAAAAAATCAAAGGGAGTCTTTTAATTTTTTTCCTTCTCCTCATGAGATTAGATGCCGTACATTAAATTCGATCACTTTAATAAAATAAAAAAAGGTGCAAGTAATTATAACAAATTTGTTTCTTGCATAACCAGGCAGTTGAGGTACTTGTCCTCCAGATTGCTGATAGAAGTTTTAAGTAATCAGTGATAATTTAACTGTTTTGTAAAGTATTTGAAGCCACTGTGATTCTGAATACAGCCTGTTATTTACAAGCAGTTATGGAAAAAAATGACATACATGTCTCATGATGAAAAACCAGCAGAAAACCAGCAGATTATTACCTTCAAGGAGG
>JAQNCA010000014.1:18626324-18649505 GCA_029783725.1 Acanthurus tractus
TTTTCCTCCAAGCACAGAGTAAAACAGAACCGCAGACATGTGATTTAATTAATCAATCATTAATTAATCATGTCAATTAACAGAAACTGTTTAACAGTTCATGTAGAACAACATCACTCAGAGTCAGAGGCTACTTAAAAATTGTTTTTACAGTTACTTTATAGATATGATATTATATCATATATATATGTTGTGTTTTGGATAATATCACAACTTTTCCTGTGGTGTGTCAGATGTGGCATGTTGAGCTGTGACTCTGTGATTTCACAGCATGTCTGGGACCCCTGTGCTGTCACCTAAAGAAAAGCATTCACTGAGTGGGTGCGCTGCCTCAGCCACGGTCCATTTAACCGCACCCACTCCACAATCGTGCCCGGGTCACTGCCTCTGTCCACCCAAACACGCACACACTGTAAACTGTGAGGTGTGTGCGCTGTGCACATGACAACATATTTTGACACTGACAAGATTTATGTCAATCAAGTGAAAGTAGCAGGTTTATTTTCATTTATACCTTTGGCCCAAATAGCATGTTCTGATACACTCAAACAATTCACAAAACAAACAAGAACCTCTACTTGACTTGGACAATTATCACTAATTGATACATTACAAAACAAAAAACAAAGATATAGCACAAACTATGCCGCTCACACTTTGTGTACCTATCACTTAGTGAGATCTGGAGTTTAATGATGTAGGATGCCTGATACACTTTGAAAGAGGAGGTGCATTTAGACTGGTGCACACCCACAAACATGTGCAGTGCAACACTACCGAGCAAGAGACAATCTTATCAAATTAAACATTAAACACCCACTAATGTAATTTGACTTACATTTGGCTCAATAACACATTTCCTGTGTTATTGAGCCATTTTTTTTTCTCTTAAAGGGTATTTGTCTTGTATACTTCCACCTACAATACATACTCTCATGTTCAACACATCGAATACTGATTCTTTCTTTATCAACACGAAAGTGTTCCAAAAAACCTCTTGGTGGATCTGAAGAATTTCAGCTGTATAAGCCTGAGTGGCTCTTCAAGTGCTGTGGTATTGTAGTCTGAACGTTATAGTAAAAATGCAGGCGAAATACAGGCTGCTTCTGGAAAGATACATTTTCTACAGCTGGAAATTGTTGGAAAATAATTAAAAAGCAAAGAGGACTGGTCAGCAATGACACCTGGCATCTTCTTTGTCTTTCTCTACTCTTATTATTTCTTCTTCTTCTTCTTCATCTTTGACACTAGCTGAAACATGTGAGATTTATCTACATTCAGCTGAAAATGCTGCATATCAAACAGTGTTTATTTCATTTTGTTCATGCCATCATTACTGTTTTACTATGTTTATCTTAGTATATATTTGCTAACGTCATTTATGTTATTTTCTATAGATCTATACGTGTACTTTACTTTGCAATTAAGTGTCAAATTTTGAAGAAAATGGTCCAACTGACTGAAAACAGGGAGGGGGCGCTGCTGTGCTGCTGTGTCGAGTTAACTCATTTAACTGCTAGTGGTCAGAGAGGAAGAAGAAGAAAAAGACTTGTGGGTTTGAGTTGGAGAGAATGTGTGAAAATGCAGGGGGCCAAACTGCAAGACGCCATTAAAGACAAAAAGGACTGATATACTGAGTCTGTTACACTCACCACTACTAAGTTTTAAATATTCACCCTATTAAACTGAATGACAGTGGCTAGTGGCTGGCCACAGTGGCTAGTGGCTAGTGGCTGGCTAGACAGAAGCAAAGAAGCTGACCTGCAGCTGCTCAAAAGGAAGAGAAATAGTAACTCAGCTGAGCTGGTAAGTTATCCACACATACACACACACACACACACACACACACACACACACTTTCCTTCAGAAAATGAAGATTACCTTCAGAGAAGATTAGGAGACACTGTGACAGTGAATGCAGTATGGTAGGGCTTGCTAGCCCTGGAGTTACTTATCATGAGTAAAAAGTAAAATAAAATGGAGCAGAGATAAAATTTAAAAGACATTAAAAGGTTCCCACAAATAATTTTAGTTTTGCTCATTTTGTTCAAGATGATTTAACTGATGATTAACCAATTCACAAACATTAACATGAGCTTTTTTAACATATGACTCAACATACCACACAGTCCAGCAGTAGCTTTCTTTCCTCTCCACATTAAGCAAACGGGCAAATGTTATGGATGCAAGAACAGATTTCTTCTAACTATCCACTGAAATAGTTTTAATATTAATGTTAGGCTGAGAAATAGTTCATGAAGTTAATTGCAGAATATTGTTTATGAGACTTCGGTGTCATAGGCACTGACATGGTTGGGATATTTAAGGCCCTGACACACAAGGCAGGCATCAGAGAACTAGGGGTGACAAAAGCCTCACGTTGCCTGTGTCTCAGCCAAAAAGTTGCACTTGAACACACTGCAAAAACTAGGGCAGCAGATGCTCACCAACACTAGCCGGCGGCCTGTCTGTCGCTCAGCTCGTGTCGGGGCTCTTGGAGAAGCAGTTGGTTGTTGTGTGAACAGTCTAAACAGTCAAGAGTCAAAACTGAGCTCCTCAGATTTAGTCAGGTTGTATCAGGCAACAGGATGAGATACTCTGCAATGACACACAAGTACGATTTTAAGTTGTGTCTGACTGTCATGTGGTAAATTTGTGAGATTCCTGATTTGCACTGTACTAATGTCATTCCCCAAGTTTTAATCCAAGTCTCCTCCATGTTTGTTGTTTCTTTTACTCTTTCCCTCAGTGCATCCTTAGTATTCTAACAATAATGCAAAGACCAAACTTTATGTCAGTGCATCCATTAGCCCACCAGCAGCAAAGCTGTTTTCTAAAAAAGTTGTTGCAGCTGTATCTTGGAAAACACAAGTTACAGAAATTAAAGTTTTAGTTGAAGTAGTTTGACAAAAGATGAGTGTAAAACCAAGTCTGTAGAGGATGCTGTGTTTTGTTTCAGTGCCATGTTTTTCATTTTTTTTTCCCAGGGTGGGACCTCTGTGTTTTGGCGGTGTCACATTTTTTGACAACTCAGTGTTATCTGCCTTGATTGTTTTCCTGCTTGGCAGATATGGTGTTTCTTCCTTCCCCTTCAGCCCCCCACGCAAACTCTTTCTAGAAAGTTTGTTATGTATGCATTCGTTCGGTTTGGAGGGAAAAAAAGCAACAAAAACACTTGTCAGAGTGATTTTGAAAAAAAGTTTTTTTTTTTCTTTTTCTCCCTGCTGAAGAAAGAACAAGTTTGTTACTGAAGAGAGTAAAGAAAAGCGTGAGAAAAACAGCCCTGTGATGGATGGTAAAGCACAAGCAATTACAGACAACACGCTGTGCACATAAAAGATATCACACACAAACACAAACTGAACAATATATGCACATACGTTCAGGACACTGGCAATGTGAGATAATCTTGAGTTTCCTTTTTGTGCAGTGAAGGCGATACATTCTAGCTAAAATCCAGTTAAGGCTCCCTTCTTGGCATAATGATAAACATACTGTACATGAAGTGCACACACACACACACATTCACCCACACACCCATCGCCTCCAACAAACTGGCACCAACATGCGAGCACGAATAAGACACAGCTAAGTCCAGTGCACTTGTATACAGGCATACAAAGGCCAGCTTCTATATCATTCTGGGTTCGATTATACACACACACACGCACACACACTCTCTCACACAAATGAGGGCATGCAAGGCAAGGTGGCAGCCACACTATTGGTTTTTGAAGGTGTTCCTGAGCTGCGGATGGGAGGGGCTGTAATGAAAAGAGACAGATTCAGGTCAGTCACTCATTGCTGGAATGAATATAGAAAGAGAAGGAGAGAAGATGCTGCATGTTGGAGAGGAAGAGGAGTGTGTGGGATGAGGCGAAGGGTGATGAGAAGGAGGAGAGACCGACGAGGTGAAAGGCAGGAACATCTCAAGTTCTGCAGCGGGATGAAATAAACATGGTGGGATCTTAGGAGAAGAGAGGGAATGCAGATACAGACAAATCACAGGAGGAAGGACATGACAGAAATGAAGTGAGTTGAGTCAACAAAGTGAATGAATAAGAAAGGGGAGACAAAAGATGAAGAAGGGAAAGCCTTGCGTGCTGAGAGTAGAGGAGAAGGAAAGGAAGCATGAGGAGGGATGAAAAAGTAGAGGGATACAAGTGGAGAAAGTGTTAGAGAGGGCAGCAGTGGCACAGAGGAGGGAAAAAATGGAGGGAGATGGTAATTGACGTGAAGGGAAAGTGACAAGCGAAAAGATGCGAATGTAAGAAAGAGGGAAGGAGTCAAAGAGAGAGAATTACTACTGAATGAGGAATGTTGAGGTGAAAAAGTGTTAGAAAGGAGATGCAGGCACGAGAGAAAGAGTACAAGCTGTCATCCATGCTGACATCGGATAATCACAACTCACGACTGTCTTTAATCATTGAACAAAATGCCCCGTGTAGGAACAAGAGATTATACTCTGCCTGCTCATAATTCATGCAACCGTGGAGAAAAAGCAGCAGCCACACCTTTTTTTTTTTTAAGTCGAGTTCAATCTTGGATTCAGTTTCCTGCTTCTGTTTCAGACATTTCTGGTTTTTTATATCACAATGATGTTGATGTGACAATCCCTGAGAGATGCAACTTAAAAATGCACTTTGTCTTTACTTGAGTTTTGATCTGCTGTATCCTTTTTGCTTCAGTGAGAATCAGTTTTCAAAAGATCCACAGAGTTTGCGCGCAGAAATTTCTGTTTTTATTAGCTCAAGTGCCTTCCTTTCTTCCATCCTTCCTCCCCCCTTTCTCTTTGTCTTCTGAGATCTGAGTGAGCAGAGATGATGCGCGGAGGAAACAATACAGGCCAAAGTCTCTTTCTGTCTGTGTTGCACTCCCACATGCTGAATATTTAAGTCAGAGAGCTTTTATGAGGGTACAGCAGGTGGGCTACGCAGGGGGCCTTTGTTCAGTGGGGGTGCCGAACAAGACAGGTGGGCAGGAAGCTCAAAACACACTTTCCTATCCCAGTAAGACCAGAATATGACTTAATAAGTCCCATAGCTTATTATCATAGCAAAGACCTCTGATATGCAAATTTTAAAGAATGACTCAAATGGGCAGGTCACTGTTGCTTAATCACAAAAACAACTGAAAGCAGTGTTCAGTTTGACACTGGATTCTTAGTTTTAGAGTAAAGGATGTTTTAATTTAGGTTTTGTCTGTCCAACTCTACAATAATTACAATAGAACAATAGACCTGCTCTTCTCTGACTGTACAGTAATTCATGAAAATGGCTGCTTGAACAGAGCTGTTCTTACTTTTTATTGCCACTGTGCTCTCAGCTGCAGAGCAGAATCTGAATTCACAAACTTATTCAACCATTCCCTTTGTTTTGGTTTGGCTTGAGACAAGCAGCTAAAACTTTGGATATCAATAATGTAATACTGTTTCTCTCTGAAACATCTGTGTGAAAATTTAGACAGCATTTTACTTAAACCAACAAAAGTTGGTCTGAAAGCAGCCTCTTACATGCATCCCGGCCATTGATCATTACTGTTACTTACCTTTTTCTAAACATGCTGGCCTTCCTGTGTTTTCTCGTTTGTCTTGCTGTTTTGTTTAAGCTTCTCGTCTAATTATCAGTGGGCCGGCCCACACGTCAGGCACAGGCTTACTGAGCAGACTGTGTGAAACTGTATTGTGGGCAGATTATGGGCATGACAAATATCACACTTCTGCAGTGACTGCATGAGCATGCCATGGGTCATTAACAAAAAGACAAATTAGTTGTTCCTGCAATACACAATCGCCAAAACTGGATCCACAATATTACTATAATATATATGTTTCCAAAACATACATTTATTGTGAGCAAAATTGAAAACATTGAAAACAGAGTATGGATTGAATACTGAATAAAAAGCTGGGAATTAAATTGTAGTTTTTTGGTGTCACTGCTGCTGCCGTCATTCATGTATTTGTGCTGTTTCACCTTTGCTGTCTGTTTTCTTTGGAAGTGGGAGTTTTTTCTAAACCTTGTGTTGAAGGCACAGGTAACACTATTGGATTGGAGTGCAAATGTACCTGATTCAAACCCAGGACCTTGTTGCCTTTAGGTGATGGTGCTAAACACTCAGAGGAAGAGGGGAAAGAAACAAAATGTTTTCTCAGAGCGAGAGGCGGAGGGTCATGTGATGTGACCCTTCAGAGCGCTGACAGCACTGACAGAACTGAGCGCATGAAGTCAGAGAGAAAAACAAACACAAGGTTCATCATGTTTTCAGGTGCTAAAATTAAAAAGATAACTCACTCAAGCCTGCACTGATTCAGCTACTAAACTAAGCTCTTGGAACGAATGCAGCCGTATCTCAGGTATTAGATTCTGCCTGAAATTGAATCATCCAAATGATCTGACTACAATTTATTATTACCCACCATCCCCTGATTAACTTACTTCATGCAAATTACTCTGAGCTTGTGTTATTATAAAATGCTGCAACTAATCTAAATATTGGCAAAAATACACTGAGCCTCAGTTGCATTTCTCTCTATTTGTCATCCACAAATGTAGCAAATGAGCTGCACATGAGAAGGAGGATCCAACTGCAAGTTTTGGAGGTGAAGAAACACAAATATCTGCCACTTTAGCACCTAAAAAAGACAAGACAGGCGGTCACAAAGTTAAAAAAAAAAGTATGTTTTTTATGGAAAATGTTTTAAATTCATGCAACTCGACAAAACAATGCAAAGTCCCCTTTGAACGCTGACAGATATTATGTCTGTTTTTAACTTTTTCTTTTTTAACTCCTTACACATTTTTTCTAATTAACTTGAGCTGTTGTTGCACTGACAAATATTTGTTTAAGGAACTGACCTTTTTAAAGGGACAACAGAGACGGTTGCTGTGGTTGGTGTACACTGTCATTAAAATGAAGAAGTCTATGAAAATCTCACCATCAGTATTGTTTGAAGGGGCCTGCTTTAATTACCCTCATGAAACAGATGTGTTATATGTTGTGTAAAAATACTTCACCTCAGTTAGTATTTCTTTTTTATTAAACATGGTTTTCTGACATAAAAGTGAAATAAATAAATGAATAAACATAGGTCTGAAAAGGGACTGGAAGCACATCTTCTCCTTCTCCTGTATTGTGAAATCTGGTATCTTTCAGTCAAAGGCGTCGTGCCTCGCCCACCACAGCTGTGTGAGCATTGAGAGAGCAGTGTGCATCAAGATGCCTAATATTAGCGTGGAGGAACCATGCGGTGATACAGTCATACATATTGGAGCCACCAAAATCAGCAACTAGCAGAAGACTGAGAATTAGAAGTGCAGTAAGCATCTATTACATGTTTATGTTGTTTGCTAGCTTGTTAATTGGCAGTGGCTGACAAAGTGTTAGTGTTTGTATTAATGCAAACTCTCACTCTCTGTACTGACAGTTTCTTTGTCAGCAAGTGGTTTTTAATGTTGCGACATATCAAACATAGCCAGCCCAGCATATGGTTGAACATCAGATTTTAGAGAAGTGCTCAGACATCTCCCTCTTTACCAGAGGACTGTAAAATCCCCTCTGTAATGGCAAACATTTCACAGACACAAGTCAGTGTAGTCAAGGTCTTGCGTTGTACAGGACATAAATGTAAGAAAAAACATTTCTGAGTGGAGGTGTAAAACCAATCTTTATTTTATTTATTTATTTATTTTTAATAAAAACTGCGTGTTGACCTTGTGACTTTAGCATTTCTATAATCCTGGCACTGCATAACAAACAAACCAGGAGAAAAAATATAGATGCAACAAAGGCGTGTACAGAAATGACGTCATGTCAAATGCCGCCTTTTAACAGAATATAATGTATCAGTTTACAACAGATTAACACAGGTAGTACATTAAAAACAGTGAGATTAACTGGATATAGACACTTTAGACACAAATACAGCGTTGCAATGCAGGTTCCCAACAAATCTCAAGGTTTGTGACGGTAAAGAAGAAAAGTAACAAAGGAGCCTTAAATTAATATGACAACAGCTACTCTACTGCAGAATCTCATTTATTTCAGTTGAAAAAGAAACTCTTAAAAAGTTTAAAAAGTCGTCTCCCCTTGTCCAAAACCTTTATTTAGGCTGACGGTGGTTAATTTTGCACGACCTCTCCGCCGACTGAGTGGCACAGAGGCAGCTTTTCATCCCGACACAGGTGAACTCATGATGAAGTGTCGTTTTAATCGAAGTTCTTTTTCTATTTAAGTTCACGACATCTGTCTCCATGCAGCGTATTCGCGTGTCTGCTTTGCTGTGACAAGCAGGCGCACACACAAATTTCACAGACACGGCTGCATTTCATCCTTTTGTGTGTGCTCCTGTCTGTTTGGATGAAGGTGTGACCTCTGGCTTTTCGACAGAGAGGAGGGAGAATTAGAAGAAAGAGGGATGGAGAGACGAATAGAGAGCTTGATGAATAGAGTGGTGTGGAAGAAAGTGTCTCAGCAAAGGAGAAGAGGAATGAGGTCATTATCTCTGTCCTCACCTGTGGCCTCTAGTCCACACACACACACACACACACACACACATACACACACACACACACACACACACAATCCACATTTCATCAACAACAAGACCAACTCTGCCCCTCCTTACTTCACCCCAATCCACCCCCCTCCTTTCTTTCTTTCTTTCTTTATCTCCAACTCCACTTTGCCCTGACTCCAACTTTTTTCTGCCTGCTCGAATGCTGATTTCTTCCTCCCTACGTCTCCTTGTCACTCATGCATAATTTTCTTAAACTCCCTCCTCCTTCATTCATCTCCTGCTGTTTTCCCTTTTCTTAAAAGTAGAATCCAACCGCCACATTCATCAAAGTGATTTCTCTGCTCCTCACATCACTATTACAATCGCTCCCACCAATCCCCATCCATTCGCTATTACTGTTCTTTTTTTGCCACCCTTCCTCAGCCTTTGCAGCCCCCTCCCCCTTTTAGAGCACAGTAGGTTGTAATCACATCCACTGGACCATGATCACCCCTCTCCTCTTCTTCCTCTTCCTCCCTCTCTTTGTCTTCTCCCTCCCTCCCTCACTTTCGCCAGGCGGGTCACGCCTCTTGAGGCAGCGGAGCAGAGAAATTGCCTGTTATCGAGGGTCGATTTTTCATGCGCTTGTAAATTGCTTTGTATTGACACTCTGTCAGAGCGGGGTCGTCACACCGGCCTGGGCCACTCGCCACCCTGCAGTCGCACTGCTGATCTTGGGGTGATTTCGCTGCGATTGAGGGGGTCATTGGGGGGTACAGCATGTGTGTGTGATTGCTGTAATCTTTTGAGTGCATGTTGAGTGTGCGCACCTGGCATTCTTGTATTTCTGGCGGGGCAAGGCTTTTATTCTGGGTCGGTGAAGAGACCTCAGGGTGGAAATTGCAATGCTAACAGTAGCTGTCTTGTCTGCGTGCTGATGATTGTTCTGATGGTGTATTTTTCTTCAGAGTGTCTCTTCAGAAGAGCTTCTGCAAGCAGTTGTGAGATAAGATGTCCTAATTTATTACAACAAAAGACTTGTATAAAATTCACAAAATACAACACTTTCACGTTAAAAAATATCTAAAAATGACCATATTTTTGCTATGTTTTTCTTTTTAAGTTATTTACTCACGTTAAGCCAAATGTTTCCAGCAATGTTTAGACTCATAAATCAGTAATTTTATTCATGGTAACAGTACGTTTCATTTTGTTGTGTGTTGCAAACTGCTAGGGTTGATGAAATGTAATGTGAATAAAACTTATTACCTTATCTGTGAACATTTCTGTCTGAACCAGTATGACAGATTTTTGTCTGCAGTGGTGGTTGTTTAACGATGATATAAAAAGTAAATTCCATGATTCAACGCTACTGCGGAATGTAATCAAAATACATCTTTTGTTTACATAGTTTTTACAGGGAGACATCTAGTGGCAGAACAATGTGTTTAAATATTGCAAGGTGTTCTTTGTTTTCCCATTTTTGAATTAGTCCATTAGCTTGGAAATTACCGATGTTGGTGAAAAGTTTTTTTTGTCACTGACTTTGACTCTCAGTGCTTTGTTTGCCATTTACAAAGTGCTACTGACTCCATGCTGACCTTTATCCCAACCTTAAAGACATTGCATCATCCACAGCCTTAACTCACCTGATCTGTTTCTAAATTTGTTGATCATGGTCTTACTAAAAAGCCTTTTTTCACAGCGAACAGAGTTCACAAGATGTACTTTAGCAGTACCTGCAGCTTCGAGTTCCTTTGTCTTTGTTGCATCATTCTCGCCTCCAGTTTTTTCTGTGTTTTTCTGTCTAAATGTGTTGGCGTATATCTTGAGCTCTACCCAACTCTTTCTTACCCACCTAATGTCTTAAATCTTTCACCTCTCCCTTGTCAGTCATGTGTTCTGTTCTTTCACCTTTACACCTCTTTGCTCTCTCTGTTACTATAAGTTTCCTCCACATTTTCTCATTTGTTGTCGTACAAACTCCTGAACCGCAACAACTCATATTTAACACATTGCCTCTGTGTTGACTGTTTCAAACATGTAGTGAATTTTGCCTGCTAACTAGGGAGCTGTTGTGTGTATTTTTGCTTTGAGTTAGCTGAGGTGTTTTTGGCAGTACTCTTGTTTGTGAGCAGGCTCTTTGGTTGCTTTCCACAATAATGCTCAATATAGAATCAAAAAGCCTGCTATGAATAAAACAGCCTCTCTATGCACAGCAGTGCTGCACACAGGTAGAGGCTGAGCAGAGCCAGTGGAGATGAATTAAAGGAATATTCCACAGATTTCCAGCTCATAAGTATCAAACGCTCGCCGACTGTAGGCTTGAAAAGGCGATTCAGTTTTCAGCTTGCTGCTTTGAAAAGGATGGCAGCTGGCAGCCTGGATTCAAAGTTACTACAAAAGGCTTCCAATGGCGACTCTGAGACACAGAAAAGGTGAACAGAGTAAAATGCCACAGTGATGGCCAAGACTTGTAGAAAGCAGGTGAAAAATATATCAGCCAATATTTACTGATTTATCATATTTGATAAGAATAAGAAAGAAGAGAAAATTAGTTTTTTATAGAATTGTGACTGCGATAAACCGGGACATTTTGTAGCTGAAGAATAAACATGTTAGTGATTTCTGGTGAATAAACTTTGCAGTGGCATCTCAACAATTACTTACATGAAGCAAATGAAAGGAGTGCAGACACTTGCTGCTTAGATATTGTAAGACTGATTTTGCAGCTCAAGGAGGGAAATTTGGTGCCACTTGAGATTTCCTGTTCTGCATATAAGTAAGATACAACTTGCCAAAGTTGGTAACTTTTTCAGCCTTCTTCTATCACCTTTACTTTATAACACCCAACAACTCCCCAATTTTCATTTCTAGTTTCTAGCCAAACATAGCTTCATTAACAGAGTAACATGTAAATGTGAGGGCTTTGGCATCCTGCAAAGGTACCTTTGACAGAAAGAGACTGAGTAGAACAAGCAACTAAGAGCCAATCGCTTTTGCTTTATAGTAATTAATAAACTAACATATCTGCTTTATTATAAGTTATCATTAATGTATAAATTACTCTTCAGTTTTTCGAGGAACTTTCCCAAAATAATGTTGACAGAAATAGGATGTTTCAATCAACACTGTGAGTCGGATAAATCTGACCTGAACTCAGGCTGTTATTGTGACAGAAATAAGAACTGAACATCAAAAGGTTTTTATTTTAAAAAGGAGTTATATTCCCACAGATTTAAATGAACCAATGAGATCGGGTTCCTGGATGAGTGGGTGTAAGCAGACATATATTCATGTGTCTCTGCAGTCATTGGCTTCACTGTGGTGCCATCTCTCTGGCAAGCTGTGCCAGTGTCTGTGTTTGACACCCACTCTCTTGGTAGGATGGCACAATTTAGACCGCACTGGCACAGATCTCACGCCAAGCTCTTTTTCTGTGAAAAGATTGAGCAATGAGAAAGAGGCAGAAGTGGAAAGAAGGTGCTGAAGAGAGATAGTGAACTATGAAAGGAATGAAAGAAAAGGATGAAAGACGAGAGGACATATAGAGCCTGGACAGGAAGGAGAAAGTGATTTGAAAAGGAGAAAAAAAAGGATAGAGTGAGTCCAGATGTGGTGTGAAAACTGGAGAGGAAAAGGCAGAGACTGATAAATGGGTAAAGAGAAATGACGAATGCCTGAGAGACTTTCTTTCTTCCTTCTGTTCCCTCCGATGCGAAGCCAAGCCAAGCCAGCCCTCCTGGCAGACATCTCCTCCTCCACCCCGTCTGCCCCACCTGCTTCTCCTCCCTTTATCCTCCCGCTGTCCTCCTCCTCTGTCCTGTATGGCACACAGCTGCTCACCCACTCCTCATGCATTAGGACTCATCTGCCATGAGTGCATCCTACAAGAACCCTCCAGCCTGTAAATAGCTTGTCCCAGAATGCATGAGAGCTGCACTGGGCAAGACAAAAAACACGAAAATGTACACGGTCTATTCACCAAATTCATATATTGGGGCTGCAGGTGATCCATTGTCCCATCTAACAAAATTCACATATCAGTTGAAACCACAATCCCTCACCACTGTTTTCCAACCATGCACAGGTAATGACAACTTATCAACTTCATAAAGAAATGCTTCATTTTCATCTGTAGGTCTTTAAATACATAAATATGTGTGTCACGATATTTGATTTACAGTTGTTGTGATGAATTCAAATCCCTGAAGTCAGTCTCTTTTATCTCTTGTTTGATCTCAAAATAAAGTAGGAAATATTGAGTAAAAAAATGAACAGAATTTAAATCACTTTGGGTATACGTTATTTTTTTGTGTTCAAATGCAAAAAAAGGTAAATTTGAATAATATACATGTAATGTTCTCTAGATGAATTCCCTGACATCATTGTAGCCTTTCACCGCTGCTTTTTACCTTTTCTAAGAGTTAGAGGATCTGCTGAACCAACTGACCACAACAAACTAATGGCATGGGAAAACTACCATGTCTTCACTTGTCTCACTAAAAAAAATAAAGTGTATGGAAAAAATGTACACATGCTTCTGGAAATGAGGCTTCAGAAGTTACAGTTGCTTTTATGTTGCCTGTTGGCTTTTGTCCTGTAATCCAGTGTTTGTTAGTTCATTTCTTCAGCCTTATTTAACTTTAACAACAGCTTATTTATCATATGTCTTGTTTTAAATCCTGGCTTTCAAAAATCCTTGTTTGTGAGACTCTCATTGGTACATTGCAGTTCAAAGTAGTCTTGACTGCATGCTTGACTCATATGTCTTTGCTGAAAAAAAACACCATATGGACATGCTAGCAAGGTTAATAACTTGATATGTTTGCAAATTAACCTTAAGGAGGCAAAAAGACTTTAAACTGTGTCATTGAAAAAGAGAGCTTATGTCCATGTGCACAAACCTTATAGATTAAATGTGACCATTTTACAAAGTGCTGTGACGCTGTGTTGAAAATCAGGCTCTTTAGCTGCTAATGCCCCACAATGCTCACTGGCTAGTAATTAACTTTGTCTGGCTCTCATTTGGTGCTGGGCAGGTAACACATAATTTCCACCTAATTTCCTGTTTGCACATTACCTGTGGATCCACAAATCCTCTGCGGTGAGAGCGGCTCTCAGATCCAGGTTCCATGGACTGAATTGAAACTTCAACAGCAGAACACTTTCCCTGCATTTTAGAGTTTGAGTGCTCAGTCTGTTGAGGGCTGGCCTCATAAACAGCTAAAAAAGCTGCCATGGGGATTTTTTGCATTGCCAGCCTTTTCAGACACCAACAAAAAAAAAGAAAAGAAAAGAAGCGATTTAGCTCTGAGACTTTAACAACACTGTACTTCACAACTTTTGAGTAATGAAGCTATTCTAACTTTTGAGAAATTCAAACTGTTATCTCTCAGTGCTACTTGGGACTACAGTGTTACAAATTAGGCTTGTAGAGTTTTAAAATGCTCAAAAGTCACCTGTTTTTTTTTCTGTAATTCCCAAACAGATAGGTTTCTACAAAAAGATAAGAAACATCTTGCTGCTCTGAGTCAGAGATGATGTCTGTTTAAGATTCCATTTAACTTTCAGGAAAAAAAACATAAAATCTCTCAAAAACTGGTGATTTGCTTTACAGTGTTTCTGCTGTTACATGGGTCGTTCTGCTGTTTGAGGCCATGGGGAGGTAAAAGGCAACTGCCAGCCATGTGAAGTAAAATTTGTTTGCTTCTTTATCCTGTTTAACAAGTTAATGACATTTGTAAATGCTGTTTGCTTTGATTTGTTGGAAAAAACAGCAGACATTATTGGAGAATTGAAAAGTACTAAACTTCTACTTTAAAATGTCAAAGACATTATCTGCAATAAACCACAAGCTCCATTCTGTGTGTGTGCGCGTGTGTGTTTGTATGTGTGTGCGTGTGTTTGCGTGTGTGTGTATGTGAGAGAGAGTAAAAGAGAAAGGAGGTTGTTGAAAGTGTGTAAGTGCTGTCATTATTCACCCTCCACAGCAGAGTGTGTGCGCTGTTCTGCAGCTTCCCATTACGTGTCAGTCTTATATAATACAAGAGTTTAATTTTTTAAGAGATAGACGTGAGTTAAGAGAAGAAAAACACTCAGAGACTGACTGAATGAGGCACGGGGGAGAGGTCATAAAAGGACAAAGATGGAAGGGAGAAGTATAACCAGGGAGTTTAAGAGGCTGAGTGCTGCTTGCTCGAGAAAACTAGCAAAGAAAAAAGGAAAGTAAAAACTTAATTTGTCTCTGAAGTCCTTATTGATGAGACAGGTGCATGCTGTCCCATTGGTGCCTGTTTTTAGGTTCTACCACTGTTGTGATATCACAAAGCAAATGTAGGATTAAGTCAAAGGACCAAGACGGACTGAGTAAGCATCATGTTATCATGTCTTGTCATTATAGGCCATTTATTGCAAATATTAAGCAGCATTTTACAGAACTGAAAACAGATCTGCTGACTTCCTACAGTGTATCACTTAAAAAAAGTGTTTTCGCCTTCATCAAATACACAGCACACACATTGCTTGTAGAGCTGTGGAGAAGACTGCTGTATTGTCTTCTTTAAAAAGAAGTTTTAATGCAAAACTTCAGCAGGAAGTTGTGTGTTTTATACACAGAAATGAGAGCTGGGATTTTTTATACTGGGATCTTCTTGCTACGAGGTTAGAGAGCTAATAGCTGAACAAGCTGATGATAAAAATCATACTTCCATGTTATACACATACAAAAAATGTAATCAGAATCTTACTTTGATTATAAGGATGCTTTGATAAAGTTGTTAACATGCATGACAAAGGAGGCTTTGATAATTTGCACAATTTCAGGCATGGATGAACATATTCAAAGGCAGCAGCGATAAAAACAAGGTGAGCTCTGTTGGGGAGGAGATGCACCTTGTGAAACTTGTGATGAGCAGGTTTATCTGCTGGAAACACGCCCAAAAAGGAGCAGCAGGAGTGCCTCTGGTGGTGTGTGAGGTTGTTCCTCATCCGAAGGAGTCAGATTCAATATCCTGTTCAAACTATTGTCTTTGACCCAAATCTCTTCATTTGGTGTCACACATCCTGACTGACCCTGAGCCCCATCCAGAGGAGAGAAGATGTTCCCCTGTAGAGCAATAAAACTGTGTATAAAGGATAAGTCCATATTTTTTGCTGAGGTTATGATGATCCTTTATGATTCTCTATCTAAATTCAACATTAAAATGTCGGTTCAAATTTGTTCACTTCAGCTTGAAAATTCTTTCAAGCCCTTCTAAAAATCCTTTTTGTTTGACTTGATGTAGCTTTGCTTGATGACATTGCTACATTGAGACCCTCTAGCCCCAAAGAAATGAGCCACCTCAGTGTGGTGGTCATAGACACAACTCTTATCACCAGTGATGATCCTCCACATAAAGTTGGGTCAGGCTCTGGTGGAGATCTTTGCAGATTTCTACAAGCAGCTGTACTCATCAACAGTGTGTATAGTGTCAGCTGCCTCAGCTTGTGGGGATCTCCACTACTATTTGCCATCCTTCTCACCTTCCTATCTCCTAAAATATATAACCCAAATTCTTACTTAGCACTGAAACAAAAGGGGGCAAAATCCATAATTCATGGGGCATCCCACTGACATGAGGCCAAAAGGCCCCAAATATGAGCAGTGCATCAGTGCATGAACAGTTTCTTTCTCAGCTGCTCAAAGCACATGGCAAGAAGCCCTGATTGAGTGACATTTATATTTGACTGAACTTTAATGAATCATACTTACCTTGCATAATTGGTATGCATGTGTTGTTGTTGACCTTTATTCCACCTGCTTCATTCATCAGCCCTGTCAGTGTTTCACAGAGATTTGTGGAATTATTGCAGATCAGTGGGAAAGTTTGGCTGTAAGGAGTTGTATGGAGACCAGAAGTAAACTCAAAGATATTTTTTATGATAAGTTTTAGTGCAAGAAGTTTCATTTATAAACAGATGTAATTTGTAAGCCCTTCTGTAAAAAACAGGAGCCAGTCTGTGCAAATAATGAGCAAAGAGGTTGAACTTTACGACCAACATGTGATCATTTTTTCAAACTTTTATGAAGATGAACACAATGTGCAGGGTTTTGCAACTTTTTCAGGAAAACCATTTTACCATCTATATAGGAAGACAGAGCAAGAGTGTGAGTTTAGACACTTTAGTTAGTTTAGGTAAAGTCTTTGTGTCCTGCCCTGCATCATCTTTCTGATTCTCTTTGCATTGCATCACATTGAAATTCAAAGGTTGAGTTTCTTTCATTAGCTGAACACTAATTCACTATGTTTTTATCGATCAAATACATCTAGAATTCTCATCGCACTACAAGCTTTTGGTTTAAGATGACCTTACGAACTACCAATCAACTGCTTTTTCTAATCCAATTTATCAGACAGCAGTGACTTCTGGGACTTTTCCAGCTTTCTGCTGCCTCCCTCTGTATAGGTTATTTTAGGTCAACAATTTAGCATTTTTATTTTGGCTCATGAATGAGTCAGTGTTTAGGTGTCAAAGTGCTGTACTGAAAGATTTCACATTGCAGGTCGTAGCATTCAGCAATAGGCAGCAGCTCACAGTTTATCACAGAAGTTTTAGTGACAGATGTATGTTTCTTTTTAGATTAGCAGTCAGTACTTAATTTTGTATATTACTGTTGTTTTTTTTCAATATGTTCACAAATATTTGACTTAGATCTTTTAATTTAGCATATACTTAAATATTTGGATATTTTATGTCTTTTTTGCTATATTTTTTGTATATAGTTGTAAATATTCATGTAGCACTTGTTTGTTCAAATTTGTTAAAAAGGTTTATTTTAAACTACTTTTGTTGACCTTTGCTCTACCTGTTTAAGCTTAATGTCTAGTTTCATCGTTCTGTGAAGTGAAACTGTGGATATCTTGTTTGTGTGTTGGCAATAATTTGAGAACCATATTTTTGATTTCCATGAAACCTTAAAATGCCCTTTCGGCAATGAAAAGTCTTCCTCAACCAGTGAGAGCATCAGTAGTACATGTAAACTAAAAAAATAATTTGGCTGGCTATCCTCCTAATACAATATCATATCTATGTTGACTCATCCAATCAATAAATATATTTAAAATTGAAGTTGAAATACACACACACTCTCTCTCAGTCTGTAGTTCTTTATTTATTTACATTTTCATTGCTTATGGATGTGGAAAGAGGGGTGCAGAGGGAATGAGAGAGGTGGCGGGGAACCATGTTTTTGAACAGGTTGGCGATGATCACAGAGTCTGGGGGGCCAATGTAAATGACTTATTCATGGACCCTTCTGGCCCCTCACAGCCCCTGGGAATACACCAAACAGATGCATGAGGGAAAGAGAGAAGGATGGAAAGGAGAGAAGACGTATGGGAGGGGAGGAGTGATGTGGGACGGAGGAGAGAAACAATGTGTGAGGACAGTGGTGGAGGGATGCAGTGAGGCAGGAAGGGAGGAATAAGCTTTGCATAAAAAGACAAACACAAAAGCAAGATGAAAGAGGGGAAATGGGGTATGGAAGGGAACAGACGGAGTGAGTACTCACATCGGTGACCGTGTCCTTATCTTGGTATCAGTCATGGGACACCGTGACCAGAGGTGCTGCAGGAGGACTGACTGGCTTGCTGGGCAGGTGACAGACTGTTGGCCTGGATCATCATGCTCATTTCCATCTGCATCTGCATCCAAGAGAGGAAGGGATTTCTGCAGCCTGTAATGAGCCAGAAAGATATAGTCGTTGTTGTCTCTGCTGAAATACTGAGTTCACATACAGTCCAGTGAGGACTTTGTACTCTCTTCTGAGTGTAAAGCCAGTAAATGCAAAGCTGTACCATCATCCCCACATGCACAACAAAGCTATGAATAATCTGCTTGACACCACAGGACAATTAGCAGTGAAAATGCTTTCTAACAGCACAGTGGACTATATTTCAGTTTATGAAGAGCACAGCTACAGTGTATGCAGATGTTCAACATCAAAGATGAGCGCTGACAATTAACGTGTCTGATCAACGATGTCTCTCTGTCGCCTCATTAAAACATGACCCTAAAATAGTTACAGAGTCGCAACAACTCATACAAGCTCTGCCTAGTTTTTGAAATATTGATCAAAAATACTTTTGATTCTCTTCCTTTCATTTCTCCCCTGTCTCAGTGTAATGACGAGACAACTTCATAATCAAAAATGCAGATGAGATTTTCGCGGCCTAGTTGATTTCTCAACTCTCCGCAGAATACGAGACCTTGTGATGTTTTTTGCCCTTTTTGTTCAAACGCTTGTTTACATGTCTCCTGATTCCACAATACCTCAGGTTGTTTATCCAAGCCATCTCAAATCTCTGTCTTAATCAGAGTTGTGTTCAAAGGTAAGATAACGGTTTGGCAAATCCCTCATCACCCACCAGCGACACACTTCACAGCGATTTACAATGTTTCTCGTTGTGTCTCATAAACAACAAAGTCACAGCCTTGTCTTGATGGAGCGACAGACATCCACAAAGAATTATGAGCCTTTGTTTTTCACGAAAAACATCAGACCTCAACATTTTTTGAAGCATGTGGCAAAATTTAGAACTCTTGAGATCTTTTTTGAGCGAAAGAAGATGTCAGATGAAATGTTATTGACTGGTTTTGGCTTGAAACTTGCCCCAGCATCTGCATAATTTAGGATGATGTTGCCCCAGTTTTGCAAACTATTTTTGACCTCAAGTCAAATCTGATTTCATTGTTTGCGACAGCATGCTCCCTCACTTGGCCAGGTCCTGAATCATTGCTGCAGTTTCCCCTTTCCTCCCCCCTGCATTTTATTCTTCTGTATGTGTTGATGGGGCACATATACTAGCTAATAAATTAATGTACAGATGTCCTGTAGTGGTTATCTGTCTCTCACAAACACACATGCACACACATGAAACATAAATCCCTGAACACCACCATTGTACATCATATCATCATAAAATATGAAATGAAGTTTCATCGTAGACGCTGAGTGAAGGGTGAAATCAATCTCTGCTCACACTGCTTCTCACCTCCCCATCACTGCAGCAACTTTGATGCAAATCCTTGAAAGGGCAGAACTGGCGGGTAAGCTGTGCATTGCCATGGCAATGCGGACTGGGAGAAATCCATTTTTCATAGACATTGCTGGTCGGGCTACTCGGAGTGCAATGCATGTGATATCAAGAGAAAGGAGAGCCAAGGGGAAAACCAAACACACTCAAACAGTCTGAAGTCTGACAGAAAAAGCTCCAAGACGAGGCTTGAAAAGGTTGTTCTGTTTTAGGACTGTCAGCCGGCCTGTGTGACTCACAACATGCTGCAGATGATAAGAGAAGGAGAGTTTGTGAAGACACTCATGGAGAAAAATCACAGAAGTACATGAAAACACTGATGCAGACACTTGGTCTTACATAATCTTAAATATGTTGGACCAGCTCCATACTTAGAGTACTGACACGAGTGTGGTATTGATCTTCTCATCAAGCTCTTGGCAAGAAAGCAAATTTTCCAAAGCATCAAAAGAAAAAAAAAAATCTAGATATATTCTAAAACCTCAAAGATAATATTTTTATTTCTGTCTGTATTAAGATGCCAGTGAGTATGTAGGTTATAGAATAAAGGCAATCAAGACAACACTTTGTGTAATAGGGCTATTTAACAGTTAATAGATAGCTTCGAGATCCCCAGTTTAACTTTCATAGGCAGTATGAAAAGTACGGTGGACAGTGAGGTCACTCCCTTGTTTTTTTTTCCTTTTTTCAGTTTTTAAATGCATCTCACCAACAGAGCTGAACAGCTCAGTGTGTGCAACACTTTATGTAGCACATTCAGTCATGTTCTGTTATTTTATTCTTTCTGTGGGCAAAAGGGCATGAAACACTTAAGATCTGTCAACAGTGAGTATGAATACGGGTTGTATAATCCTCATAAATTATTTAAGGACAGTATAGAATGGATATATAAGAGGGGGTGCTCTGTTATATAGCCTACCTCTCAAAACAAGAGGTCAATGCCATTAATGTTGTTTGGTCTTCAATAACTCCACTTGACCTACATGGTCAAAACAAGTAACAATGAGTCACATCACAGCACATCTGAGCCCACAGACTAAAGTCAAGTTATGTCTTCAAAACATAAAATGTTGCAATTTTCTTGCAATGCTATGAGCAGAAACCGCTTGTTTAGAGTAGACGAACTTGTACCAATACTTGTACACTACATGGCAGCAGCTCTGAACTAACAATTAGCCTTTCTACTGCACGGACGCTGTCTATTATCAGAAACTCCAAAAGTGTCAGGCACCTGTCCTTGGGCGAGGTTCACTGTGATGAAGGATCACACAAGGAAAGTTTGTCTATGTGCAGATTAAATATGGTCACATACATCAGAGATAAATCTGTCTTTAATGTGCCAATGTAAAGACTACAGACTTACAATGTAATGTAAATATTAAGTAGGATTTACCAATTTATTTTGCTCCCTTATGTTGCACCTTCTTGTTATCAGAATCTCTGCAGACAGCTAATATACAGGAAATAAGCACAAAAAGAAAGTGTTGTGTCCAGTGATTATTACCAAAAGGTTTAGTAATACATCACTGATCACTATAATTCACTGATCAATAATGAGAAATATTTTTCTTTTTATTTTGTTGAAAATAATAATTACAATTACAGTATTTTAAGTCATATTTTAAAGGGAATATTAGGGTATGTGGCTGATCCATGTCTCTTTTTAACAGTCTCGTAGAACTCATAGCAATTAATTTTTAGTAAGTTAAGATTTTCTCCTTGATTTTACTTTGTTTTAAACACAAATTTGGGTTGTCATGGGGTTGCCATGTAAAATTTTTAGATTTTGGTTTGTTGATTGGATAAACTTGAGTAATATGTGTTAAAACACTTAACAAACAAATTTTGCAAAATCCAAAAATACTCCAGTTGCACCCCTTCTGCTTAATTTCTTTCATTCAAAGTAATTTTAAACGCAACGGGAGCAAAGCTGATTAGAGTTGATTCAGGTCAAACTTTCTTTATGTGCTTACATTCACCTTTTTTATAGCATCATTGATATACTGAAAGTGAATTAAAATGCACAGATTCATTTTATTTATGTAAATTTTCTCAGGGGAGAGTTAACCCAATATTTCTAAAGTCCTGAACTCAGCTCAGCTTAATCCTGCATTATTTTTTAAGGCCATCAAGAGACAACATTAGTATCAAGAAGACTGACTGTGTGGGAGCTTGAGCGAAAATGACTCTTAATTCTCTCTTTATTTACAGTGCCACCTCCTTTCAAATGAGTTCTTAGTTTTATTTACTACATTGAGTTTTCTTTAATACTCCACAATGTTTATTTTGTGAATTGTGCTCACATATAGAATCAAAAAATGGTAAAACTACCACGTCTTCTTGAGTTCTAGAGGCGTAGCAGAACATACATCCTCCACATCTCCAACCGCTCATCCAACTGTGGTCATTCCTGCCTCCAAAAACCAAGATGCAAGATACCGTGATGCCAAATTTTAGGCTTCAGAGCAAAAGTTTACAAACCAACTGAAAATGGCTCATGTTTAAACTAAGCTGAGCATTCTTGTGCTTTCTAGAAACAACAAATGTTTTGGATAAATGTTAGTTGTTTTTTTAATGAAACTAATGAAGTGAAGTTTGTGTTATCCTAACTTTCATTGACAATAAGATTTTTGATGACCTCATCAGCTTTCAATTTCTCAAATGATTGTGATTTAACATTTTCTAGTAAGTAACATATGAATGAAATACAGACAAGAAATCAGGATTAAATTAGTGATGCTGAGATATCCAACTTTTAGTGTAAATCAGGCTTCAAAATGTTCAATCCTACAATTCCCACAATGCAATTTAATAGCTTCTATCTTTAGAGCTTCATGCCCCCAGTTTCTGGGTAGTCTGAGTAAACTGGCCTTTATGTGTTATCTTAATGGATTGCCAATTCTAACCAATAAATGAGGCATTTCACAAGCATTATGAGGGGTGTTGAAGTAAAGAGGATCTGTGACTTTGTTTCCTGCTATCAGCAGTTCTTTGGGCAGTGAAAAGCACAAACAAAACAAAAAAATACATTACCGCTCACTTTGGATGCTATTTACAGCATCTGTTTCTAGTTTATTATTGGTTCATATCCAAATATTATATCTATATTTATTTACATCCACACTACAAACACACCCTTTCAGTATCCTTCAACCTGTTCACAAACACTGAAATTCTCCTAAATACACACACACACACACACACCCCATGTAAACACACACACTACTGTAGCTGTTAACACCTGCTTATATACACATTAGTTGTGCATGGGTACCTGTGCAATGACTGTAATCCATCATAGGCTGAGCCACCCTGGTATCACAGTGGAGCTACAACACAGGCCTGCAGATGTTGGGCACACTGCCAGGACAGAGAACACTGTGACGACACATATGCCCCCCCCAACACCACACACACACATAATCAAACACACACAGGCCGACACAAATCACCAGCATGTATGAGCTTGATTATAGGAGCACATTCACATGCACACACACCCACACACACGCACACATTCACAAACACCCCTCCCCCAACACACACACACACACACACACACACATTCCAATGCAATATAATATGCAAGCTGACAATCACAGATGT
>JAQNCA010000014.1:18653641-18667302 GCA_029783725.1 Acanthurus tractus
TTGATTGATTGATTGATTGATTGCCAGACAACTTGAAACTAGAAGTTGTTCAGAAAATTTGTAATAAGTGAAAATGCGGATCATTTTAGGAGTGAGTTGCTCTCTAAAACATAATTTGCAGAATCAGATTTGAATGCGATTTTATAAAGTTTTTTCCTGCTGAACAGTGGGAATGTGCTGATTTTTATTTCAAACATTACCTTCTAAGAAAGTGGCAAGACAAGTTTCCCCAGTTTGAGAAACATTTAGTCCAGAGCGCATGTGGCTAAACTCTAATAATGTGACATCTTCAGTGGCATGTCTGTCTAGTCTACTGCCCCTCTACTCAAAGAATAGAGCAGCTGAAAGTTGATAAAACAGTACAAGCAAAGCATAAGGGATTTCTTTTCTTAAAGAATGAATATTTTCATGTTACTTAAGTATATTTCTGAGCCACAAATCTATTTTTTAATTTACTTTAGTTACAGCAGTCTACTCTAAATGTGGTGATTGAATTTAGGGAGGAGGGGCACCTCTGCTGCAGATGTAAGCGAGTTTCTGGCTACTTGGAAGGAAATGGGACAACGCCTGTCTTCATCTCACAATGCAATGAAAAAGATGCAAACCTCAGAACTGGGCCAGAACAATCCCTGACCACCTCCACCCCCCTTTTTATACCCATATCTGAAAAAGACAGTTACGTGATGGAGATCTCGCTTTTCTTCTTGAAAACCACTGAATTCTCTGCTTAAAAAAGTCCTCTTGTAACCTCCACAAGCACATTACAGATACTGTAGGAGAAAAATGTAGTTAGCTATGTTAATGTTTATTTTTTCATATGCAATACCCATCCTTGATGTTGTAATAATGACATCAGCCTATCTTGTAGCTGCAAATGGTATGTTTAGCTTTTGACATTAAAATGTATAAATTAAAAGTAATTTATTATTAAGTAATGTTAACATTAAAAGTAGTTTGTAATTTAGGTAACTTATTAAGCAGCAACTTTTTTTCGTTCACTTTGTCCACCAAATAGAGCAATTCTTTTCCTTTGGAGATCACTAGAAGTTCTCCAGCAGTAAAAACATAATTTAACTTCAGATCAATAGGTCTAACATTCTACTGTCATTAATCAAGTTGTAGTAATATTATCTAGCTATATGGTCATACGGGTTAATTTTCCCCCATAGGTATGCCCAGTTGATGCAACAATAGCGCAAGACTTAATTCAAAGTGTTTTACAAGCAATAAAGTTGACATGAACCCATAAAAAAGCTTCTGACCCTCTAAGGATGTCAGACAACTTAAATAACTGATGCAACACAAACCATTACAGCCCATAGATGTCATTCTGATGAGCTTGGTATAAATTGGGGCTAACACTGTCTATTTAGCAGAGCACTTTACTTAGCCTCTTCCAATCTGAGTCAGTTTGGAACCGAAACGTGCATGCTGTGTCTCTGACAGGATACAGACGATGTGCTGGAGAAGGGCTGCGCTCACTAGCCTGACTGTAATGAGTGCTAGCCGCTAATTAGCTTGTTGCTGGATGCCAGATATGGCTGGAGCTGAAGCCCCGTCACTGGAGCAGTGCAGCGAGGAGAGGAGAGAGCTACTCTAATGAGCTCTCAGTGGTGTGTTTACTGTTAACCAAAGTCATGGCTTTACTCTCGCTGTGTCTTCCCCACCACGCAGCACTTGCACACACACATACACACACTCTCGGATCTTAACAGCCTTGCACACACAAATCTATATTCATAACTCGTGAGCAAACGCGTAGCCAACACACAAGCAAGCAAGCAGACATGCACAGAAAAAGCGCCTCACTGATTCAATCCTCAGTGTTTGCCAGTGATGGGGGCCTAATTAATGTGGCTGCGCTGCAACTCTTCATCATATCTGTAACAAGCAATCTCCAGTCAGACATGATAGGCTTGATGTATGATGCGTAAGTTAGCTCTGGATGGCTACTCCACAGCAAAGTAAAAGGAAAAAACATTCTGCCTTCAGTCAATAGGCATCTATTCCCATGTCAGCAGCATTTTCTCCTTCTCTCATTTGTCCATTTAAGGGAGCTGCGCTTCTTAACAAGGGCAGATAGACTGCTTTAAAGGACAGAGACACAGCCTTGTTTACCTATTTCTTTAAGATTGATCACCGCAAGGATTGAAGGATACCAGTGTCACCACCAGGCAGCCAATTACCTCCTGAGAGTGTGAGAGACTGTACATGTGGATCTGTCGACTGCTCTGTGGGCCAATCATCAAGCAGACACACACACACACCCATCATGTAGAGCAGGTATGAATATGAGTCAGTGTGTGTCTGCATCCACCTGAGTCATTGGCAGCAGCAGCTAGAGGACGTTAGCACAGCAGTGACCGTGGAGTGCCTGTGATGTGGTCCCCCCATGGTTCATTAAGAATACAGACCTGACAGAGCAAAATCATTGAGGATGGATGAGTTTAACATGCACACATACACACAATCAGGCAACACACAGACCTGCTGTGCATTGAACTTTTTCATATTTGGCTGTCAACTGAGCTTTTCTAATGAATAACAAGTTCCATGAATCTGTCTGTTAAGGCCACTTGTTAAAGCTACAGGTTTGGCTGCAGACAGTTTGAAGCACAGTTACAGTTAATGCTGCTTATTACCTGCATGTGGAGGTTATGTTAGGATTTCATGCATTTCAAAAATTTTAGTAAAGTAAATCAGACAGACAAATGACAACATGTGAAATTTAATCACAAGTTTTTGCTCAGTCTAACACATCCAATGTTGTGTATTTTCAGTTTAATCTAATGTCTTGGTCATTTAACACATTTAGCTTGTTCACTTCTTGCTTTCCTTAATTGGGGTGAGGGAACAGGGAAACCGAGTAACCAGATAGCTGCCGGAGAGACTCTGCCATGAATAAATTTTACTGGCTTTCACTTAAATCTTGAACAGTGCTGGAGCATAACTTAACAGCAGTTTATACACGTTTCCTAAACAATTAGCTGTGAAGTCGAATTGATGTGAAACTGAAAGAGAAATAAATAAGCACTCATCATCACATCATACATATTTCACAAAATTATGCAAGCTTTGTTTAAAAATGACCTAAATGAGGGTTTCCTTGTTTAAAAGAATAGTTTGAGATTTTGGAAAACATGCTTTTTTGCTCCTTGATGAGAGTTGGATGAGATGTGAGATGAGACGTGAGGCGTCCAGTGTTGGATCTGCCTGTCTGAGATTCTGCACTTGGTTCTGCACTTGCTTTGGAGTTTTGGATAAATATAGTAAGCTTAACTGGTGTAATGCACAAGGGTCCAGAAGCTTTCGGGGTTCATGGAGGATTACAGCTATTGACATCTGAGTGTTATAAATAAAAACTACTTTAATATGGATGTGATTACTATGTGTACCACTCTCCTAACCTGTTTTACTGTTTTTTGTTTAATTGTTGTCATTGATGGAGTAGAAACCTGCAAAAATACAAAAGTCATTATTTATTGAATGGAAACATTAATAAAGTGATACTTAAGTCCATCACTGCCTCCCAAAGAACCTGGTTTGGTTGTTGCCAAAGTAGTTTCACTTCTGCTTCCTCTTAAAAGTCTCTCAGATTTTTTTGGCCTTTATTGATGCTCACTTGCCTTCGCATTTGTTTTCCAGCGGCAGTGTCCCCAGGTGAGTTGGGACAGATAGCATTCCTCAGTTATTCATGGGGCTGTCGGACACCGTGACTTGTGACTTCCACGGGTCGCCACAGAAAATAAAAATGGTCTGTGACTTTCACGGACAAGGCACAATCAAGCGTACGGACGAGAAAATCTTAATTCTTGTCAAGAAAGTAGATATTGATACATAGCAATGCATCACATCAATGTCTTCATATTATCCTGAGGAACAGCTTTTATATGTGTTCATTGTCAGTGTTAATAACATTCTGACATTGTAGAATTAATCCTGCAATTACAGGTTAGGGTGCCTCTAGTGATGTAAGCTGGTGGGGAAAGGTCAGGGGCTGCGGCGGCATCGGCGAGCTTTCACTTCTTGCTGTTTTGTTCAATAGCTATTCCCTGCAGGGCTCCAGGTCTCTGCCCAGCTGCGCTCCTCATGTCTGTATGAATGTCAGGCCCCACTGTCTGCTGCAACTGTCTACACCTCTATGTGATGCCCAGATTAGTTTGTGTATGACAGTGTGTGAGGTGAATGTGAATATGTGCATGCATGTCCCTGTCACAACTCTGTGTGCAGGTGGTGTAGTAAAGCCTCACAGGGTGAATCAAAAAACATAGTGTGCTTTTATTTTCCCATTCTCCAGTTCTCAATCATATGTGTGAATATTATGATTCTCACGTTATAGCTTGCTGACTCTATGGATGCGTGTTTGTGCATGCGTGCACATGTGTGTGTTTGTGCATCCGTTTTGTGTGTGTAAAATGCTGTAAAATCTGAAGTTTCTCATGTGGACTAGATGCTGTTTCATGAGTTCACATTTTGCATGCACATGTGTTTATGTATGTGTGTTTGTGTGTGTTCCTCTGTGACTCAGTGTGCTTCCTGCTCTACAGCTGGCAGTGCGAGACCCCCTGCATTTCCAGCCAGGTGTGCCTGTGCGCATGTATTTGTGTCTGCATGGTTATTGTGAGTGTGTGTGAGTGTGTATGTTAGAGAGAAATAGAGAGAGAAACAGACCGTCAGGACTCTCCTATGGGCTCCATGCTGTCACTTAGGAAAGCCGATTATGGGACGTGCCAGGGTGTCAGGAACACCCCCCACCAACATTATACAGACTCACAGCTTTCCACTCATCTGTATGGATGCAACTGCAAAGCACCGTCTTTTCTGCTTCCTCCTGCCATCTGGAGACCAGGCCAAGTGCTTCCTCCTCAGCTTGATATGAAAGTAGACAGTATTTGCCCTCATATTTTTCAGCCTGGTTTACCATTGTTCGTTGTATTTTGGATGATTGAGAGCATAACAGGCTGGCATGAAGCTTGGTAGAAAGTATGTTAACTAGAATCAGAATTAGACCTTTAAGGAAATTAAAAAAATTTTTTAATTGTGTTGTGATGTATAAACCAAAAGAAACATTCAGCGCAGAGTGCTAAAACTGTTCATGGCTCTGCATGTGCTAACCCAAAAGGGGGGACCTGGAGTTTCCTGTTGGAAAGCGGATTTCCTACAGAAAATGCTATTTGGGGCCCCGAAGGGCAAATCTGCTTTGGCCCTGCAAGGGCTTATCCACAGAGGTTCCATGTAGATTTTTCAGTTTCAGTTTCACTGTGGGTTAGCCACAGTAAAAACTCACTGGGGCCCAAACTGCTGCCCTCCATAAACCCACATGGGCAAAACTGCAGCTGACAGTAAACCTTCACTTTCCCTAAGTGGTCCAACTGTTTGCAAGCCAAACATGGGTACCCACAGTAAACCCTCACTGGGTCCCCAAGGGCCAAAACTGCTGTGGCACCCACATGGTCACATGGGCAAAACTGCTCCCAACGGTAAACCCACGATTTCACTTCGTCGGACCACAGTGGGCCAGCTCACAGTCAAACCCTTAATGGGATCACAACAGGGCAAAACTACTATGTGGGAAAAGCTGCTGCCAACAGTAAAATCCAAAACTGCTGTGGGCCCTGAATGGACAAACCCAAAGTGGGATTATTGTGTTTTTGCCCCTACCCACATATCTTACAGTAAAACTATACTTTCCCTAACTGGGCCTGCATGAGCATGTTTGCTTGTGAGGAGAAGCAACAGTCAATGGTCAAAGGCCTTTTCTTTAATAGATAATTAATAAATGCTTGGGTTATGCCCCCCACTGACCTTGAGAGGAACCAACAGCAATCCATTAAAAAAAGTGAAAACAATACTAACAACAGAAATAAAGGGAATTTTACATAAAAAACATTGCAGTTTGTGTGGGGTCCTAAGTGGCTAAGATGGGACTTGAACCTTCAGATTGCCAGCCTCTTTTAAATATATCTAAAGGAAGTCTGAAGAGTTAATATGTATTTTAAAAAAAAATACTTTTTGGATGTATGTGGCCAAAATTAACTGGCAAAAGTACAGTTTTCTTGTAATAAGACTGAAAGATATTCTCCAGACAGTGTATTTTGAAAACTACAATTAATGCAAATTATTATTTAAGTCAGAGTGGCTCTATAAAAAAAACCCTTTTATTCAAACATCCTATTCCACCATAATTATTTATAAATGAATATAAAGTAATTGTGTTTGGCATGAAAAAAATACAGCTTCAAGGCTGTTGTGAGCGTTGTTGAAAGTTATGCCTACCTACAGTGTTTGCAAGGCGTGCCTAATAATTGTCAGTGACAGATACTTTCATTAGTCTGAGAAAAAGAGTGTAAAGAGTGTTTATGAGAGGCTGGTTGTACTGCAAAATTTCAATGTGTTTTGTAAAATATTCTCACTTTCTGTGTTCTCTTACGGGTTGTGTTGTCAGGGCAAACATGATCAGACCAGAGAAGGAAGAGGTTTCATTCAAAAAATAAAACCAAATTAAATCAGCAGGGTTGCCTGGGCCTGACATGGGCAAAACTGGTGCCCATCGGGAAGTGGTTCCAGTTGCCCCAGACAATGCAGAGTACCCCCGCATCACATCATTGCACACAGAGGGTAGTGCAGAAGTGAGAATGTAATGTCAATCACATCATGATTACTTTAAAGGGTTTGCTCATGGTAATTTAAAAATGTTTCATGGGAGGGGTTCATTAAAGTTTGACCTCTCATCATTAAGAGTCATTTTTGTTGCCAGCAGGTGGCGCTATGAATCAGCATTGTACTGTTCATGTGTTTAAGGATAAGACTCTTGTCAAACAAAGTATTCCATAATCTCATCATGGTTTTATAATATCATTGTTTCTACCTAAAACACTTGAGATCGCAAGTGTAACAATTTTAGGCTTAATGTTGTTTAGTAGGAGTAGCACACTTCATTAAAAGAGTAAATAGGCACTACACTGCTTGAATGAGGAATCCACTAATTAAGTTAATTTTGGGCGACTTCTGTTTTTCTCTTCAGTTCATGATGTGTCCAGTAAAAGAAAAGCTTTAAAATCATGAGACGCTGTCAGTTTTTCTGGCCATATCGGAATGATGACCATTTAATTGTTTTGACAGCCACGTCAAAAGGAATTATATTGACCAGCAAATAGTTGAAAGAAGCTAAAAGGAGATGAGCAAGCTAATTGTCACTATTATGAAGTGTCAGTCTTTCTTCATAGCACTAATTGACTCCTCTTATTGAGCGTGTTTCCCTTTGAGGACACTGTGATAGAATCTGCAGGCCCCTTTGTGTCAAACCTGTATATGTGGTAATCAGTCATCTAATGCTTTTCCAATGGAGCTTTGTATTTTTCGAAATGTCAGCAAGGAACAAACAGATCTGAGCCGGGCCAAAAACCTGTTCCATATGGTGACCACACACACAAGCGCATCAATGACAGAGAGGAACACATACGTAAGTGCAACACACACATTATCAATACAGTGCGGCCCACTGTCAGCTGTGTTGCCAGGGACATTTGGTGGTGGAGAAAGTGACCAGGCTCCCATGAGTATCCAGTCCACCCAAGGCTCTTAAGTACCCGCTAATTATTCTTCACACCTAATCTGAGAAGGAGAAGGAGGAAAGGCAGATGAGAGAGGAAGAACAGGGAGAGACAGAGAGACTGAAGAAAAGAGAGAGAGGGAGGAGAGATTGGCGACCATTGGGACTTGTGCTTTCTTACAGGAACAATGAATCACATGTAGCCACCACCTGTCCTGTGTTGTCCCTTCTGTTGCGCTCAGCATAGCCGACAGGACGACTGTGTTTGTACAGTATCGAGCCAGCCGTGTTGGTATTGGCTAGAATGCTTTTCACTGGGCATTAGGCATTAATAACAGATTGGACAGCCGTTGGCAGAACAATGTCTGTATTTACTTTTCTGTTATTATCCGGCCTTTTTGCAGAAGAGCTCCATCTATTCATGTAGAGTTCCCAAGCAACATTTCTTAACTGCAGCTCCTACCTCTCTTTGTTATTTTTGTACTACTCTTAACTACAGTAGCTATTCATAATTTGCTATGTAATAACATAATAACATTATTCGTGGAAGGACAGATGACAAATTGCACAACTGATTGTGTTTGACCCCAAGCTATAACCTTGTTATGGCTGAAAGCAAAGTTGTTTTTCGAAGTGAGGTCACTCCAAGCCTGTTTTTCATGTAAGGAGCCCCACAGATGATGATTTACAGAGATGTTTGGTTCTCTGCTCTGTTCACTGTCAAGATTAAACAAAACCTCTCACAGAAAACACATACCAGAGGCCGGTGTGGCTGCATTCAGAACGAAGACAAAAGAAATCTTAAAGCTGAACTTACCAGCATCTCTGTCTGATCAATGGAAAAAATGACTAAGTGTAACAAGTCACTTGTAGGGATGCATCCAGAGAGAGTCATCGTTTAATTCAGCAGTTCCTTCTTCACTCAGAGTTTTGATGTCTCCAAGCTCATTGTCAGTTGATTTTTACAGTTCTTTACTGTTTTGGTTCACTCTCCAAGTCTTTGTCAACCTCTTATTCATCCTCACTGTGATTAACCCACTGAATACTTAGTGAAAGTACCAAAGAGCAGATCAACAAAAGTTGGGAGTAGCTGGCGGTGTAGTGAGGCTTTTAGCCACTAAAGACCCAATTTTTCCCTCAGGAGAAAAGAGAGACCAAAACAGAGCCAAAAGTAAAAATGGACATTAACCAGACTAGACTCTAAATGAACCCAGATGTTGCTCTGTTTCTACTGAATTTAACTATACAACTGTTTGCTGACAAGTTTTTAGCAACTGGTAGGAGAAAACTATGCTAACAGCATCAACATAAAAAAAGATGGACGACTGCAAAATAAAATGCTGCAAGACAGATGCTGAGGTGAACTTCGAAGTCTGAGTGTTTTGTCTTGTTGCACTTACTCAATGTTCGGCTGAATGGCAAATATGCTTGTTTTTGCCCATAAGTAAAGTCAGCCAATCTCAACAAAAATTTAGCTTGTGAGTGTTACAGTCAGATGTTAGCAGTATGTTGTCTCTGGTTCAGGTTATGTTAGCTTAGCTTGCTTGTGTTCTACTACATGAGTAACACTTGTGCAAACTTTGACTGCCACTGGAAAATACTACAAACTATACTTCAAATTCTTACTCTCAATGTATTCTTATATCATTATTTTAAGCTGTTATTATCATCAGCTTTAACACTAATGAGTGGTGCATTGACAGAATATTGTTTATTTGCTTTTTCACTCAAGGAGGATATAGAGATTTCCAGAGTTACACCCAGCAGCATGTATCATTGGGTGGCTGATTAGGATGTCATATTTTTGTCAGCGCTCATAACTACTTAATTTCCGATTTGTTTTCTGGCAAACAGAGTCAGGCAGCCCTGATGGCTTTCCCACTACACATCTGTGTCTGTGTGCTGGTCCCCCTCACTCTGCTCATCTTTGGACATCATCCTGAGGCTTTGTGGAGACTTGGCCAAGGTGAAAATTCCTTTTGGAGATTCCCACTGTCCCAGCAGCATATGGTCACATGCTTACACTCCACCTCTTCCATCATCCCTCATTCCATCCCGTCCTCAATCAAACCCCCACACACCTCCTGTCTCCACCCCCTGACTCTGGAGGAGGACTCAAAGCACGACTGTAATTACAATCAAACACACACCCTTTGCTGTGTGAGTCGCCCCAGTCTGAGCACCAGAGTCCCCACACACAGGCATCTCCATTCATTTTCTGGCTGCCCTAGATTGATCTCCTCCTGCAGCATATTAAAAACCCAATGACATGCTCACATCCACACGCGCCTGATTCTGCCTCCATCTAGTGGGACCTGCAGGATCAAGCAGGGATATGGGGTTTTAAGGCAGCTGGAGATGACAGAGAACGAGGTTGGTGGATAAGGATGGCTGGCTGCATCGTTCCAGTATTAATTAAACTGGAGCAGGTTCTGTAATCTGTGGACTTTAGCTAGCACTGATGTTCCTGCAAGCTGCTGCTGGCTATGTTTGGTGTACATGAGCAGCTGATGTCTGTATGGGCCTGGCTGTGCAGGGCTGCATGATGTTGATATAACTGGCAGCAGGAGATACAGTACTGTGTGGAGCTCTGGTGGTTTTTCACAGCACAAATGTGAATGAATGTGATTAGATTTATGGTGAAAAATTTAACAACTTGACAAATTGATAGTAAATTGATAGCCGGCTAATGTCCCGCTCTCTACGCTCAGGCATAAATCAGATGTCATTAAGATTCTTAATGCAGCCAGATGGTATGTATTTAAGTCACTGTGTTCTGCCATCTGATGGTGATTGTCAGCTTGTTTAACTGTGCATGTGTACTCTACATCTGTGTATGAGTGTGTTTTCCTGCATTTGACTTAAAGAAAAAAAAGTGACAAGTTTCACTTTGAGAGCCTCCACAGTATGCTGTACTTCTTCCTATGCAGAAGATGTGCTTTATCCCAAACTTGTAAGACATGCTGCAAGAATTTTAATGTGCCCTAAAAGATTCAGCTATCTCAAAATTCACAAAATATTCTGGATTCCTACCCTCGTTCTTTATTGTATTCTTTATATCTAAGGTAGAAACTACCCAACCTAACATGCAGCTGTGGCATTCTGATGTACAGCAGGGTATGAAAACATAAGGCAGAAGTATATACAGTACATAAATCTAATCTAGTACAGAGCCCACTGCTATATCCAGCCGCAGAGTCAGTCTGTACTGTACACAGACTTCTGTTTTTTCACAAGGGGAAGAAAAACGCTGTGGTTTATGCTGACCCAGGTCTGATCAGAAATGATGTATAGCAGGCACAACTAGCAGAGAACTATAATCGCCTGCCCCGGGCTTTTAATACTGTTTCTCCCTTTCAATTCGGGGGTCAATTACTGGCAGGTTAAAGACATCATTAAACTGGTGTTTCCTGAAGTGCCTCTTGCTCCCTGTCAAAATAACTTATGATGCATTGACAGGATTGATTTTAAATGGAGACCAACAGTGTGCCCGGAAAGCCTCGGCACAGGCATCTATTTTCATTATGCATCACGTTGCGTCTCCAACAAATCTTTCTCTCTCCTTGGACCGAACATTGGTGATTTGTCATTGTGGCTTTTTTCCCCCTGTTTTCTTTCATACATTTTTCACAATCCGGAGGCTCATTGGTGGACTAGGCTGGAATTCAGCTGGCACAGAATCTTTGATTTAGATGAAGGTTTCCTGCCCAATTATCTGTTGGTTGTGTCTGTCTGTGTGTGTGTGTCTGTGTCTCTGTGTGTGTGTGTGTGTGTGCCTGAGTTTATCTCCGCATGTGTCTTTCTGTGTCTGTGTGTAAAAAAATTAACCAAGTCATTAGAAGCCTATCTGTTTGTGGACCTCACTGAGCGGTGATGACAAAAGATTGCACTGACAGACTGATCCGTAATCTGTCCATCTCTACCAGGTCAGCCTTTCGAGCTGCATGTGGATATCAGTCTTATGAAGGCTTGTCTGTGCAGATGTCATATTCTCATCTCTCCTCCTCTGTTTTTATTTGCCGCTTCCTCAATGCCAGACTGAGCTGCCGTTCCTTTTCCTCCACACAATCTGCTAATAAGCAGGACCTTTCCTGCTTGGTGTTGCTTCTTAAATTATTTCTGCTGTTTATATAGTTTGAGGTCATATTTTTAACATGTTTGGTTTAATCCTGATGCACGAGACCTCCTTCGGCGCTTTCCTATAATCTAACTGAGGCTCTGGCTTGGCCTTCATATAAAACACATCCAATACACCTGGAGCACTTTGCTTCTACATTTATGGTGGAATAACAGTGCAAATAAAGGTATCAGACCAGCAGTAACACAGTGTTACCCCTCAGCAATCCAAGGCAGATATTAGTTGAGTGTTTGTTTTTGTTGTTTTTTTTATCATAATTGCAGACGGATAAAGGACCATTAGTATTAGCAGCTCTGTGAGACTTTGGTACTGAAATGGGAGTTTTCTTCTCCTTTATACAGGACAGATGGAACCAGGCCTCATTAAAAATGGCCATGCGTGGCAGTGCATGCTGGGAGCTGCTCCGATGGCAACCATTGATCCTTGACACCGGCGATATAGAATAGGGCTTAATGAATTCACAGAACAAAGTGACTGAGATTATAGAGAGCAAAAAGAGAAGAAGAGAGACAGTCAGAGAAAAAATTAAAAATGGAGAGAAAGAAAGAGAAAGAGAGGGAGCGAGAGAGGGAGGGAGGAAAGAGTCAGGGAGGTTTATGGGAGCAGAAAGGATGAGGCTATTAAAGAGAAGGATGAAATTGTATTGTTCCCTTTTCCCTTTTGGGAGTTTTTGTGTCTTTGTGAAGCTATGCCAGATCGCTGAGCCCAAACCTTGTGCTGAGGGGGCGAGCATGTGTGTGTGTTTACGTGTGTGTGTATGTGGAAAAGATAGCAAAAGAGAAAGAGAGGGAGAGAAAGTCTATGCTAAAATGTGAGATGCAGAAATGTTTGCGGGGAGAATAATTCCTTTTTGTGTGAATGTGTCAGAGGACAGCCTTAATTATAATTGCATAGCAGCTCAAAGCAGGAACTTGAGCCAAGCCCAAGCCAAGCCATGCTGAACTAGACTAAACCAAGCTTGGACCTACTCCGCTCAACATGCTTTGTGCTTTAAGCCCTGGCTAATTGGGCCAAAGGCAAGCAAAAGCCCCTTCCCAGCTGTGACGGGCACTGGACTGGGAAAAAGAGAGGGATGGAGAAATGGAAGACATGCGCAAGGGAGAGACATGCAGGGAGAGATTATTTTTTTCCCCCTATCCATTTGCATAAACCCCCACTGGATCAATACCGTTTTGTATTCTTCCCTTTTTTAGACATTCTCTCCATTCCGTAAGCACAACCTTTTATATTGGCTCAGCTGGCAGGGAACCCCAGATGTTGCATTCGCCCGGCTGCTCTCTCTGAGTTAAAAGTGATGTCCAGAGACTATCGACACCCAGGCAACCCGGCCAACTGAACAGGAGGACCGTGTAAAGAGACCTGTACTCGTTATTGCAGCGTGTATTTCTGCCAGTCTGTCAATTTAAAGATAGGGATCGGATGTCTCAAGTCTACCTACAAGCTGTTTTTAGCAGCAGGGGTCCCCCTAACCTTGCCACAAGGATGCAAAATAACATCATGTCTGCCCTGCAGTGGTTCCGTGGATTTCTTCTTCCTGTTAGCTGCTTGATGCTTTCTGTCTAATCTTATTTTTTCACCCTGTTTTGCAATCTTTGTTTTCTTGCTATAGGAAGCCATTCATATATTATGCAGTGAAACCATATGCAGTGTTTGCATTACGATTAAATAGCTTTGTCTAGCAGGGAGTGAGTTTGTTGCATCATAGACTGATCTCTGTTGATAACTCCATCATTTTAGAAAACAAGGGAGGAGAACATAACACTCAGATACCACAGATATGAGGAGGCAGTGTTGTTACAGCTGATTGCATGATTGGTGTGCGTTTAAGCATGTACTGTATATGCAAGTGTGTGTGTGGCTGCGGGGCAGAAGGCTATGCCCGCAAGGCTAATCTTCAGCATGCAGACAGATAGACGGACACACGCACACACACACACACACACACACAGGCATGCACATATGTATTCACCA
>JAQNCA010000014.1:18667402-18702107 GCA_029783725.1 Acanthurus tractus
GACACACGCACACACACACACACACACAGGCATGCACATATGTATTCACCGCAGGCCCCCTGCTTCTCACTGACTGAGTGACAGCATGACTACTGCATGCAGTCTCTCCATTATTCAACAGCATTAGAGGAAAAGAGGAGAGAGCACAGATGAGAAGTAACAGAAAGAGAGAGAGGGGAGGAGAAGAATAGGCTGTTTGTGCTCACACATGATGTTGGATGCCAGACACTGTTTTGAAAAATAATGGAGGAATCTTTCTATGTAGGTTGAAGATGCCATTTGCCTTGCAAAAAAAAGAGAGAGAGAGACAAATGAGAGAGGGAGAATTACGAGCAAGAGCAGACAAGGATAAAAAGAAAGAGGAGAAAATAGACTGACTGAACAAAACAATTTACAAAGAGGAGCAGTATCAGTCACAAATCACAAAGCATATGGATATTAGGGTTAGGAAGGTCTGGTATGAATTAAAAAGCAAAAACAGCAGCTAAACATGTGTGTAACTGAATTTGCCACAAAACAAATTCCTCTCATTATCAATCTTCACGTGTCTCTGGAGAGTTTGAGTTATCTCTGACCTCAACTCAGGATATAATTCGAATAGGAGAGGAGACCTGGAGACTTGGTGCATGATGAGAAAAAGGCTTTGTATCAGCGTCATCTGATATCCTGTCTCAAATGAAAGATAAGCTGGGGTGATATCCTCCTTTGTTGCTGATCTGGATGATTAAAAGGTTGTTTTTGATAAGTTGCCTTTAGATAAACCTTTGCATTTCCACCTACAGGGCAATGCTGTCTGTGTGTCTTTGCAACCATTGCCCTTATCTTGGTTTCTTTGCTAGGAGCTGAGAAAAGGGGAAGGAGAGATGGAGAGGCTGGGCAGTTGAGAAAGAAGCTGTGTTGAAACAATCATCAGAGGCTCTTTTATGAAATCAGGAACAGTGTTTACTGTCATCAAGACCCCCCTCTCTCACCTGTTTGGTGTCTTCTGCTGCTTCTCAAGTATTGTCACTGATTAGCACCTGGGTAAAAAAACATGTTACACCAGTATTACTGATAATGTATGAGAGGACATCCCATATTTTTATCTACTCATGCAAGACCACAACCCTGGGCTCCCCTCCAGCCTTCAGAATGGGGAATGTTTTGGCAGGCTGGTTGTCGCTCTGCAGGTGACTGTGGGACTCACCTGAGCTGCAGCTTACATAGAACCAGACGATACTTTGATGGGGCAGAACTAGATAAGGACATCAAAAAACGTGTTATCGGAGCATACTGCATCTGTCGGTCGACGATCAGAGGATTTGAAAACAGATTAGCGGTTAGCAAAGGTGCCAACTGAAAGCATTAACATTGCTTTAAGGATTTTATCGTTTGAGATTCCAATATGTTTCAGACAGTTGTTTTGCCTGTATGTACATTTACTATTACACTTATTGTTTGACAACCGAATCAGACAATTTGTAACCTACAGAAAAGGACAAATACCAGCACATCTGCATGTTTTGCTCTTTACAACAACATATGTACAATACATACATCAATTACCAAGATCATTGCATTGAAATTCGAAAAAATGGCAATACATGTTAAGAATATACACCTCTTTATGCAATCAGAACCTTTCCCATATCGCGTTTATACTGTGCAATATATTTATTGAACATCTATTTTAAACCAATGGCATAATTGAGATAATATTGGATTTCTGGTGTGAAATACCTTGATTCTTGGGGATTTTCCTGCTTAGCCAAACGTGCATTATCTTCTGGCCATTTTTCCATTAATAATTTCTTAATTGTTTTTTACACAAGATCTTTTGTATCACTATATATTGATGTTGTGATATAAAATTAAAAATGAGAAACTTTGTAAAATAATGCTGCAATAGAGAATTTTATACATAGATAACTGTAAGGTAGTGGCATGAAAGTGGTCAGTTTAAAGAACCTATAGTATGTCAGACACTAGCCAGCTAGCAGAGATATGCATTTTCTTCAAATATTTTCCTCATATATATATATATATATATGTGTGTGTGTGTATATTAAAACACAGTCTCTACTAAACCTATGATAAGAAGTTTTCTTTTAGCAAGTTTTTTCTATTTTTTCCCATGTTTATCTTTCCCCCCCTCATCATTACTCTCCAATTTAGCTCTATAAAACAACCACAAACCATTTCTGCTGAACAATGTTAGCCTAAAATAGGCTTTTGTGTGTCTGAAAGGCCAGTCTGTAATTGTGCATAATTGAGAGCACTGTACACAATACATTTGTGTGATTTCATATTAGTCCCCTTGAATACACAAAGCTCCAAGTCTGAGTGGTTTAGATTGGATCGCAACAATAAGCTCAACTCTGCAGCGTTGTAATTATGCAAATGGAATGCATGTTTCAATCAAATCGTGTACATAAAGCGCACTCATAATGATTTGAATTAATCACAAGGCATTTAAGAAACTTACCACAAATGATTGAGTGTAGTGAAGAACAGTTTGGGAGATGTTATGAGGAATAGTTTCGCTAGAATAATCCAAGAAACAAAACAATGTGGCAAAATTAGTTAATAAGCAATAAATCTATATCTTCTGCATGATTGCACCTTATCCTCTATCTAATAAGAACCCAGAGGCATTAGAAAATGAAAGATTAAACTTTGTTAGAACTGTGTGAATCATCAGGAACTTTGTGCTCTGACTTCTGTTCATTCTGCAAAGGCAGGAAGGCATTTCATGGTTTCATTCATATTTATCAAAAAGAATTCAATGTGAAAGATTCAATAAAACAGTTGTTTTTTTGAAGAAAAGCTTGGGATTGTTCCTGAGCCATATGCTTTTTTCTCTCTGTATGTTTCCCCTTGATGACATCGTTCTCAAGTACACCATTTATTTTTATTGTTACTCTGATGGTGCACAGCTATGCAAAATCTGTTATAAAAGTTCCTACAAATGGGGCCCTGCACAGTAATGTGCATGCAGCAGGTGCAAGCACTAACTTTTATAAGTATTTCAATTGCTTGATCATCATCAGCACCTGAGTTACACACATTTTTGTGACCACAAGTAAGTATGTGTGCGTTTGTGATTTCCTGACTGCTGAGCAGAAGCAGCAACGTGTGAGTGTCTGCGAGAATCTCCGTCAACAGGCCCGGGATAATCCAGACTTCAAGTCAAGTATAATCACCGGTAATGAGAGATGTGTCTATAGCTACAATCCAGAGCCCAAACAGCAGTTTTTACGGTGGAAGAATATGCAGTCGTCTAGGGTTCATTTTCTGATCCCCTTTATAGATTTCAAGCCCAAAAACGTAAAAGCAGGGCCATCCAGCCCTTTGTTCTCAGGGCCCTCTCGCACTGGAAGGGCAAGTCCAGTCTTTTCTCCTTTGTGAAATTCCATGTTATGTATGTCTCATTATCACACATTGTTTTACTGTTTCAATATCTTTTGACATTTTTTTATTTAATTGATTTACTTTTATCTAATTTTTTGGAAATCTTTTATTTTATTGTCATCTTATTGTTGGATTCTGTGTGCACTTGGTAAGTATGTTATGTTGAGTATATGTTGAGAAGTGTTATCCAAATTAATTATATTATTACTAATATTAGTATAAGTATATTATTACTAAAAAATCCCTTATTAATATTAGCAGAAGTATCTTTAAAACTTAGTTATTGAAAAATTCTTGTTCCTGGATCTTCTTAGTTGTGCTAGAATCTTGGCAGAGACAGACAGTTGAAATCTTTAAATGAAGACTAAAACCAATTCATTTTATTATAGGCTACCCTTAGATAGTAGTCGTGCCTATTATCTTTTAAAAACACTAATGTCCGTTATGTAGTTGTTTTCTTCAAAGTTTCAGTACTTAATTTGCTTGCTGTATGTTTTGTCCTGTGTATTATATTCAATCTAAATAATCTTAGAATTTTAGGCCAATGTCGCAAGGGGGTTCTGCACTTTAAGTAAAAATTGATTGAAATTGATTCAAAAATTCAAAATTTCCAGATTTAGAATCTTTAAATGTTTTCAGTTTCAGACAACTGCAGCTTTTCATCAGTAAAGAAAGGTGGCATCATACACAAAAACGTCTTCAGAACCCTGACCACAGTCGCACACAAGCTGTTTGAACAAGATAGGCAAGCTGTTGTCATGACTCAGACAGCAGAAAAGAGATTTTTTTTTAGAGGAGAGCACTTTATTCACCTGTGTCTGATGAAGTCTTGATTCCGAAGCCCAGTGTGTGGCAGAAGCTAATAAGGCTGCCCACAGGGACCTCAGCAACAAAGCTAATGCTAATAGATATGCATTAATATTCATTTATGTTTATACTGTTATTTATGTCTGTCTTAATGATGGAGGATACCAGCTGTTCACTTTAGCAGCAAATGATGAAAACTGTATAATGGATAAATATAAATGAGAAAATCTGCACTGGCTTTATGGTCAGTAATGGGGTGAGTGATGTTTTGGCCACTTGGAGGCAGCAGAAACAAGCAATAAACTAAAGACATAATATCACTTTTTTAGTTTACACAACCAACTTGTCAGCAAACTGTTGGGTATGACCTTATACAACATCATTAACATTTAGAATGAATGTATCCACTATTATGTGAAGTCCAGAACTCATCCTCCTTTCAACTTTGTTTTTGGTCTCAACCAACTCCTGAGGGACATATCTAGTTCTTATGCTCCACTGTGTTGAGCAGCTAGTTGTTAATATGGCTGTTTAACCCTTTGGAACAGGTTGTGTTAAGTCTTTTTTACTGAAAAACAGCTGCTTGCTGCATCTGTATAGTCTCTAAAGAGAGCACAGTAGATCTGAACAATAAAAACGCGGGTTGCAATAATAAAACAATCAACTGAAAGACATTTATTATGCTTCACAGAGCAGAAGGAAACAGTAGAGTTGGGTAATAATTATCTCTGGGATTTTCTTTATGAGCAACACTTCTCACATACACAAAATCATTTGTTCCATGTTCTGAGATAAAAATATTGATTATAGCAGCTTAAAGCAAATAATTGGTGACAAATGATGACAATGGTGAGCCACATTCAGCTCCTACTTTCTTTATCGTTAGATGACTATCATGATCCCGTTGTTTTTTGTTTTTTTTAAGATTATTTTTTGGGCTTTTTGGCCTTGATAGCACAGATTTGAAAAGAGGAAATAGCGAGAGAGGGGGGTGTATGGCCGTGCCGCTCACGCTACCCAGTAAGCTAAACGGTGGCCCTCGTTAGATATTTTTAAACTGCAACTGTTTCGTGACTTCTTGCCCGCTAAACTTAGCAGCATTTGTTATTTCTTGAAATGACTTTTAATATGACATAGGCCTATGTGAAATATTTTGTTGTTTTTTTTACCAATGCACTAGCTTTGCAAAACTTTGAATTAATATACAATAATAATTAATATAACTAGTGTCTCTACCAAACTTTGGTATGTAAAACATCTTTGGAGAACTGACTGAGCCTTAAATTCGGTCTAATCAGAAAAAGCACTGCCAGTGGTGTGGGTGATGACCTGACTCCAACCTCTTCAAACCTCTGGCCCTCCTGGCAACTTTGCAAATTTAAGCAGGTGCATGACTCTGAAAATTGCATGGCCCAGGTGTTGCTTTAAATTTATTCAGGAGACAGAGTGGATGGGCAGTTTCAGGAAAGGGTCGACAACATTTCCAGAGCAGAGGCCATGGTCTTTTCTTTTGCGCAAGAATTTCCAGCAAAGGATTAAAATAAATTTAACTCAGTGTTTCATGGAGGAAGATCACTGCCAGTCATTTACTGCACAGTCTGCTTGAAATGATATCTGTCCCAGGCAAATGGTTTTTGAGCCTTGCCAGACCACAACGGGCAAAGCTAGTCTTGTAAAGCTACACTGCTTTCACATTTGTGTGCATATAATTTGACTTCCATGAATTTCTCTTTCCTGTTGCAGGCTGTATTAAAAACGTATGCAGTGTATCAACAAACTGAATGTCAAACCTTCATTACAACTGACAAGATGTATGCTTGCTTTCATTGTGAATGAGCCTATTCAAAGTCCTAATTATTGTGAATCTTATCAATGAGATGTAATCTCAGAAAAATCCAGTGAGGTTCCAAAGTAACAACAAAACATTGAAGGAGGAAAGCCCATTTTACTGACCTGGTCCTCGGAGTTAGGGTTAGAATGAAAGAAATTAAAGTCAGTATAAAGGATATGCACTTTTTTTAAGATAAATTATAAATATTAGAACCTAATTGCTGAAAACATGTGTTTTGACACCAAAATTTCATAAACAAGTGTTGTACAATAAGGGGGGGATAGTTGATATCACCTCCAGGGTGATATTTTCCCTTAATTTGACTCCACATAGCTCTACCTCGTAAAACATGTTATGATTATGACATTAACTTATTTTGTGATTAGAGTTCTCTGTTATTATTCTCTGATCACTAATTATATATGTGCGTATCGCATTGGAAAGTAACTTTTACTCTGAGTATTTTATTGACCAGGAACTTTTTATACTTTTACTCTGGTAGGTTTCTTAAATGAGTAGTTTAACTAACTCAAGTCATGTTTTTGGGTGTAATTGCACTTTTACTTGAACAGGAGCTCTTAGCCCTGTACCCTCCTGTGGGCCCGTTACAAACGAGATTTCTTACAAGCTGTTCAAAATCTCAGTGATGACATTGGTTGTCAATCTTTTTAAACTTGTTCCTCTGTTTTCATGATGACATGATGAGAAGTGGCACAAAGTGAAAAGTCAAACCTCTTAGAGGACCGTGTTGCCTAACGAACTTCTTAAAGAATTACACAATGAAACATATCATCTCCTGCTGCCAAGTGTCTGGTGATTTCAGTTTAAAAATGCAGTAATGAGCTTTGTGATAATCATCTCTGTGTCTCTAAAGAATGCAAACCTGTCTGTGAAAGCCTTTGCTTCATGAAAAGCACAGCAATGCCATTGCAAGCACAACTCCTTCCTAAGCTGAAACCCTTGTCTGCGACGACTGGTTGACACACAAAACTGGTGTCTCATCCCCTGATGTGTAATTTATGGAAAAAGCAGAAATCCTTTATGCATTCAGGTGTCTAGCTGTGTGTACTAATCAAAAGATGTGCAGTGACAGAACGAAGCAGGACAAGGTTGATGTTTTGTCAGGTGGAGTGGCACTGGGAGACGCAGGAATGCTGTACGATTCATCATCCAGGTGCTTGTATCAAGAAGCAAAATACACTGGTGATCCAGAGAGAGAATGGATATGTGTGTGTTTGTGTGTGTTTGGTGTGTGTAAGAGAGTGTTATGTAAGCACCATTTTTCCACAGGGATCCACAGTGAGTGAAAGTTAGGGAAGTTTTCTCTTTGATTGTGTGGCAGTGATAGGTTAATGGGTGCTTCATTAGCACTTTACTTGAGGTCACTGTGGTGGCCAGACACAGATGCACTCGTTGATGCCCTCATGAGTCACCTGCTTTCACAGGTGACTCATTTCAAAGCAGTGGTGACTCATTGATTTCCTTCGGTACATCAATCAAGGACAATCATCTGCATGGTTTTGTTTTTAATTAAAACTAGGATTTCCGGTCACGGTGGGCGAATGGAAAATGAGATGAGAGGAAATAAGAGCAGAGGCAGAGATATCAGAGTGTCACGTTAATCTAATAAGAGTTAAGAATAAGGCTTCATTTGCAAAAATCAGTTTAGCTTTTAAATTGTGTGTGTGTGTGTCTGCGCGTGTGTTTTTATCATGCAGTCAAAGGTGTTGGTTTATTCATTCAAAATGGGTCTTTATCTATTTTTGCTAATGAACTATTAAAGTTGGAGCCTTTTAATTATACATGTTTACTCATTCATAAATCAGAAAATTAATCAGAAAATTCATAACATGACATTTGTAAATGTCTACTGACATTTTCACTTGTAGTTGACACTCAGTTGAAACTGAGTTCTTTCCAGCCTCCATGCTCTTCTGCACACTTTAACAGGGTTCAGCTATTTGTGAACAATCATTTTTCCAATCCAGATGAAAACTGTGCTATTTTCAAAAAAATTAATACTGATAATTGAAATGATAATATAATGTAAATAATTTTGTCACAGTAGGTGGTCGTAATGCAGATGAAAGCAGGTTTGTCAACCACCATAAAATGAAAAAGTTCATTAAGTGTTATGGTTTCTTTTGACACATTTGAGCAGCTGTGGTTACACTGTTTTGTTCTCCACGCACTTATGAAGTGAATGTGTATCTTATTAGCAGCTAAATGCTCCTCGTTGCTCACTAGCTTGTTACCAGCTTTGTTTCAGCCGTTTTGTAGTGAGCTAAAGTTATAGCCTGTGAAGCAAAAACAAAGAGCTAGTAGATGCTAAAGCGCTAAAAGGAAGAGCTGTATTGGTGATAAAAACATTACACTTAGTCATTTTACTATTTTCAAATATAAACATTTTGACTGGTGCAGCTTTATTATTTTATTTTTTTAATCAGCAAATTTTCTGATTACACTAGATTTAATGAAGAGAGACATGCATGTCTAATGGATGCTATTGTTTTTAAACTGTTTTAATTAATTGCAAATTTCAAGTAGTCTGTCTGTGTCACTTGAGATGATAACATCCTCTTCTCAGCCACTGTGATTCATACCATAATGATGCACACAATTCAGACTTGTACCCGAATCTGACTTGAAACGAAGCAGACTCCCACCTGAATTTGACAACAGCTGCCTCACTTGTAAATTTACTGAAGTCTTGAGACAAATTGCCTCAGGTCTGGAACAAACTTTGCAAGGAGCACGACTGTGAAAATCTCCTCAAACTCACCTGCATTCCTTAAACTACATGTCACCACAATATTCACATTTCCGTACCCCTCTACCAGAAGACAACTCTTTTCCTAACACCCCAACCTACATTTTAAATGACAGTTCCATTATTACAGACACAGCTGGGGGACAGTATTGACTGGGGTTTGATTTAAGCCTGCTGAGGGATACAGTTTTTACCCTTGCAGACACAAACAAATGAGCTCATAGAGAAGTATTTCATTAAAAACGTGGATGTGAATCTTTCAGTTTGACCAAGTATTCGTAATACCAGCTCCTCTGGAATCAATGTGCTTAATAAATAGCAGCTTACAGAGCCTGACCCCAAGGTCTAAGCTGATGAGTGCATTTGTCTGAGTGAGGAGGCAGACAAAGGGAAAAGCTAATCTCACTATCATCGTCAGTGCATGGGATCAGATAGAGGAAGCGAGTGAGAGAGACAGAGACAGACAGAGGAAATGAAGAAAGAAGACTATGGGTATTTTAGTCATTATTTACACCAACTCCAAATAAAGAAGGAGGTATGAATGCTGCCATGGTAGAGTGACCATAGATAATACGACATTTTCTTTTCATGCTCAATAATGTCTGCCACAATATACTACAATGGTTTTCAGTGGTTTTCATTGTGAAGATGATGAAATCAACACAGTAAAGCCTTAGTAAATGTTCAAATGAAAATTGGCTGTACCTCCCGTCTCTCTTTAAGGCTCTCCGAGGTAACATCAGTGTAATTTGTTTGAAGATGAGCCAAAAATTTAATTTAAGCCAAGAGCAGCAGGAGGTCTCCATAATCTAGGTGAATCATTTCCCTGAAGGAGCATGATAACATCATGAAGTTTTAGCTCTAACACCAGAATTACACAGTTTCGGATAATTTGAGACTGTTTAGTAGGTTTGTATTAACTAACTTGAACTAGATTGCAAACGAGTACTCTACAAGCACATAAAACGTGGCTTTAAGGCTCCAAAAGATAAAAACTATCCTGTTACTGTCGTGCACCGCTGCTGAAGGAAGACAAATTGTTGCTAATCTGTAGAGAAAGACAAAAAAAAGAGACCATTTTGGTGCTTTCTTTTAGACCTAAAGTTCTCGGTTTTGTTGTAAATTCTCATCTCACCCATCTGGTTGAGATTACTCAGCCTGTCCAACAAGCCCTGGTTTGTTTACTTGTTATCTCTACAAAAATATCCTCTGCCACTTTCAATACCCAGTTCTGCTTTGATATGAACTAGAAATGTGGCTAATTATATTTGTAAAGATCAAGATAACCAAAAAAAGTAATGGGTGAAATGCAGATATGACAGGTGAAAAAAGTCAGTGTAGAGTAGCCTGTCAATTTATTGTATAGACTTCTCAGATTTTATCTAGTAGTGCATGGGCTTATGCTTGTGCATCATCACTCTTTAAAGCTGTTCGAATCAATATTTTGTTAACAGAGGATCAGATCCATCATATTGTCCGTGGTGCAATGTAGTATGCTCTGATTATTCCCCCTTAAAATGATATGGCAACTTTTTCCTGATATTTTTCGTCACTTAATTTAGCAAAGTGGCACTTCAGCAATTAATATTTTAGCTAAGTTTTCTCGTAAATAATCTCTTATTGATTACGTAGAAAATGATGTTGAGTGCTGCTCTAGAATGGTTACAAATCACCATAAAAACTCTACTTACACATTAATAGGTTCAAATATTCATCTGAGATTATCCACTAACAAGGTAATAACAGCAAAAACAATGTTACTGAATGACAGTTTAGATCATCCATTGGAAAAATGATGATGATCTTGATTCATCAACAAGTCAGCTATTAAAACTCTGTGGTTTTTGTACAGTGCAGGAAAGTCATAGTTGTCATGCGTGATTCGACTACAATCAACAGTGTAGAAATACTTTCTAGAGCTGACATCCTGTAGCTCTGTTTGAACAATTATTTTCCATGTTATGTCATGATGGTAAATTGAGAAGAAAAGGCTGTTATTGCCGCAAGAAAGCAGTTGTGTTGCAGTCAAACAGAATCTGCAGCAGCTCATTCAAACTTGTCGGGGCTGTGGTCCAACCAGGTTGTGGCTCAATTGTAAACAGACTCTAAAGAGATCAACTGAAGACTCAGCTATTTCACCCCCACCCTCAGGTTGGTCCTGCTTACATTAGTTGACCCTTTCACTGGTTGTATTTCAGATTTCTCTTTGAGATGAGAACTGATCACACAACTTTTTTGAAGTTTCATTTTTGTAGAGTCCTGGCTATATAAATGAGAAACAAACAAAGTGGCATAGACTGAACCACACAACACTATATTAGCTAATCAGCAGGAAGGGACATTTATGTTCACATGCAGGTTAAGAGGAAGAGGAGGATGAGGGGAGCAAGAGGGACAGTAAATCTGCTGTGCTAACATGCTTTGGCGTTGCAGAGAGGGAGAGACGGCATTATCAGCAATCTCTCTCTTGCATAACTCACCCCGCCTTTAACAGCAGCATTTGGCAGCAGCAGCTACTGATGAATCATGTAAACATGTACCACTTGTAAACAAGCAAAAGGGCAGTCAGAGCCAAGGAGGCAACGCAGACAGACTCAAGCTGAGATGTCAAGAACGCAGCATTTGTTGGACGTCTTTCATTAAAACGACCACTGCTGCAGCAGGCAGATTAAGTGTTCCAGACTGGGTGGATTCTCCACCGTATAATTTATGCCTGCAGTGGAACAACCTGACTTGATTCAAAAACCGAATAATGTTTTAGTCCCGTTCAGACCTTCCTCTGTTAGTTGAAGTTATTAAACGTGTCGCCTATGTAATAATTGAGCTGAATATGTATATTCAACACCTGTCAGCTGAGGTCCCCTGCCACCACTGCAGCCCTCTTGTTTTAATGCCAGGTCATAGAAATGCCCCACATATGCCCTCAGGTACTTCTTACCTCCAGTCAGCGCCCCCCTCCCTCAACCGCCTCTGAGGCCCATTCATCTGTGTGGATAATCAAGTGTTTGCACAGGAATGACTTTTGTGATTGGGATGAGTTTTGAAAGATAAATCAATTTTCAAAGTTTAATATTTAAGAGAAGAACGAGCACGAGGCGTCGTTGAATAATGCATTTGGTTATTTAGAGTTAGAGACAGAGGGAGAGTCTGGACCGGCTCCAAGCCAGAGGATGTGAGAGCTCCAAAACATTGGGCTAATGAAAAGGAGATATATTCTTCTGCCCTCGCGTTTGAATTTCATAACTCTGAAACGCGCCTTGTTGCTTTAAGCACATCCACTCTTTTTCTTTCTTTCTCACAACTTCGCATACGCACATTTGCCTATGAGCCATGCTTGTATTTCCATTGCACCTGACTCACTCTCATTTAAAACAGCTTCTTTTCAAGTTTGGCGTCTCTTGGGGAAGCATTTTTGCAATAAACTGTGCACCAATAACAACTCTATTCTGACTTCATAGTGTCATTTAAAGCTCAGTTACCAATTGAATATACATAGGATAATTCTTATGAAACAAACTGTAGATCATGACGTGCCTAATACAGATAACTTCCTCTCATCTGTAATGTAAATTGCTTCAACCCTGTGTCCCATTAATAATGTATAGGGCTAATTTGTTTTGCTACTTTCATTTAAAGGGAAATATAATTGCTGCCAGGATTATGTTCAGTCAGAATTTTTTTTTTTCTCTCCTAGTTCCTGAGGTGGTGAATGGTGAGTGTTTAAGATGGAGGAACTTAATTCAGTAGACCCAGTTTGCATCCAAATTTTTCATGTGTGTTTAGGTTCAGGAAAAAAAGCCCTTTGGTTAATTTTAGAGAAAGATTGTGGTTTTGATTAAATGCTAATAAAGTAAACAGAAAATGCCTCACGCATTATGTCCCCTAACTTTCACTTAACTTTTGAACCAAGACCACAATCTTTGTCTAATGTGAGTTTTGTGTTGCATAAACATTAAAAACATTTAATTATTATGTTAATCATCTAATTAATCAGCCTTTGTTGCTATGAGCAGCTTGTATTACAACACAAGACAATGTAGGAAAACAAATAAAATGCATTTTAATTTAAAATTTGACAGATTTGTCAACATTTTGCATCTTTAGGACTCAGGACTTGTAAAACTGGCAACAAACCCTAGTAAACATTTGCAGAGGGTGTTGTTTCACAAAACAACACCAAAATCCCCTCAAAGCGCTGCAACATCACTTTAAGCATATTTGGACAATTTCGTGCCCCATTCACTAGACTCTGCCCCTTTGCTGTGCGTCAGAAAGTGTTGTGAGTGTGTGTCTGGCCTTTTATATTTTGATTCCAAGCTAAACTAAACTTGTTTTGGGACGCAAAGAAAATGATTGGGTCATATGACTTCTTTGTAATAAGTACTTGTGGTAGATTAGAAGTAAATGAAAGGTAAAATGTCACAATATCACATTTTCCCTTTCCCAACACTGCTGAGCAAACATGTTAATAATCGGAAAATCCACACAAAAATGTCTCCTTTCACAGCATCAGAAACACAAAGTTGTAAGAAACAGGAAACCGAATGGAACAAAGAACATTATAGTATAATTGTCTTATTTGCAAAGCTCCCCATCTCTCAGAAGAGCATGTTGTCATGTGAATAGAGCTTAGTTCTGTTTCTCAGCATGGATCTCTCCCCTCATTTCTGTCCTTTCAGTTTATCTCTCTCTGCTGATCCCACTGTGCAATCAGATATGCAATTGTTACTATTTCTTTAGACGAAAACATGTTTTGGACGAGGGCGGCTGCTGAAGATGAGTCCCCTGAAAATTAAGCAATTGTGGTTTAATTGCTTCTTTTCTGCTCTAGCACCTACACTACTCCTCTCCTTTTAACTCATCTACTCCTCCCTCTTATTAGAGAGAGAGAGAACAGAGGCAAAAAGAAAAAGAAAGCAGTGTACTTTGACCCTCTTTCCCCTGTCCTTTCCACACTGCAACTAATGCAGTTTAATAGGTTTGATTTAGCATGACATTATAGGCTCAGTCGGCACATGTATGCCTTAATAGGCATGCTGCAGTTTTATGTAGCTAAAATAAATCCACAGTGTTGTTAGCTCAGTTTCTGTGGGATCATCTGTTTTGAACTTTATGTCCTGTTGGTCTCTCCGTGCGGTCCGATGGGTCTGGTTACGCTTAAGCCTGTGGAAAATCAATACAAGCCCTGAGAAAGCCTGCAGAGAAAATGTTGCAGTCTTGGGACAGAAAAGTGAAAAACTGGGAAACAAAAATCATATGATGGGCAGCTGTCAGTGTGCAGACTAACAGTATGTAAGAATTTCAGTCAATTTATGTTCAGTACTAATTATACAGTTTTATTCGATATGTCTCATGTTAAATGTTCAGTGAGGACTTCAAGTTCCTTTCCTTTCCATTAAAAGGAAGCTGTTACCATGTTTTTACTCTAAAGTTTGTATTTTTCATGGGTGGAGAGTGTGTGTACTGTTCATCAACTCCTGTACATTAAAATTAGAAGTCAGAGTCAAAACCAAAGGGATTCATTGTCCTGCTCAAAGACGTTTCAGCAGAGCAATCATTGACAGTCTGATGGAAAGCCCAGTAACTACCAGCATCCATAGACAACAAAATTGAGCGGCAAATTCAGTTATGTGAATGGCATCGCTGTGATAAGGCTGAATTATACACATTAAGGTAATATTAAAACTGACAGAAATGATCACAGAAAAGGCAATGTATACAATTTCTATTCCTGTCATTTTTAGTCAAGTTTGCCGACTTCTTCTCTTTCTGTCTGATGTTACCCTGAAATTAAGTGACAGGCAACAAAATGAAACACACTGTTACTTTGAACAAAATATGAAATTTTGATCTAAATAATTTAAATTACTGTATTAATTGCACTGACATTTAATGATATATGTCACTATAGATTTTCAAAGTATTTATCTGCAGAGTAACCACAGTATTGCACCACATCTGCTTGTGAAACATTGGAAAGAAACATATGAACTTGAAATACTTGAGTAAAATAAAAGCACCTCAGAGTAGCCTACTGTACTGAGATAACTGGTTTGCTTTGCTTGTTTGTTTTTGTATTCATCCTGAGGCAAATCCCATTGAGATATAATACCCTCTGCACCGTGTAGGTGTCCTTATTCCTTGTGTTATTAAATGTCTCACTCAGGTGTTTCTTCCACTCTAATGTGTAAAATACCCAAAGTTTGCATGCTCCATCAGAGACGTGCATCCATCTTGTGTCTGTGTCTTCCTCTGTGCTTGGGTGCATCTCTGTGTGTAGCAGGTTATTGAAGACGGCAGACAGTGAAAACACATAGAAATTGCTCTCCTCCCAGCTTGACTGATCAGAAGCTCCCAGTGGAAGCTGCTAGATAAAGTGAAGAGGAGGATGTGAGCATGTGGGAGTTGGACTGGCGACCGATGGATTAGCAGCCATGTTTACATAGTGGCTGATTTAGTCTGCTGAAGCTGCCTGAGAATGATTTATTGATACTGTGGGAAATGGGAAGACTATCAGGAAGTGTGATGTTTGAGGATATGGAGAGACACAGAGAGAGTAAAGGCAAACTCAAGTGAAGCTGTGTGTGACGTGTGTGAAAAAATCTCTAAAAACAGCTAAAAGAGCGTGTGTGCATTCAGTGTAACTCTGGCAATGTCTTCGAGTCAGAGGACCAGTGTGCACATTTCTTGGTGCATGTCAGCTTAAGGAGGCCACTGCTCTCTCTGCTGCAGGAGATACAGCGGCTCCAGAGGAGGTGACTGGAAGAAGACAACCCAAATCTGTCATAAAACTACCGTACTACCGATCATCAACCCTCTGGGTTGACTGGAGCAGGAGAGAGATGATGACTGGAGCAAAAAAAGGTGCAAGCACTTCTCAGGGCCTCATCCTGCCATTCTGACATCTGTCGATTGACTTGACTATGTAGAGCAGGTGACGGGCTTTCAAAGCCTGTCAGAACAAGAATCTGAGACAAGTGGGTAGTAAGATAGGCTGCAGTCTAAGAACTGTGCAGAACAGTAAAAATGGAGTGTGAAATAGTGGGATAGTGGGATGAAGCAGAGAATTGTTTCTAAAAAGCAAGTGTGTTATTATAAAACATACAATGTATGTATATACAATAAACAACAACAAAAAACCACCTTTGTTTTCTTATTATTGAATTTGACAACCAAATTTAATCTAACACATTATTTAGCAGCTACTGGAGACCGCAGAGTCAAAAGTTTAATGTAAAGTAAAAGTCATTTTCCTTATTCTTTGTGCAAATGATTCCACATGCTGCTGTAGACGAGACAGCCACTTATTTTAGGGAGTTTGTATGAAGAGACAGTACAGTGAATGTAGGTGTTGAAAATAAGAAACCAAGTTGAAACAACTTTTTTGATGTATTCCTTTGTGTTTTCTTTGCTGCTTTTAATGCAGCTGTATTTTGCACAAGGGCAGCTTGTGCTGATAAACCTACAAATATTTATCACCTAAATATACAGCGAGCCTGAGCTTTACAGTGAGTTTCAGCTCATTGTTCAGCCTCTGGTCTGCAACTTTTTGTTGTGGTTCACTCTTATTGCACCAGGCAGCTGTTTTCTCAGTTCAAACAAGCAACCTTTAGTTATTCAGAAGTTCAGAAGTTCAGTCAGTGTTTGTTAATCTACTTTTTCCTTCCAAAAGCTTGAACTCACACATTTGTCATGTCAGTGGAACTGAAAATCGAATGTTTCTCTAATCATTCAGGGGCAAGAGTTTAGCTTTGCCACACACACAAATAGTTTAAAATTTCCCAGCAGACTAAACTTGTTTAATTTAAGTTATTCATTTTCTGCTAAGGTTTTCTGAGGTTGTCTAAGTTCTAACTTAAATATAAATATATATATATACAAAAATCTATTGTACATTTACAATTAGTCATAGAGCAGGAGCTGAGTGGTAATGTTTAATCCCTTTTCAAATAAGTGGCCCTTTTCTTTATCCCCTTAAGAATTCAGATGGTAATTAACCTCTTTATTAAAAAAACAACATACAGAATAAACATTGATTAATAAGAGATGGAGGAAAGCAAATAACCAGATAATTAGACAGTGATCCTGTGAGTGTTATTAGTATTATCAAGTGTTATTTATTTCTCTGAAGGTGTAACACTGGCTCACCTTTGTCAAATGCTTATACTGCATCATTTTAGCTCCCAAGGAACCAAACACTCACACTCAAACACCCACACACAAAGTATGGCTGCATTTATTAACATTGTCCTCAAAGATGTCCACAATGTACATATGGACTTTAGAGATGCTGGAGTTAACGCAGTTTTGGAGGCCTGTGCATTAACACCTCCTGATGTAGAATTTATTTTAGATTCTACACACACACACACAAACACGCACACGCAAACACACACACACTATTCTCATCGGGGACTTCTTTATTTTAGATTCTACACACACACGCAAACACGCACACGCAAACACGCACACGCAAACACACACACTATTCTCATCAGGGACTTCTTTATTATTAAAATGTCTAGCAGTGCCCTCTAGGCCCTTCTCCATCACATCACCTGGCAGCCACCACCCCCACAACCCCTAATGCTATGACAAGTCCTCATTAGTTGTTCTAATACACCACAAACACACACACACACACACACACACACACACACACACACCTACACACACACCCACACACAAACTGTCTCTATTGAGCAACTGGACATAGCATGTGCAGCCTTTGCTCCACTGATACTGTGTATCTCCTGCTGATTGATATGCTGAAACATACTGCTGCTAAAAGCTCACTGGCAGAACAGTAATTAGACCAGTGCACACTTCACACCTGGTTTAGATCTAATATGAGGGCTGTGTTTAGATCTAATGGAGCTGACTTGAAGTGATATCCTGAGGTGGTATTTCCATCCTCATAACTGCTAATTTGTAATATTTTTTTTTAATGTTGGATATACAGTATGATATTTAATGTATTACTGCTTTGTATAGAATTGTAAAATGTTTTTTTCATTGGCCTTTTCAGTCCTGACAGTGTGACAGCAGGAGCCTGAAACTGAAGCAGCTATAGAATTCAGCCCCAAGTAATTTTAGTATTTCACCTGTGCTTTTATTACATGTTAAAAATAGCCTATTGTTTGTGGTATAGTTTGTTCTGTAATAAATGTATGTAAAAAAATTTTTAAAAAAGTAAATTTCACAAAACATAAATAATGTTATTGATTTCCTGGTTTAGATTTGCAGTAATACCACGACTGATATTTATGTACTGAGGCAAACTCAAAGTGGATGTGTGGCGCTCTTGGAGTCAAACTGGTCAACTGTTGACAAAAGTGAAGCTTGTGGGCTTGCTTAAAACACATTTATTGGAATTTTTTTTGGGAGAATTTTTTAAAAATGTATTATTTTTCTGTAGGACTGTTAGAATTTGTATTATCACCGGAATTAACCTCTTATTTTCCGCACCATACACTTGGAATATGTTTATAATGAGACATGCTGTTGTGATTTACTCTTTCAGCCACTATTTTTATACAAGGAAATATCAACTTCTTGTCTGCTTGACTTCTCTTTGGTGCTGCACCCTGAGGAAAACTCTGTATGGGACACACCAGTCTCTGTTTTTTTCTTGTCTGATCTGTATTTCTACCTTGATATGCTCTAAATGATAAGGGCTTTTTTTCACTACATCCTTGGCTCTATGCAAGTGTGCCTGAAGTAAGCCCATGGGCTTTTCTTTTGTCCAGCAATTGAATGATTTGTTGAATTACCGTAAAAATCTAGTATATTTAAGTTCAGCCTGAGGATTTAAAGTAAAAATAGTTTTTTCACTTAGCAGTGTGGGACTCTTTTTAAGAGTCCCCCCCAAAAAACACACACACACACATTTCACGCGTAGCACATGTGAGGAAAGTGGACTTATGTGTTGGTTGTGCTTATATCCAGTACACAAAGGGTATGAGCTCGCGCAGCACAAACAAAAGAGAAAGGAAAATGCCTCATATATTTTAGAAATAAAAACCATACTTCTGATGACCACAGTTAAAAATGCAAAGTCTTTAATCATTTACACTTTTCAAATTGTAATATCAGAAGCGAATCAGATGCAGTGACTCTCATCATGTTCTACAGAGCACAAACCACAGCAGATCTAACTGACTTCAAACACAAACAGAATTTAATCTGTCTGTTTTTGGTTTTGTTCAAAGCGATGAAAGCATCTCTTTCAGCCATACAATGGAGTTTGCAGGAAATAAATCACTCCTATGAAACACAAATGCACATGTCATGTTCATCGTAACAGCTCATTTCAAAAACACACAGCTTTACTCACATTTATCATCTTCACCAGCACCTGCGGCGTCTTGTTGTTGCTGCGCATTTCAGCTGGCTCCAGCGCCAGCCTCCCTCTCACACCCCTTTTAGCAAATTAGACCGTTTAATTAGGAAAAGCTCATTTGTATCAAATCATTTACATGGTGCAGCCAGCCTTTGCCAGGATATTCTAATTGATTATTGTTGCCTGAGGTGCTGCTAGCGTGCGTGGATGTGCCTGTGAGTGTGTGTATTCTTGTAAATGAGTAAATGACTTTGTGGTAATGATGTAAGGGAAGGAACTTTATAACTGTGGTGATTGTTATGATCATACTTCCATGTGCAAGTGTTTCAGCAGCTTATTAAAGTCTCTTTATGGTAGATTTTTTTCTTTTAACTGTTCAAATTTTCAAACTCTGTGGCAATATCATCAGTGCATACTTTTGCCCTTCCTGCTGTTTATTTTTCTTTTAATTTTTGCTATTAATTGAGCTCTGAGTGCCTCTTAACGCACTCTTGTGGTGACATAGTCCATTCAGTCACCTCTACACGCACCACCCACCAACAGGAAACAAAGTTCCTTGATTTCATAGTTCTCTTTCATAAAGCTCCATTTTGGAATGAAACCTTTCCATGGTCCCTCCAAAACGCTTCTGTTGAGCTGAGTCCCATTAAGGGAAGGAGCGAGTCTCCTTCCCCATTGAGACTCACAAATGACCCTTTGATGAGGCTGCTCTTTGACCCTTTTTACGAAACTGAGCGAACAAGGGAGAGCCGAGTGCGTGGGGGTTTGAACGATACAGAATAAAGAACAGAGAAAAAGAGGCGACAGATTATTAGAATTCATCCAGCGGTGCAATGAACGGCCTTTCAACGGCGAGTTCTTCTTTCCATTCAGCAGCTGCACAACAAAGAGACATTAAATTATATCCAAATGGTTACCATGGCACCCTGTGTGAGTAAATGCTTCAAATCTCTCTTCCCTTTCTTTGCAACTCTGGGTTTTTTTGTTTTTTTTTTTCTTAGAGCATCCTAATAATTAGAGCCACAGAGGAAGAAAGAAGTTCAAAGGTGCCAGTAAGAGTGGCACTTTTTCTGGAGAAAAACACAAATGGAGGCTGGAGTGTGAGAGAGAAAGGGCTGGTTGCATGTGGTAAACCGTCAACCGTCAATAATAAAAAATTACACTTTTAAATTTAACAACTAACATCCCAAATTAGCAACTGCATTATCAAACACTGTAGATGGGCCAAATAAAAGTTTAATGTGAAAGTAGATAAGTGTTTTCATTTACTTGCCTTAAAATAAAAATGTACTGCAGTATTTTGTGAGGCCAGGGGCTGATTTTTCTGTTTTAATATACAGGAATGGAAACAGCACCTGTAGCTCACAACTGCTACATAATGCAACTTTATTTCATCCACAAACAGAGATGATATGTATGAAAAAAACAACCTGTTGTTTGGAGGGTTATATGATGAAATTATTTCTTGAACAGTCGCAGTGACTGTACTACCACAACTTGTTTGCCTCTCAAATTGTGTGTTGGTCACCTTTCAAGGTGTTGGCAAGCATATTATTTAAAATGGGCAAAGAAGGGCTAGCTAATTCTCCTTGCATTCAATCTCTTTGCTAAGCCAAATTAAGCTAAGCTAAGCAAATAGCCTCTTGGCCCCAACCCTTATACATAACAGACATAAATGAATAAGCATATTTCCCAAACTGTCATTTAAAAAAAACAGTTAGCATTTACATTTATTTCATTGGACACTTTCTAATGACTCAGACACACAGCTGGCAGTGCAGAAGACACACTGCTTTGCATTTAGCCCTTGTGTGTTTAGATTATGGGAACTGATTCTTTGCTGCAGGACAAGAAATAATTCTACAACTCCCCCAGCAAATCTGCAAGATGACGCCAAAACCAATTTCTCTCTGCCTCTGGACACCCAGATTAACATGCTGCATCAAACAGAAGATAGTTGAAAATGTATGAATGTTGTGGTGTGAAAATGCATGATGCAGTTAAGAGAAACTGCACTCTTAGTTGAAGCCTAAATGACATCTAAGTAGGGGGAAGGGATGTTGTTGTTGCAGGGGACAAATTCTTGAACAAACCAACAAATGTGCATCTGTATCTGTGTGTATGGTGTGGTGCGATACTGGAGACCTTATTGAGTCCATGTGCCACATCACATGGACTAACATGTTAGGATTTGGCTAAATTGACCCATCCATCAACAACAAGCAGGCAGATGGTGCAGAGGGAAAGGTGGCAAAAAAGAGGGTAAAAAAGAGGCAGAGAAGCAAAAAGAACAAGGAGGACAGTCAGAGGAAATGCATGAATGTAGTGTTTATAATTAAACATAAAAAAGAATTATATGATGTGACTTTGATGTTGATGTTGCACAGACGCACCCTTACCCAAATCTCTGTAAATTAGCTTTTTTTCTGCTGCTACTCGTAGAAACCCTGCTGTGAATCAATTTTAGCTCATCCATGACAGAACTAACATGCTCCTTTTCCTGTTTCGCACTTTAGAATACATTAGTCAGACCAGAGACGGATGGAACAAAGCGCTACTTTCTGTCTCTGACGTTTCTTTATTTCTTGTTTCAAAATGCCAGAGCCAGTGTGTCTACAAATCCTTTTTTTTCCTCTCTGTGATCCAAACCAGATACATCTGCAGTCAGATCAGTGAGAGTGGGCGACTGTGGGTAGAAAGAGGTGTTTGAGGTTCCTTTCTCTTTTGGTAATGAATTGGACAGAGATGAAGGGAATGTGGACAAAGATAACAGCATTGTTGTTAAGGTTTTATGAAGACAAATGTGAGAAAATGCTGGGGTCCAATAAACATCAGAAAAGAAAACATGTTGACTCATGATTTGAATACAAAGTTTATTATCCACAATATCAAAGGCAGCACAAGCTTCCTGATAAGTACTTCTGTTCTAATTGAATTCTGTGGCAGTGTGGTAAGTTTGCAAAGCAGTGGGGAACTATCTAAGGGATGATTGGATGAATTAAACCCATTATTGTTCAATGAAGTGTAGCCTTTTTTATAGGGTTCAAAAACCTCAGAAAAGCATGCAAATCACATCGCTAGTTCTATACTCATATCTGTTTCATGTTTGAATTAGGTATATACATAAGGGACAAAAACCCTGCTTGTCCTGCAGTGTCCATTTATTCCTTATGTACACTTCATATGGCATTATTCTGCTTATACCATGGTCACCTACCAAAGAGAGAAGTATTGAGGCTACCAATTTATATTTTCATGCCTTTTTCAATCAAAATATAGGGTTTTTATGAAGATGTAATATAGTATCCCAGGTAGCACCAAAAGGGTTTGACTAAAACCTGGAACAATCATGATCTTACCATAAATTTCTGATGTCATGGAAATGATGGTCAATATTTCATTAAATAAGATGAACCTAACATACACCTTGGCAATGGAAGCCAAATCAATATCAACTGGAATTACTTAGTGGGTGTCCTTTATCAAGTCTTAATGGGAAACCCTGAACTCACTCAGAATTGAGCACTTACCCACACCATTGTATAGTTGGGGACTTGTTCGTTTTTATGTTAAAAAAATATTATTGAATTATATCACTACTAAAGTTTATAATAGGATATAATGATCCATCTGCATTACATTAATATTTACACATACAAGACTTTTTGTGTCTAAGCCAGTAGCCAAATGTGAAATTGACAATACTCTGAAATGTTATTAAGACGGGTTAATGGCATTATGACTCTGAATCTTTGTAAAAGACAAATATAGGGTTAGGTTGGCCTCTGAAATTGGATGACAGTCAAGTGAGCAAGAAAATCAATAATGTTCAGATGAAGCAGAAAACAAATTCTTTTTAAACTTTCCACTTTACAAATTGTGTAAGTATTGCATATGTCATGGTAAAACTAAAAAAGCCAACAAATCAGAACTGCAAAAACCTTTTAATATGAATTTTATTACTGACTTAAATTCATTGACACATTAAATCTTGTATATGCAGACAAAGAGGAAGTCTTCTGCACTCTGGCAACCCCCTATTGCCATGAACATGCTCTAACACTACAAAAATAATATGGTAATACTTAAAGGAGTTAACACTTCTATGCCTCAAAATAAATCTGTATCTGTAGATCCAAATACATCAAATCGTTACCATCAAAGGCCTATCTCACTTTTAGCAGCAACAATTAAAACACATGATATGGCAGGAATTTTGGCTAACAGTGGTTAATTTAAGCATCTGGAGATTGGCATTCATTTGGATCTGTTCAGCTGAGGCAGTGGGAGCATTGCAGTGATACAAAACAAATAAGTTGACAAAACAATGTCTTCAAAGATGCATAAATAGTAGGATTATGACTCTAATTGCCCCCTTTATCCTTACACATTGCCGTTTGATCCGTTAAAATATAGTAAAGAACATCTTCAAACAGTCTAAATGAGTTAAACTCCTTTAAACCTTTACCATTAGCATTGTGCTGTTTTTTTCATTAATACAAGCAGTAACCAGCCATGAGTAAAGGTCTTCAAAAAGGTCAAGGCCTGTCATTTCTGAAACTACTCAAGGTTGTTATCATTTTCTCACACGAGGCTAAAAGTTAAGCTGAAAGGGGATCTGAGAACTCAGAGGTCAAACACATAAATCATTTTTTACTTTCAATCGAGGGTCTTAGTAGGAATCCGACCCTTTCTATGTCAAGAGTCTAATGTCTCAGTTTAAGATAACTCATTTGACCAGTGTCTCAGTTTAACTCAACATCCACATTTGCTCAGAGCCCTATGGGACTTGACCCTTTTTTAAACTTAAAAACATCTGATTACCATCCACTGAGAATAATTTAACACATATTATGCCCATACTTGAAAGCTGAGTTGTTAAGGTATGGCATATTTTTAAATTTGTGTCATTTGTATTCCTCATATTATTGTCACAAGCTAAATGAAACCAGTTTGTACCTTGCTTCAAGGTAAGAGGCCCTTAAAAGAAGAGCAAAAGTCACCTAACTTGGTATTGTTTGCCCCAAAACAGCAAGAGAAATATCTTGATATTTGACATGTTGACCTGGGTCAATAGTTTCCCAAACAGCTAATAGATAACACTAAAAAGCTGCAATGACATGTTTTGTTGGTTGTGTCAGGCCCAAGTCACATTGGAATTTACATTTTGTAGGCATTTTATTATTAATGCACGTTTGCTAGTTCACTGTCTAATGCAAAATATCTACACACAAGCTTGGAGTTGTTGTGTGTGTAAACTGGATGAGACATAAATTGTTAGGGGGGATAGGCCTCGAGATCAGCCTCATAACCAGGGAGAGCTCTCAGAACTCAGGATGAGCCTCTTCTTCTGCATCTAGCCAGTCACCCACCACCTATTTCACCCACATTCTGTTGATATCTGGCTGTCAAAGAGGCTGATATTTGTGGTCTGAAACAAATGATACAGTGGCAGCTGGTGTTGAAAACCATTCTGAGTTTTCATTTCCTAAGCAGGCTCTGGTGGTCTGCGATTAGACTTTGGTGACCGGTCTAATATCTAAGCAAGCAGGACATCCGTTTGTTGGTAGCATTTCGATGCTAGCAAGGGTATGTATGTTTTTTCTTAGCGGCATCAGTCTCAAAACCTTAACTGTCTAATGCTCATGTAAGATTTCAAAAAATCTAAAAAGCTAGTAGTATTTTTGATGAAATTATCACCAAAGGAAGAGCATCAATACGGTGTGTGCCTGCAGAAGAAAGTGTCTGTTCATTTAATTTGCCCTGCTTCTCTGACCAATCAAATCAGTTCCTGTCATGCAACAGGTCAGACAAACAGTTATTGAGCCAACAGGCAGCCTTTTTAACAAACCTACTGCCTTCAAAACACATAGTTATCAGTGGAGGGATTTCCAATAGAGGCTGTTTAAAGATCTTATGGCTGACTATCCACACACCAAGGTTGCAGGAAGTGATGATACAAGTGGGGAGATAAGAGGAGCTAACTGGCCAGATAATCAGGACTTAGTTTTCGGCATTTCCCCTCCCACACTGCTGCCTTTGGAGCTCAGCGAAGCAGACAACCTGAGCTCACGGGTTGGGAGAAGTGGAGAGGAAGTCAATACCTCTGACTGCCCAGGGATCCCCCAAAGGAGCCGAGGCAGGAAAAAAAACAAAGACAGACAAGGGGATGTTATGGATTCTGCACAGGTGCTGTACAGATGTAAAGTGAGCCATTAATTAAGGATCAAACAGCCAAATTATCATATTGCGTTTGATAACTTCTCTTGTCAGTTGCATAAAAAACACTATAAACAGTTCCAGTGTGGTTCAGTCCAGAAATAGTCAAACAAACTCTTCAATCTTCTATCTCGTCTCACACCGTGGCTCTCTGGTGCTGAAAAAGCTGTGATTTATTTTTTTTCTGGTCTGTATGTGAGGATGGCAGGAGAGGCATAGAGAAAAATCCATATGCCTCTCCGTCTCTGATCCCCAATCTCAACTGTGGCATTATTTTCAAGAAGCGCTGGCTTCAAGCGCCTCCTGAGCCTCGATGGCCGGGTATTCAATCATGCAACAGGTGTGCTTTCTCTTCCACTCCTTTCCTCTCTCGCTGCGTCTTTCTCGTGCATCCACAGCTGTACAGGTGATTTTCTCCTCATTGTCATTCGGCAGTCAGCCGTGTATGAAGGTCAATACTTTGAAGGAGGGCATGAGAGGAACAAGCCAATCAGAGGGGGGAGATGAGACGAAAGTGTGATTGACTGGCTTTGTGGTGGGGGTTGGGGGGGCTGAGGACGGCAAACAGAATATGCATACCCAATGAGGAATCAGGAGATGAAAGGGTCTTGTTGCTACGGCAACACACCTGCCATGGTGGAACATCGGTGTGGCTTCATTGATATGGGGGCTACAGGGTTTTAGGCCACGGGGGTTTGAGGGAGGTTGGGTGGAGGGTTCATACTCCTTTGTACATATGTGTATGTGTGTGTGTGTGTTTGGGTGCACGTGTGTGTGTTGATCACATACTTGTGTTATTGTGTTTGTGTGTGCAAACAAGCCGACACACACTGAGTTAAAATGCACCTGTGAAAACACTGCCTCCGTCAGTCTCTGTCTTCAGCCCCTCCACTCCTGAAGATGTGCACCAACCTCAGAGGCTTTAGAAGACATTTCTAGTTTTATTTTCTGTTGTTTTTTACCCTCATCTCGCTCTCTTAAATCCTTTCATCTCTGTTTTGTCTGATAATAAAATATCTGGTGTTTATGGTTTTCAAATGCTAAGATAAAATTAATCTTGTAACTAAGTTTGCCATTTACAAATTAAAAAGATAATGAAAAACTGATTCATGCCTCTGTTTAAAGCTGACTTGATTACTGCAATACACTATTTAATGGTCTCTCAGGTGAAAAAATAACAACAAAAATTCAGCACATTTTAAAAAAAGTCAGTGTTTTGCAAGTTGCTAGGAAGTCTCAGATTCGATAGTCAAAAGTCCTGAATCACAAAGTCATAAAATTCTGCATTGCTAAATGTAATTCTATTTAACAGGTCTAGACTTTAAATACCAAATAAAGTTTGAGTTGTTATTTTCACTTGGACTTTTCAAATTTTGTAATTCATTTTTATAACTCCAGTATTCACTACAAAGTAAATACAAAGCCTTTTTGGACCAAGCTACTGAGCACACTTCCTCTTTCACGATTTGACACAAACACAGCGATTGTGTGCTGCTGGTTTACTGGAGGTTTCTAAACAGCTGAAAGAATCAGGGATGCAGCCTTTGTCATCAACGTCCCAAAGCTATGAAACACATTACCTGTAGATATCAGAAAGCTTGCTTGCTAAATGCCTTGAAAGTAAAAGCTAAAAACACATCTCCTTAATTTAGCCCTTTAGTGACTACAATATGACTCTCCTGATACAGGCCTGAAACTCTTGTTATGCTTTGCCGCACATTGAAGCACTGCTGAATTTCCTTTAAAACATTGTATTTTACTTAAGCTTACTCATATTTTTAAATAATATCTTAATGTTTTAGTAAGTTTTATCTTCCATTTTGATTTGATAAAGATGGAAAACAAATCCTTTTATTCTTTTATTTTTAACTTATTATTTTATATTTTCCATCTTATTTACTTTAATTCCCTAGCCCTGTTAGTAGTGGTAGAAGTAGTATAAGAAGGAGTAGTACTGGTAGTAATGGTAGTAGTAGCAGCAGCAGCAGCATTGTTATGAAATAGCAATCAAATTAATGAAAACACAAGATAAACATTGCAGATGCAGAGACAGTTCCATGAGTCCACTTGCATCAGACTGTCTCCAGAAACTGACCTGAGGGCTGAACAGATTGAGTTTGCTAAGTAATTGGTCAAATTAATGGAAATAAGATGTCATTTCCCTGATGCTCCAAGGGTCACAGCCCTAAAAAAACACAGATAGAACTGATCAAAAATGTATTATACAATTTATCATACTGTAAATCTCTCATGGTTTAAAGCTGATAAGGAAATGATTTATTTGTTTGGAGTTTTTTCAATTTGCCAGCTTACCAGCATCAGATGTAACTCTATGAAAAGATAAAATCACTCTGATAGAAGTGTATTGGTTTGACTGTGTGGTGGAAGATAACCTTGGTAGACTGGTTTCCATTTATGAAGCAGAGAATAGTCAAATTTTGATATTGTGATATTTATTATCTTTTGATGGTTGCACACAAATTTCATTTTGTGAACCATTTTTGTTTGTTTTTTCCTTCAGTCTTGCCTAAAGCTCTCATATCACTGCATCAATATGAAAACTGATAACGCTAGCTTGGACCTCTAACGTAGATAGATAAAGGACAGAGAAGAAGACTTTTGACTTCTTCAAGACAGAAACAGAGCAATATTAGAAAAAATACACTTGTTATCCGTCCTGCAAAGCCATATGGAGAAAAGGCCCGGTCCTCCTCCCTCTCCACGTTTCTTCTCCTCTCTCCCTCTCTCATTTATTTCAATTTGTCATGCTTTACTTTTCCCTTAAGAGAGCACGCTTGCTGGTGAGCGGCCCCATATAGGCCGCGAAATTGTGTCTGCGCCTAGGCTGTAATGAAACATTTAGATGCAGGGGAGACTGATGGTTGCGCATTAATACAAGTGGTGGTGTTGCCAATGCAAGCCTCGGCTCTAAGCAGCTGGCTCGGCCCGCTACTCCAAACAGCATGGTGGTGAGAGATTTCTTATCTCTCAAGTCAACACTGTTTTTTTTTCTCCACTGGAGGGGTCAGAGCTTTTCCAGTGATGCACGGTGGTTGAGAGAGGTTGTTGAGGTGATACCTGAACCATGGGCCGAAGATCTTGAGCTAATTTCAGTACAGGTCCAAACATGGTGATGTTGCCCATAGTGTAATGCTGAGCAGGAGTGTATTGATGCTGATAGGAATGCTAGATAAGTCTGAACAATTATGTGCACTAAAGCTATACAAAAATTTAAATGTAATGTCAGCGATCATTAAAAAAGGACACTTTCTTTAGTGTAAGAACTCATGTCTTTGATGTAGAGATAGCTACCTTTGATAAATACTATACTCAACTCCAAATGAAATGACTCTCTCAGGTTTTATCCTTTCTGCACATCTCAACCTCCCTTATATGAATCTCCGAAGTAAAGCACAAACATCTCCCTCTTATAACATTAGAGGAAGCATCTCCCACTGACCCCAAGGGAATCGACATGAATGGAACCTTTCAACCTGCCATACATACTGTTTGGGGTATTTGCCCTATCTCCTGAACCTAGGGTCTACTCGTATCACAACAAGATGGAACTGTGAAGCTCCCACTTTACGGCCATAAATTAGCACCATAAATTAGTAACTAGAGAAGATGTTTTGACTCATATAAGGACATAGAGAGTGAAACCAAGCAAAAACGTGATGCCCACATCTGTGAAAACATGTTTGGCAAAACACTTTGAACTGGTTGACCCATGTAAGGCCATAGCATAATATACCACACACATATATATATGTATGTGTGTCATTCTGTGTATAGAGAGTGCTTTTTTCAGTTCCATTACTATTATCAATACAATGAATTTTACACCCAAAAAATTTTGTGTTGATGGTAAATGTCCTGCATTTAAAATTATTTGGTATTTGCACTTAAAGAATAAAAAATAAGTGTTTATAAACACAAAAAAGTCTCTAATTATATAATGTATCATATTATTACAGAAGCATTAATGTGTGCATTTTATTTAACTGTTACTTCTTTGTGTACTGCTCGGTAGTTTGACTACAACAGTGCCACATATTTTATATACTCATCATGCACTTTTTTTTAACTTTATGTAGATTTGTTGTCTGTTTAACTAAACCTGTAAAACTGAAACTGAAGCAGAAAAAAAGTAGATAAAAAGGTGCATTTTTCTCGATTAGAAGGCATGAAGGTATAAAATAGCATTAAATAGAAATACTTGTGTCAGGTGCAAGTATTTAAAATACGTACTTTCATAAGTACTTGGTTAAATTCCTATTTGCATCTGTTCATAATATGTCATCTGTCAGTTATCATTAATGAAGTCATTACAGCAACTCTTAATTAAAAAAAAAAACACATGATCAGAACTGACGTGTACTGATTCTATTTTCAACGGCTGTGAAAATGTGAAAATAAATGTGTCACTGGAGGTTAATTAACCCCTGACAGTCCCAGCTGTGTGTAAAAGTGATCCTTAAACCAGACTCTCTTTAATCAACACTCTACCACATGTTGCTGTATGATGTTACTGTTGCTTTGGAGGTGTTAAAATTTTAAAGCAATGCATAATTTTGCTTCAAAAGCATTTGCATTCATCTGCATGCATAAACCTGCTAAGGGGCTAACCCTTGCCTTAGGTTGCTAACTATAAAAAAAGCAACAGGCACAGCTTACACTTACTTATGTATGAGTGCTGTACACAGATTTGCCCTATGCAAATAGCTCCTCTCATCTTGCTGTGTAGATCAATTGGAACAGCAAAGCTTACATGAGAATTTAAAATGTTTAACATGCTTATCACATTTTATGAGCAATGTGTAATATATGTTTGTTTAGTGTGACGAAAATTAAAATAGTTCATCTTTAATGCGCAAATCGAAACTTAAGGCAAGTAAAATCAATGTAATGCACCTGTTTTCTTCTTCAATGACCCTAAACATTTCTGCCCGTCTTGTTCTTACCTCTAAAAGCATGCAACAGCTATAAAAGCATTAAAATGAACCATATTAAAATGCAGATACATGTGTCCACATACTCATGAAGCGCTGCCTTTGATATCATGCCAGATTTTCTACATTGCCATCTTCCATTAAACATCTCTGAAAATAAAATAAAACCAATGGAAAATCCAGTGAAGTTGACAGTTTCCTTTTTTCTGTTTTTATCCAGAGCTGGATGTGGCTTCAGGCACACGCTCTCTTCATTACAAGCATAGCTCCAATGAGACTCTGTACATTTTCAAAGACAGATCCTTTGTGTGTGTGTGTATGCGTGTGTGTTTCAGTACCTGGTTGAGGGTCTGACATTGTGAAGACAGAAAGAAATTCACTGGTGTTATTGAGAAATCAAAGGGAGACTTTGTGAATACTTGCATGTCTTTGCTATTGAAGCCAACAGGCAGACTAAAATAGTGGTTTGTTGGATGCTACTTTGAGCTTTGCAAGAAATCATGTGTTTTGTATGTGTGATAGAGACAGAAAGACAGACGGCCAAAGCAGAAGGAATCATTCAAAGGATCCTCCAGAAAACCAAAGGTTTATATTCAATGTTCAATTCCAAACTTCCACCACCTGTTTTACAGAAAATGACTCTCACCAAAACAACTCTCACTGCTGTATTTAAAGCAAGCAGACAACCACTAACACCTTTAAAATAGCGAAATATATGTGCAGGCCATGATATGTAATCAGCAGTGTTTGGTTTAGTACCACTAATTTGGAGGCAATAGCTGCTGTCCAGTTATGACAAGAACAGCTGTTTAATGGAAATTACAACCAATTTGTTGCCTTTTCCCTAAAGTTCTGCTGCAACAGTGCTTAGGATGCTGACATGCTGATGTTTAGTGGGTATAATGTGCAAATGTTTATTTTCTTAATTAAGCACTGCTTAGATTCAAGAATAAGGGAAAAACATTCAGTCGTTTTGATGAGGCTGATGCTATGTTATGCAATGCAAGTATGTTTTGCAAGTATTAACATCATTGACTGGTCACTGATGTTTGGAATATTTCACATGATAACAGGTTCATTGGTATAAGGTAGTAGTGTCATAACTGGAAATGAGAAGGGGATCCTGGACAGGTTTAGTTGTTCACAAGCAAGAATGGGGCAAGGCTCACCACTTTGTGAAAACATGATTATATATAGGAAATAATACTGCATTGGCTTGGAAATACTTGAAAGCAGTTGTCTGTAATGTAGTTTTCTTGCAAATGATTGCATCCTGCTTTAATTTCTGTTTAACAGTGTTATGATTTGAGTTAGAAGAAAGTTCACTCAATACCACAAATCCTAAAGATGCTGAGCTATTTCAGCCCAAGGTAGTGTACGAGCCGACCAACAGACCAGCATTTCCATCTCTGGGGCCACACTTCAAGCTCCGTGCTAAAAAGCACATAACTCTGAGAGAACACAAGGGAGAAAAAGAAATCATGCTATGTATTAGTGTTACACAGCATTTGAGGCTGAGCTCACAATTTGTCACGACTGGTGACGGAGGCTGCAGCAGCTGAGGACAAGGTCAAGCTCCAGTAAAAACACACCATCACACCATCTACTGGGTCCTCACAAAAGAAATAGCTGTCATAGTAAAAGGATGGCACAAACGCAATATCAATAAGGAGAAAAAAAACAGAAAGAGACAGTGGTTAAATTAGCATTTGATAAAAGACACCAGAAATGAGCTTGTAAGAGATTCATTCTCTCACATGACTAATGTCTTGGTAGTGGGACGAGCCTGTGTGATCATCACTTGTGTCAGTCTCATAACCTCGAGCCATAGCATAACTTATGCTCTATAGGCTTATACGTTGGCCATAGGTTGCCAGAAACAATTTAAAAATGGCTCAAATCTTCGCCAGCAAGTCCATTCATTTGCACTGTGCAAGCAGGGCGACAGACTTATGACATAACCATCATGGCTAATGTAATTAGTCTATAGTTATAAAAAGAAAGGCAGTAATGAATTGTTTAATTCTGAAGCGAGAGTAATCCATTTTCCTGCTAAAAAGTTCTATTATCTCATGGTAACACATCCTCTCTGAAAGGAGATGTTAGACTTGCTTGTTGAACACTGACAGTGTATGTATCCCCACAATTTGATGGATAAATCCTGCATTTACACTTTGGTAATAACAACAACACAATTATGCACATGCACACAAGCTATGAGCATCATAACTCCCTGCCCTGTCACTCCGATCTCCCCTTCTGTGATGAGAGGAGCAGAGGTGGAGGGACTCTGGGCAGGAGTGGCTCAGGTCTTTTACCGAGGGGCCCATATAGACTCTCCTGTCTGCTGGAGGGTGAAATGAGCCCAGGTGGAGCATACTGAGCAGTGGCTGGAGGAGCGAGACCAGATAGAAGGCTCTTCCACGTTTAGCCCTCCTGCATGTTTTCCAGCTGATAAATTGCATATCTGGTCTGGGAGTGTGGAGCGGGGACGGTCCGTCAGTTTTTTGAGTTGAGAGGCGCTCAGCTTGGGAGTATGTAGGATGCTGGTGATGCTATTGGTGGCTGTGGGGGTGTGAGCTCAAAATTCAGATTCACTTGCAGCTGATGTTTGCTTGGCTGGCCATGAGGGGCTCAAAATCAATCAATCAATAAAGCTCAGAATTAAACACACCCTTACCACTATGATAAGCTCTTTCATGACTGGGTATCAGTTACAGATATTGAACATGTGTTGCATCTGCAGCACAGCATGGGTATACAATGAATTGTGAATTTGTGCTTATAAATGTAATCAAAAAGTAAATATAGCTCTGTTAGAAATATGGAGTCTTCATTCTGAGGTTACTTTATACAGCACAACAAACTGTAAAACCCAGCACTGTTTAACAACCCAATGCATCACCTCTCCCCAAGAGCGAAAAACCAACAACTTTCATCAGATTGATTTAGATGCAAATGGTGTACTCACACATGGTGGAAAATGACACTTGTTTCCCATTTTCTTATTTTTCCCCCCTCTGTGCGCTGCTTTGCAAATTAAGTGGAGTGTTTGTGACAGCTTGATGCTGGCGGAAGCAACAGCAAGCAGAGCTTTGGATTGCAAATGTTCCCTGAGGGGGCCGGCCCTGGTTTGATATACTTAATAAACTTCAAATCCGACAGGCTGGCAGAGGCAGCACGCTGCTGCTTATTTCTCTCCCTTCCCACAGTGAGATATGAGGCCCTGTGGAAATGGGAATGGGGAAAGTTTAGACACTTTTTCTAGAAAGGATCAGCAAAGAAAGGTGTCTGTGTGTGTGTGCATGCTTGTGTGCATGCAAGCGTGTGTCTGCTTGTTATGGAGGGTGAACAATATACTGTAAAGGTATAAGACAGAGTGTGTATGTGCAAGGCTGGCACAGTTTTTCTATCAAAAAAGAAGCATCTACAGGGATGGACACAATAATATGAAAACTAAAACACTGCAAACCAAATGCAACAGCCCCACAAAAAACCGACCTCCATGAAGCATATATATGGTATACTTGTGCCTTGAGAGATACAGACTGAAGCCTGTGTTATCTTTTCAGGTGGTGTTTTATTGTAAATGTGTCCCTTTTTGTGTATCCACCTCTTGCATGTGCCTGGTGGTACAAATATTCGTACATGTAGTCTGTTTCTTTTTCGTTAGGATACAGTAAGCGTAGCTAAATGATAAAACAGATAATACTACATGCTGATAATAATACAGACAGACAGCAATATTGATTATATGATGCTTAACAAAAGTAGGATTCTGCAGCCATGCTAGCAGCTCTGTGAGGATATTTTGTGCACAGCTGTGATTTAAGCTAAATGCTAAGCTAAAATACAATAAATATATATATGCTAACAGCCTATCAGTGACCAACAAACTAGCTCACATGCTGATGTTTTGCAGGTATGTTTATCATGTTTACTGTCTTTATTTAGTGAGTAGCATGCTAACATTTGCTACATAGATGATTCTCTAAACTTGATAGAAATGTCATTAGTTTTGAATGTATTTTGTTATAAAGTAAAGGATTGGACAAACAAGTTTCATAGTTTTGGTGACATTTCACTCAAGAATAAACTCAGATATGTCATCCTGCTGGTAGCACTAGAAGAAGTAAGGGGGGATAATCCTCTTGGAGTCATGAATATCTCACAATCCAGTCCAGTACTTGCTGAGACATTTCACTCTGCAATGAGGTGACGGTCTGACTTACTGACACACCAAAACTGCCAGCTTGGCTAAAATGGCAAACTATATACACGTGTAATCAATTTGCAGCACGTTTGAAATCACTATGCAACTTGTGAAAATTTACATTCAGATGTATACTTGGCATGACACCGCTTTAGCCTCAATTGTAGTTATGGAACCAAGA
>JAQNCA010000014.1:18710053-18747627 GCA_029783725.1 Acanthurus tractus
GACAGAAAAGACTTATTGCAACTGTCCCCTGTCTGCACTGTAAGCAAGCACACACTCTTTGTGATGTGAACTGGCATGGGCACACACATACAGATACAATAAAAATATAATAAGACCTTTATGTAGATGCTTGCTTTTATGTTTAGAATGCTGATAAAAATACTAATGATATTGTTATTTAACACTCCGGCACAGAGCTTTGACTACTTTGGTCATAATAAACCGTTTGAGATTGCAGCCTGTAAAAATACAGTGTAGTTTCTTTTTACAGTATACATATATTTTAACTAATGTTATTTAGCTACAGTGCTTACCAATACACACATACTCAAAACAGAGCAAAAAATTAATTTGAAAAAAGGAGGCAACAACGGAGAAACTAAAAAAATCGATTTGTAATGTTTCTTGTATTTTTTTTAAATAGATACCTGTTTTGTTTTGAAGGGTACAATATGACCCAATATTGAGCAAAAGTCTAGTGCTCAGCAGAAATTTAAGAGCAACATGAAGTGAAAGCATTTTTAACTACCAGACATCTATTGATAAAGGAAAAAATCCTGTAAAAGCACTTTTGGTTTCATAACAAGAATCACCCCCTTATCATTATTTATTTTCTACATCATTACACAAATGTATTTATAGAGTGTGGTCCTGACATGCTCTATATGTAAAGTGTCTTGAGACAACTTTGTTGTGATTTGACGCTATATAAATAAAATTGAATTGAATTGAACACAACAACACAAAATCATTACCAGTCAATATTTCCTAAAATTTGCAGAATCAGTATTCTGTAAGTTTCATTTTTCACAGCACACTTACTGAGAAGCTACATTAGGTAGGCACATTACCTCAGGGAGGATTTACTTGAAGCCACACCAGTTATGGTAATTCTGCCCTCACTAAACATCTAGGAGGCACACAAACATGTAATTCTTTAGGTAATATAAAAATTTTAAAAATTAAAAAAATTCAGTTGAGAAAAAGATTAGTGCTGTCCAGCTAAAATGCTATTTGTTCCATTGAAGTTCTGAAGAACAAACTTACAAACTGGCAAGCACACTGAAACAGTATTTTCATCCCCTCAGTGGACAAAATATATATTTTCAGTTTAAGTCATTAAACTAAAAAAAGAGTGACAAAATCAAACTTTCATTTCTCGCCATCACTGAGGGCCACTAGACAGAGCAGGAAGCTTTACACGTACGAGAGGCGACTTTAGGATGATTGACAAGCAACAGCTGGGAAGGAGGATAACACGAGCCTGGAGTACAGTGTCACAGGAACACAGGTGTCAGTCACAATGGCTAATTACAATAAAGCCAGCAGTGTTAATGAGAAATGATGAGTGAATGTGCTGCAGCTCTCATTTCTGTCAGTATGAATTTGATAAACTTATCAGCAAAGAAAAGACTCTGTGATCTAAGGAAAGTTCATAGACAAAGGAGAATTAATTGACTCAGAAATGTATTCTCCTCAGTCTGATACACATGCTGTAGTGTTGTATTGGTCGTATAACTACATTTTCTGACTACGAACCTTACACAGTGTCAACAAAGAATGTGCTGCATAACTCCAAGCAGAACCCTTATTTGACATGAAAGCTGCACTTGTTCCTCCTTAAATGCAGTGCAGGTTTCCTAGAGAGAGTAGCAAAACCTTACATAATGAGTCCAATTAATGAAAATTAAAATAACTCACTAACAACCTCTCTGGGTTTATGTATGCCAGGGGTCTTTCTGCTCTTTCTGGGAAGTGGTTGGTCTGTAGAAACTATGTCTACTTCCACTCAAAAGTAGGATCAGAAAATACCCACTGGGCACGGACATTTATGAGATTCTTTTACACTGTACTATTGATAATAACATCTGAAAACATCCCATACATCATGTTTTGTGACTAAATGCTACGCTGGCCAGACAATAAGTCCGCAGAAGTGAATGGACATTCCTTGAAGGGGATGTGATTCTACCAAAAACCACCTTCATCTTAACCAGAATTTAGTTAGTTTCACTTCTCTTTTTTGCAGCAAAGATTGTCATGTCAACAAGTCTGTGAGGAAAAATATCACTCAAGCAAGAACTTCCGACTTTTAATATAAGAACTTATACATAAGATCCAAATAGCTGATGTTGTAAAAACAAAAAAAAACGGACCCCACACTTAGAGAGGAAATTGTCTATATGAGAAAGAATGAAAAAAAGAAAATGTACATTTGAATTACATACATGAAATTTTACAGCAATATTACAGTCTTACAAAATTTCATATTTATTTCCGCACTCATTAAAATTAGTTTTTTGGCCACTAGTCACAGAACAACAAAAACTTAAGAACAAACTGACATATTAAGTTGAACTGTCACATATGCTAGCAAATAGTTCATAGTTACATATCATAACAGATGAAAAAATGAACATTAACAATTGTTCTACCTCATGGTTAGACTAAAACTACAAATGTTTTACCAAAGCTCTATTCTATTTGTACATGTGCTTATGAAATCACTTAAATACAAAAAACATCTAAACATCAGACAGTCACTACTTAATTATCATGGTCCAAAGTCACCCCTATTACAATGTAAAGTGATGTCCATACCATACTAAAATAAATTAAAAACATTGTGTGTTTTGAATTTTTTTCTGGCTGTTTTGATCTTTTCTGTCTTTTTGGCATTCTGTGTTCAATTTCTGATTTAATTTAGGAGGTTGTCCAGTTAAGTTTTTAAACAATCAGAGATTTTAAACAATCAGAGATTTTCTGTGCTGCATAACTCCAAGCAGAAAATGGAGTTATGCTATCCGATTACTCCACTGTTGAAAAGCCAAGGAGAACAAACACAAATCCGATTACAGTGGAGTAATCGGATAGCTCAATCTCATGGGCCATTATAATAGGCTGCTATTATAATTTCTTAGTATAAATTATAATAGCATAATTTATACTAAAGCATTAACTTAAGTCTGCACATATCTGTCAATAATTCTGTCTTTTTTGTTGCTGTGCTCTGAACGACGACAATGAAGTTACAGACAGTTTTAACGCTGTGTGGACAAATGGCAGTGTGTTAATGTGGTGGCATGTCACTTCGCTGTGACTTCACTGTCCATTTTTTTAAATCAAGTACAGATGCTTTAACATACAAAAGTTGAATACATTTGAACTTACATCTACACATAAAATTTTACTGTAACTGTAAAAAATATTTTGCAGCAACATACTCACTAATTGTAATACTTAAGCACTCCTTGAAAACACAAAAATACATTTTATAATTTCATATTCCGATTTGACAGGCTTGGTGCCTGCAGAGGTTCCACAGTGTGAACATAGTTAAGCTTCCTGATTGAAGCAACATGAAGATGGCACTTGGTTTGGCTACTACCACAAACAGTCCCTCTGGCTGATGGAACGTTAATCAGGCAAATTCAAATGTGGATGCATGGCTGTTGCATGCTTGAAGCGCTATATTTTTTATCCCTGTGCTTAGCATAGGCCTCACGACCAAAACTCTGGAAGCCAATCCATAGTGATACCTGACCCAGACTCCAGGAAATAATCTTCTTCTCTCATTTTGTCTCTAGTCATTTGATTGAGCTTGTTTTTTAGGACATCTCTCTCTGTTTCCAAGGCCTTATACTCACGCACTAGTCTTCTCAGCATGTTTTTGCAGCAGGAACATGACTGTGAAGAATTCTGTGGAGACTGGTCAATTTGGCACATGTCTGCTATGATGGAGATGTTGAAAGGCTGCTGATCAGTACTTTCTTTCGAAGAAACTGATCGAAAACAGAAACTGCAGGTTACAATTCCAAAAAACTTTTACTGAATGTTTAAAATTACAACAGAGATCGCCAAGGCTTGTGTTGCATGAATTAGACAAAACAAAGTGTTGCTCACAACTTACAGGCAAGACGCAGGGATATGTTGAGAGTGGCTTGTATGATACACACCGCTCCTAAAGTTAAACACCCAATTCTGAGAAGTCTTCCTTTTGTGAGTGTCCCACCTGCAAACATTCATATACACACAGTACAGTTAGTCATTATGTAACTGAGGATAATAACACTGTGATGTGACCCAGCCCAAAATTTAATTACACTTTGGCATTAAATGACTGGTCTTTGGAGTTTTCTTGCAAAACTTCTTTAAATTCAAGTTTCTCTTGATCTGGGAAAAAAATGATTAAATCAGATTGTTGTTAACTGTTTCCATCATTCTGGCAGTTAGATATTTAAAAGAAAACAAAAGAAGCAATCACTGATGTAACCATTGACGGACAAAGCTGTTCTGCAGGTTTCTCCCACTGGATCTCTTCATTAATTTTTTTCATTTCTGTTAGTTTGTATTTACTGGTACTCTTACCTGACTCTTCAGTGTCACTGCTGTTTGTGTTTGTTCTCCTTGGCTTTTCAACAGTGGAGTAATCGGATAGCTCAATCTCATGGGCCATTGTGATCTAAAGGTATCCTGACAATGCTATCGGTCTCTACACTGTCTGATACATTGTGGCTTTGAGGGTGATCTCAAACGTTATTTAAGAGAAGGAAGTTGCTTTTTTTATTTCAGGAAGCAAGTACTGAGTCTCGTCAGCTTCTTGACTGACTAAATTTAGACATAAAGCAGTTTTTTACACATGTACTTTGGTCTTTAATCATTGTAATTATAAGTCAATTTTAATTCTACCCTTTTTATATAAATCATATACAGCTGATTTTTATACAGTGCCATATGACAAGCTGAGAAGAAAAACAATTTATCTAATACAGGTCTTTAACCAAATTGTGGTTATTGATCGGGTCCCTTTTACTTCTGAAGCCTTTATGACTAATTGAAAATTAACAGGTGTTGGTTCATGTGAGGAGCCAGTGGTGTAATTGGCAGGTTGAAATGATCCTTTTGATGGCTTTTGATGTGAATACATGAGATCAGTGCAACTGTGCAACTTTGTCTCACATTCTGAAGTTATAGTATACATTTGATAAAAACTGTAGGCAGTGTTTTCACAGCCATTTTGTGCACAAAGTACAAGTGCAATGATTTTTAAACATTTGGATGTAAACCCCTGCATAGATCCTCTTAAGTCTCCAAACATGGAGATGTGACATAAAATTATTTTTACTTTACAGTTTTGCCATGTAACAATGCTTTATTTTACCATAATCTAGACTGAAAAAGGAGGAATAACCTCATCTACTCTAGAAAATCGTGAACAAAAATAGATTTTTTTTCCCTCAATATTAGTGATCAATAATGTGAGTGCTGCATATTTTTGTGAAGTCTCTTAACATGGACAGTGGACACATACACTGATGCCTGTTCAGCTTACATTTATGAATGAACTCTGATCAACTCTGGTCCATTTAATATTTTCCCTGGAGTCGCAATCCATGAGAAAAGATGCTAATACCTCATTGGAGAATTGGTCATTGGAGTAGGCTGTCACAGTAAAAGCATAACTTTATCAGTTCAAATTAAAGCTTCAGTGGTGCAAATGATACAAATACTGACGATAATGTACCACTCCCATACCCTGACGACCACAGGGGAAACGTACATGATAGAGTTGTGGAGATGGTTGAAATTAATGGGTGTGTTCAGGCTAGAGAGGAGCTGCTTCATGACCCCAAGGTGGATTCCAGGGAGCAAGAGTGCATTCTAGTGGCCAATAGGAAAATTACAGGAAGCATTTAAAAAATGTGCCCAGGTTAGAATATTTTTGTGAGGCTTTTCATTGCCAGTTTAATTAAATATTGCATAGCAGCAGAGTGACCCAAGGCCTTTTCATTCCTGGTGCTGCACAGTAGACGAAGCTTGTGTAAATGGGCCTATTGCCTTCTTGCTGTGAGAACCATCTTTGGAGGAGGCCCAGGTAACACCAGATTAGTTAATAAGACTTTACCATTGTCGCAAAGATGTTCAACTTCAGCTGCATAATTGGCAATGCCTTGGGTAAAGCAGTATGCTACAAATGAAGCTCATGAAACAGAAGCAGAAGAGAGATGATTTTTAGAGGTGTGGTTTAGATGATACAAGTATATCAGATATAATATATAGAGACTATACAGTATTTATCAAGTCCATTCATGCAGAAGAAACAATCCCAAACTCAGAGGCAGAGGCACACACATACCTGAACACATGGTCACTGCACACATTCACTAGAAAATACTGAGCCATTCATGCACGCAGCCCCTCTCCCACTATTCCATACCATGCATCTGTGCACACACATTCATATTCAATTACCTGAATTCAAAGGCACTCATGCAGGAGTGCACACACAAATATCTAGTTGCATGTTTACAGGTATTTTAGACGTGTGTGTGTGTCTGTTTGCATGCACATGCACATGTGATGGCTGAGCTTCTAAAAACAATGCATAAATCATGGAAACAATGGCAACAGTGTCCATGTGCATGTGTGCGTGCACATGCATGTGTGTGTCTGTCTGTGTGTGTGTGGGTAGATGTGATGCATCCACTAGTGGCTACAATGCTGGAAAACAGGCCATGATGTCACTCTGCAAGTAGAGATACTATCACTGAAGATCTTAATTCTTTGAATTATTTTTCACCGTGCTAAGCTGCTAAGCATTTTCCTCTAGTGGCATCAGCAGGATACATATTTTTGTCTTTAGTGAAATGTCTTGATGAATGAATAGATGAATTGGAAACAAAATTTTGTACAAACCTTTGCAGTTCCCTGAGAATGTGTCCTTTTGATCCCCTTACCACCAGCAAAAGTAGGCTGTATTTGCAGTTTTAAGCAAAATGGATTGATTGCTGTGAGATTTGATGTAAACATCTATTTTCCTCAGAAAAATTGAACTTTGGTTATCCCTAAACTTTTAATCAAGCACTATGATTTAGTCAAATTCTGCATTTACATTACAGTTCTTGTGACATTCACACCATCCTCAGCAGTATATTCTGTCACTGTTAATTAGCAACTTCCAGTATACTAAATAAAGTGAGTATTATACCTGCTTAGAGTAAGCATGTAAGCATCTCCACCATGTACTTTCTTATGCAAAAAACTTTTCAAAGTATTATTCTGGAAATTTGGACAACAACAGACATCCTTTTTTTGCATTTCATCATATTGTGTGCAGTTATGTCTATGATGAACAGGATGACCAAACATTCGTCTTCTGTGGAAGATATGAGTCACATGTGGCATAGGGCTTCTCATTTATGACATGCAGCTCATTCTTCCCTGTTAAAACAAATACACTGCTTTGACTGTGCGTGACAGCTGGAGATGATTACTCAGTTAAGTGGAAGAAAATAAATCAAAGCACTTGCCTTCTTTTTGTGATGATTTGTCTAATTCTTGTCTGGTATGTTGGAGGGGGAGAAGAGGGAGTTGGAGAATGAGGAGTTGGTGTGCGTGGGTGTTTGTGTGTGTGTGTGTGTATGTTTGTTGGGGGCTGTGGGGGGAGTAGAGCAACTCGGAGGGAAAGATGGAGAAAAAGTGTGTGTTTGGACCAGCTGCACAGCAAATCTGTTTATTCTGCACAATTTGGCATCAAACACAACAGACTGCTGAGTGCTTGCTACTGCTTGTGGTGCCCCATTAAAATGGAATTTATTGCTGCCTTAAGAGCAAGCCCGAATTACACATTTTTCCCTCTATGCTCCGTCCTCCTCTCTCCCTCCCTCTTTCACTCTCTTTCTCATTTGCACTTTATATTTTTCCCTCGGCTGTAGGTAGTGGTGTAGGGTGTTTTTTTTTTTTTCTACTTCAAGCAGCAGCTGTCAGACAAGTCATCATAACGGCTCATGACAGACCAGAGTGGGCAGGTATGGTTGCGCTGTCTACCTACCCGTCAGCGCGTCAGTGCTGTCTCCACTCTCACCTGAGCTCAGACGTCACATTGATGAGAGCCTGCACTGTCCGGGAATGTGGTGGCAGCTATCACTTCCTCCTTAGAGGCCAGTCATTGGTCGAAAGGTGTCATCTGAACAAGATGACATTCTTGTCACTTGCAGGCAGCCCATGTTATGTGGGCATTTTTGACAATTTCATGTCACATCTCTGTTTCAGCTGGATTCGTATTACTGACTAAAATGATCAACTTTCTGTTTAAGACTAAGGCCTCATGACATTACCAGCCTGACAACCTGTTTCCCCTTTAATTTGCACCTATAACCAGATTTTGAACTTACGTTGTTAAAAGAGCGTGAACTCGGGGGCCACAGCTCGCTCCATAAATCTCCTCAGCCAATGATAAATTCATATTTAATCACTACGGCTATCGTCTGGGAAGGAGGAGCATTCTTTCATTATTGCCTCTTTCCCCTGCTGCTTGGTCGAGATAATTGATTTCTCTGTGGTAACAAGGTATCGACCACGCATGGTAGCCAGCTAAGACGTTCGATTCAAAGGAGGGGTGGAGAGGGAGTAGAAGGGAGAAAAAATAGAGGGGAACGAGGGATGAAGACGAAAAAAGAGATAGAGTGAGAGAGCAAGAGCATTGAAAGCCAACAAGCCAGACAATTATTTGCCGTTAAAAAACTCACTGGCTTTAGGTGGCTGTATAGCTGGACAATGACTCTTGCCTTGGTTTTTAGGTCTTTTATAACCCGAGTGCAGAACCAATATGGGTGATATTGTAATGTTGTGTGCTTCATTTACCAAATGAAAAGCATATTGATCACAACATCTGTCAGTGCCTCTGTTCAAGCACATGGTAGTCCTGCTGGGGAAGAGTTCTGGTCCTCATGTTTATGCATTTGCAGCATTACATGTTAATTCTCTAAACCTGTCACTTTTTCATCTCTGATGAATTTTTTCATGGCTCCAAAAAGCAAATCTGTATGAAGCCGAGCCCAATCCATCAAGAAATCATCCACACTAGTTTTCTACAACAACACAGCAAGAGCACAGAGATACTCCAAGCTTACGTGAACACTCAGTATTTTATGTTACAAATGTACATACACAAACAGTCAAACACAGAACATAAAGGTACCATGTGTCTAGATGTTAACATGGTTTCTTACATTAACAAACATATTGATTATTTATATGATCAGATGGTTGGACATGACTGGCAGTTATTGAGTTAACATCTCTGAGGTGCAACATTATTGACCCTGACCTCAACACCTGCTACGTGCTGCAAAGTAGCGAGCTTGACACATGAATACTGTATTTTAAATCAGTCAATAACGGCGATGGCTGAATTAATTATATATTGATTGTATTCTGCTTCCAGAGATAGTACTAGTTCTACTGGTTCCTTTAGTATCACTGCCTGCAGTTCTCCGCATAATAGAGGAATTAAATAGTGCTGTTGTTATTGTGTGTTTACCAGCTTACATTGTAATTTATTTAAGAGCTCTTAATTGGACTAGTTACTCATTTGGCCCTCGCAGGTCCCACAGCAGAGTGGAGCTCTATCACTGCACACTGGGGCATGCTGGAAATATAGAGCTACAGAGACACACTGTACACAGCCAGCTGTTTGATGTCTGCAGCCGCCGAGCGTATGCTGCACCGTACAGAATAAATAAACACACAATCCCCCAATGAGAGGACAGATCGACACACAGGAGACCTTATTTCAGGCTAATGAACTATTAATGCTGATTTGAAATTCAAACAATTTTTGGAGGCTCTTCTCTGCAGTCATTCATGGCTCTTTGGGTGTGTGAGTGAGTGAGAGAGAGAAAGGAGGCGAGAACAAACTAATTTGGATGAACTCTGCGCACCATAATTTCATTTCTCTCCCAAACAGCTGGGCTTGAATCTCAAAGGGCCTCATGTGTTGTTGAAGCTCTGTATTGAATGAGGCCATATAAAAATGTATGTCAATAGGTTCAGCCTGGCTTAGCGCTCTCCACAGCAAGTGTTAATGGAATAACTGTAAGATGTATAAATGATCCCTGCTTTAATTTATAATAATGTTGGACCTCATCGCCTGCCCACTCAGCCCAATAGATTATGGAAATGGCTGTAATGACAATTGGAACAATGAGCCAAATTGCATTATCATTCAGTGCCACGTCGGCTTTGGAATAACTGGCACTGTGCTTTTGCTCTTTCACTGAAGATCTTGAATAACAATGGCCAACATTCAATTTACACCAAGAAAATGAAGATGAAAAGTGTTAAAACACAAAAGGATGTTTTAGGCAGCGTGAAGTAGGCATTAATAACATATTCACAGCTAATAGGGTAACACTAATCCATGTCCAGGTGTAAAAGGTTTTTGTTTTTTAGGTCGAATTGCTGGTAACAAAACCAACACATCCTGCATGCATGACTCACATGCTCTGGAGCCTCATTTCAGCACGGTTCCTCACCCCACATGTCCAACTCATGCATGAACAACATCCACCAAGACGAGTGAGCCAGTCTTTTGATGTTTTATTTTCAGCTCCACCATGGACTTTTGTGTGATCTTATTTAAGCTAAGACAAAGGAATGATTGTTAACGCTCAGTCCACGAAATCTTGGGTGAAAGTCATTTCATCAGTTAGACAGTACTTCATTAGAGAAACAGAACAATATAATGGAATAAATGTGCTAGAATGTATAAAACATAATGTAGTATAACTGGAGTCTCGCACTGGGCACATTTTCATCTACAGCCGGCAAAACATGGTTAGATTAGGTTATTATGACTTAGCACTGTGACACAGTTTTTGTCGACTTCTTTCCTCTAAATAACTCATACTTAAAACAACAATGTCATCGTCACACTAAAATCTGGAGCTGATAAAAGTGACAGTGAAAGCAGCAAAGGGAAGAAATTTTCCTCAGAGGAAGCATCGCATTTTGTGCACGACTGGTGATATAAACTGTACAAGAAAGCTTCTGTGGATACAAATACTTAAAAGAATAAATGTGCATGCAAATTAGTTTTCACATTCAGAAATCAAAGGAGCTCCAGATTTTGTCTTGTGATGGTGACACAGATGTGAGTCTCAGATATCTGGCCTGTGTGAGAAAATACTGGCTGAACTTTCCTAAATTTCAAGAATAACTTACAGTATTTTCAACTTGTCAGTAATACTGACTGGTTGTGTGCATAATATACAGTAGACAATCTTCCACTGGTCAAGGTTTTTTTTCTATCAAAAGTGGTGCAACAGCAGCCTCTAGTGGTGAGTACTCCCTGGTAGTAAATACATTTACACAAACTGTTCTAGACACAGTGCAAAACGCAACATTAGTCCCATTTAGTATCAGTGTTTACATCATAGTATTGTTCAGTATATAAATTGTTATGACTGGTATACATCACAGCACGCAATCAACATAAATATAAAACAAAATGTTATATCAGGAAAACATTAGTCAGCTTTAGGACAGAGACCAAAGCCAATAGATAAAATGACACTGGCCAATAGTACAACTTCTTTTCTGTTTGTTCAATGCAGCCATAAATTTGCTCCCTTGTTGCTGTGGTTACAACCACAGGTTCAAGGATGGACCAACAGCAATGAATACATAGCTTCTGAACAACAACAACCCATGTGTTAAAGCAGACATGAATGATGTTTGAGCTGGTTGTTTGGTCTTTGAAGCCTTCAACCATCTCACAATCACAGATGTCACCACAGCTTTGGTCGGTTATAAATCATTAGTAATCAAAAGATACAAAAAAACCAAACAATAGCAAATGTGCAGGAATCTTTTCAAGGAAAGAATGTGGTTAGAAAGTCTTGCATAAAATATTTGAATAAAAAAATAATAAAAAAATGTTACATACTTAAATTGCACAGTAGTTTTCCCACATGATTATGAGTATATATTTAGTTATACAGTAAGTTACTAAGAAGTACAATATGGGTTAACCTTTCTCTCTTCTGCCATTACTTCAGCTGTGGAGAAGCGAAGAAGTTGCCCTGGCGGTTAGCGGCAGCTGATGCTTTGCTCTTGCTCCCAAATCTAGGGGTGGAGGGGGATCAAGGGGATCGAGGGGATAGAGGGGTGGAAGGTTCACAGTTTTAAGCTTAGGAAGAGCAGTTCTAGCGAACACAATCAACAGAGCGCCTTTGAAAACAAGTGCATAGACTAAAAAAAAAAAAAACTGAACTTCATTCTTAATATAGGAGCAACTGGAGCAGCTTGTTGATAATTTGACTTGAAGTTCACAAAAGCCTAAAATGTATCTATAGCTAATGTTTGTGACACAGTGTCAAACCTGCAACAGTTCAAGTTTTATCAAAATGAGTTCTTCAAATTTTTTTTGAAAGAGCTTCACTTTACTTCCCCTAAGGACTTCTGTTCAACCTGCACACTCCACACAGAGTAAACATGTTGTTTTATCAGATCAGACCTGTGATACCTTGAGCTGTTTAAACAAGAAAACTATAAACGACATTCTCATGCAATGTCTACCAAAAATTGGTTGCTAATCTCTATATTACACAAGCCTATTTATCATTCATATTTGTTCAGTGGATTATTGTGAATTTAAGTCTCCTTCTTTTAAAGCAAGGAAAAAAAATTATTTGCCTCATTAATAAGACTTCTCTAATAACATTTTGACCTTTTACTTTCAAGAAATGGAAAAGTTTTGACAATGTTACATTTTTTTTGTCAAGTCTCCTCGACTTTAGAGGATAACAAGCTCCGTGTGGCTGTGTGAAGCACACTGCATGTTTATGATTAAGAGAGGGCAGCAAGTTACTGCAGGCAGAGTGACCTTGTGTTCTTGTTCAAAAGTGGTTTGATAAATTAATCATCTTATCTCTCTTTTGTTGCACTTACAATGGTTGTTGTTGACTCTAGTAAAATATATCCTACAGTCTGTTTCACTCCTTCTGCTCTGAGCTCTGTACTGGAGTAACACTTACAGAACATGAGAGTGTGTAATAGTATGAATAGTATGAATGCAAGGCTTACAAGGTGGTGCTGGACAGGGTGTGCATCACACGCTGGGACAGAGAGCTGGAGGAAGGTGTTTTGGACATCATCTGGTGCTCTGGAGTGGTCACTGGTCCCAGCATGCTCACTGTCAATCAATGATCGAAACATCCTCAGTTTAATACAGCTCATTTTTATATTAGTAGATAATATTAGTATAAAGAGGCTGAATTTAAATGTTTAAAAGGTGGGAGAAGTTGATTTTAAACTCTCATCATATCATTGATGCTATCCTTAAAAAGAAACAGAACACTGTCCTATTTTCATTCAGTTCATTTTCAGGAAACTTTTATTATTCATCACCAGTCACTGATTTACCTTTTTGGTCTGGAGTACCATGATTGTCGTTGTCTGTAATATCTGGATAAGCAAACTGGCCCCAGTACTTTGCTGGAATGCTGAGCAAGCGCTCTATAACCTAAAAAACACAAAATAAATCCAGCATTTGTAATGAAAAACATTTTAAAAGAGCAGAAAACACTCATTTAGAAGTAAAAAAGAGCACACACACAGCCATAGCTTTTTTTTGCCACTTGACTCTGAATGTGATGCAAAGCCAGAGCCCTTATTCAGGTTCACCTTACCCTTGGTTGTCTGTTTGTGTCATGCAGGATGGTCATAGGGTTGGGGTCAGGAACAGCATGGCCCACCAGAGTGGGGCCAAACACCCTGGCCAAGTTGTGAACATCCATCTTGGTGTCCACACTTTGAGAGACTCTGGATAAATGGGGGGGGGTGAAACATTCAGTCTTAACTACAGTAAAAGTTACAAAGATGCCGTCACTTTTGTCTCAAACCCTGTATGCTGTGTAAAAAAGTCATTTGGCCTAAAAGTAGTTGCTATCTATTTTTTAAGCAGATGGGATTATGAATGGGCTGAAACAAAAGGCTTCATAGCTCTGCTGAAATGTAACACTAATTACTTTTGCAGGTGGATCATCAGGCAGGCCAGAGTGTCTCGGTTGGGTTGAGGCAGCTCGCTGATTGTCTGGTACAACATGGCCAGACTGTTGCCATCATCCTGGATTTCTATAAAAAACACAAACATTAGTCATTCCATATTCATGTCCATGCCTGTTTACCCTGTCCCATGCAACTCTTTAATTCACTTAATTTAAGTACTTGTTCTGCAAAGAATATTAACCATTACACAAGTTAAGAACACTGTGGAAAAAGCAATTAAAGAGTTTTAAAAAGTCTCACCAGCTGCTTCCATGAAAGCTTTGTTGAGGCGGAAGGTGAGCAGCGGTTCTGGCAGGTTTCGGAGGAAGTCTTTGAGGACACCTGTGATGACATTGATGTCATCTATTTTGTTAAGTGGGGGCAGAGTTTTTCCTCTAATCAGTTTCTCCTTTAACTCTTTTACCAAGCGTTCATGGCCTGAGACTCTGTAGAGGCCAACCTGGGGCAAGACAAGATAAAAGAAACCAGCTCTGATTTTCTGGCTGCCTGTGATACTGTAAGACTGAATGAGATCATAATAATTAGAGAGACATTCTCTACTAAGATCACTCAAAGTTAAGGATGAGAGCATTACAAGAAGGCGACAAGACAGCAAGGAAGTTACTGAAGTCTGCCTCACCTCATGAAGGCCTCTGTGTTCAATCTCCTTAATGCAGTAGACTATCAAAACTGGGATTTTCGGAGGGTTGACTGGGGCAAAGTCAGCCAGGGTGGCCTGCAAACAGAATATGTATAATATATTTTCAATGAACTGATGAAAAATAAAGAAAATGTATCAAGTGTAAAGATGCCATAAAGCAAAAAATGAGAAAATTTTACCTCTGCGTTTTTGACAGGAGTGCTAAAAGCTGTGGGATTACAGGGCAGGGGACAGCGGTCACGACACTCTGGGTGGGACACCACCCTACAATCCTGGCAGCGAAGGTACAGCTTCCCAAACTTTGTTCTTTTTCCACATGGCACACAGAACTCCGACTTGATCACCTTATGATAGAGGAACAAAGTGCCCAAGGTGAGTAAATACAGTACATCCGGTATCAGTGCCTCAGCGAGGTGAACCAGCTTGTTGTGTTGATGCAGATCGATACAGTCTTGATCTAAAATGACTCATTCCCACCACAGTAAATAAAAAGCCTTACTGTCTTGGGGGTGAAGTGGTGCTTCTTTCCTCCTCCATTAGCTTTGGGGGTTCTGAGCTGGATTGGGAAATCTGGAACAGGGGTGCTGGGAGCTTCACTGGCAGTCTCTGATTGGTCAGTGGTGGTTGTGTCAGCCCATGCTGGAGCAATGGTAGTAGCAATCATATGTTGGCAAAAGTCCAATTCAGCCTGAATAACTTTGTTATAAAGTCCCATAAGGGCAATCACCAAATAAAACAAATAAATAAAAAAAACTCTCACCACTCTTCCTGCTGCGTGTCCAGTAAGGCACAGTTTGAATAGTGGAAACCGCTTCGACAGGACCGCCATTAACAGGCACTGTGATAGTGGTTTTGGCCACGATGGACTCATTGATCTGGATCATATATTTGGAGGGGGGAAAAAGATAAAAAAATGTTAAAAAAAAGGTTAATGTTTTTTCAACCAAGCTGATAAACATTTGAGTTGGTTTAGGAGAAAAATACTACGGAATTTTACTTTGTTAATCCCATATAATAATCACCCACAGCAGTGTGACAGGTGCAGACTCTTTTTCAAACATTAGTGTTGTATAGTCTTTCAGCTGCAGAGGTCAGCATTACCCTTTCTGATGTGCGGCCAGCGGAGCGAGGTTTCTTTACTGCCTGTGGGGGAACCTCAGGAAGTTTCCTGGAGGAACGCTGTGGATTAAAATGTAAAAGGAACTTTAATGAAACGTTCTCTTTCCCATCAGCGTGTTTGCTGAAAACTGCTGATAACAAGACAAGGCTGTGCTCATGTATGGAAACACATCAAACCTCTGACTGACTTAATACACATCCTGAAATTAAAAAACATCAGAATAACTTTATCATGATGCATGTAAGGGGTCATCTTTTCAAAACTGGTAACAACTCACTCGTTTCTGGCGTTTTCGTAGTCTAACATTCTTCATCGCAGAGGAATCCCAGTCCTACAAGAAAAGTGGAAAGAAAGACCAAAGTACTTACAAGGTCAAAACATTTCAAAAGTCTACTTATGATCATCACTTCTTATTGTACACTGACACTTTTAAAAAAGGGGAACTATACCAGAGAGTCGTCTGTTTGGTCATAGCTGATGTCTGACAGCAAAGAAGTTGATTCATCAATGACCGTTAGCCTGTAAGATTGATTAAAATAAAATTAAAAAGGTAATTATCTTCCTATGGCAATGGAGTAACAAAACAGTAATGTGGTGAATTACACAACTTTAAACATAGGGACTCATATTTCATATAGTATATCTCACGTCTTGCAGTATAACTGGGCAAATAAAACTATAATATTTGTTTCAGAACAAGACAAGGAGGATCTGACCTTCGACTGGAGTTGATGTTTTTAGCAGCCTGTGCTGCCTGTGAGTGGGCACTGAGGAAGGCCAGGGCAGAGCGCTGCTCCTCACTCAGGTGGATACTGCTGCTGCTGTTCTCCGAAAGCAGCAGATCCCGGATGAGCTGCAGCTGACGTTCCTATTAGAACCACAACCAGCAGGTGAAAAAACAGAGGTTCATAAATGTGAATCACAGATAAATACAATATTTGGTGAATATATTCTATATATTCTAATCACAAGTTAGACAAAAATGATTCATGTATATGGTGAGCTTTATCCCGTGCAGTGAACAGCGACTTTAAATGAAGAAGAACTTTCAGCTTACTCTAATTTCTGAAATATATCACCCTAAAAACACACAGATATACAAGATTTGTGAATAGTGTCGTACAAACCAGTTTCTCATGGACTGCCTCAGCTTTCTGCCGCCGTCGGATCTCCACATCCACCTGGTTGCGAGCATGCTTTAGTTTGACCTCTAGGGCTCCCTTCTCAGTCTCTGTTTTAGCCAGCACCTCTTTACAGGAAACCAGCTCCTCACCCGTCTGCAGCCACTTCTTTCGGCAATCCTCAAAGTTTACTGCCATCTGGAGGAACTCTGAGTAGGACAGTGAAAGAGGAGATTATTCTATTGCCTCTGTGTACAATGAGCAGCTTTCCTCCATGGTGGGCATGAGTATTAGGGCTTTAGCTGACAAAGCGCTGTAAAGTGAATAAATGATTAACAAGACTTTTCTCTCTTTTGAAATGGAAATTGACTGCTTTATCTGGACTATTGTGATGGAAATATTTACCCCAATAACAATTTCAACCCCCATGTGTGTGACTGGCTTTACAATCAGTTTCCACAGCTTGTCTGCGGTCCGGACCACATCAGCCTTCTCAAAAAAGCAGTGGCTAAATACTCAGTGCTGTTTCCTCTTTCATTGCCGGTGCTGCGGCCGATAATTCACCGCATTATCTCACACATTTTGGGACGGAAACGCACTCAATAATACTGTCGCTAATGTAAGCACCATGCCACCGCGGATCAACCTACTGCACTGACATTGCACACATACTTAAACTTCGCTGTGTTTCTCGAACAGGCTTCTAACAGGGTGGCAAATACCAAAACTAAGTGTGGAAATAACTTACGTGGTTCAATGCCCTCAGTCAGACCATCCATCTGGGCTCCCAGACTCTGAAACTGGTTGTACAGGTTCACCACAGACGACTCCATCCTGTCTTGATGCAGCTGGGTTAGCTAAAGTTAGAAAGATATCAACTTTGTTAGATCACTTGCGAGTAGAAATGGTTGAGCTGGGGGATAATGCTATTTAGTGCTACCTTAATTTGTTGACTTTTGCATAGTTCTTATGGTTCTGTTCGGGATTGACGTTATGAAAAAGCTGTATCGTTACAAACTCTACATTTCATTTAAGTCGGACAAATTTCAGAAACATGTAAATCAAAACAAATGACTAACGCTACACCACAGCTCGAAAGAAAAGCAACTCGTCTCATTTTAACGTCATATCTCTGCTGTGTTCAATACAGTTCGCTAGCGTGTTAGCTAAACTGATGTTACGCCAGGTTTGACATGATCCTTACCGTGTTTGTCCTGTAAAGCTATCGGCACGCTAACAGTATTATTCGCACGTTTGTGTGTCGCCTTGACTTTACGTTAACTACTCGTCGTTTCTTTGATCAAAAGGAAAAAAGCCATTACCTTTGCAGTACTTTCTCCCGTGGTAGTGCGGCTGTCATGTACGATGTTATATGGATAGTTATTCCCACTCCAGCAACAGCAGTGCCACACCTGCCTGATAAAGTTTGCACATTCTTCTTCAAAGTTCAAAATCAGCGCCGGATTTCTTCCTCGTCAGCTACTGTGGCGGAAATGGGAGCACTCTATCGCCCCCACACGTCAAAAATTGTAATTACAGGGAAAGGGTAATTAACAGATAAGTATCCTCTAGCTTTCACAATGGGGCTCCAAAGATTCCCCGACGTGAGAGGGTTAGAGGTGTCATTATCAACATAATTAAGTGTAAGTAGCCCTGTGAGATAAAGTATTGTATGAGCAATATTCGTAATACAATTATTATATGATATTATGTCTTTACTATAGAAGGCAAGCAGAGACAGGAATTGTATTGCACAATTCAAACAGAAATGAACATTTTACTTTATAATGCATTTTGATATTTTAAAAACTTTTTCAGTCAATCATTACACAATGTATTGATTTTGCATGTCATCATGCATGTCTTTAAAAATATATTAGCCAACATGGAGTTGGTTTTCATATTATGTCTCATTCTTTAGTCCAGTTTATTAAATACACTGCTTTATAACCATTTACTGGTTATAAGACTTTGGAGGTCCTCCATAAATCACAAAAGGACATTCGGGACTTAAACTATGAGCATATGATGACCGTGTGTATTTCTTCATCCACGATATAGTGAGACATCAAAACATTTAGACAGGGATCTCTGAGGTCATTTTCTTTTCAACTTTATTCTCGCTGTGATATGTGAGTTTTGTTGTTTTTTGTTTGTTTTTTGTTTTTTGTCTTTGTTTTGTTTTGGGGTTTTTTTTTTGCACAAAAATAGAAAAAGCTGTTTTTCCTAAGGTGAATCATTTCGATATCTGTGCCACCTGCTCTCCTTGCTGTGTATCAAAGTAAGTATGGGGAAATTATGTGTTAAATCATAAAAATGCTTTGAAACAGTCGGCAACTGCTTTCTATTGTCATAGGCCTGGCACATGTGATGCTCACAACAGCATCATTAATCAGCCACGGATGGCATATCTGGGTGCAGCAGCAGCTCTCCTGCGCAACATTCAATGAGGGTAACACACACTCAAATACTAAATCAAATGCAAGCAATTAACATGTATGTGTCTATAACACATTAGGATTTTTTAAACAACTCAAGAATAGACAGCAAGTGATTTGTGTGTGCCTCTGTGTTTTTTTAATGCACTGGTGTTTTGATTTGTTCCCAGAGCATTGTATTGTGTGTGTGTGAGTTTTGAGGACTGTGATTCTATTAAAGTTGGTTTGAGGTAATAGGATTTGTCAGTCAATATGCACCTCTCTGTCTATATAAATTATTCATCTCTGTATGTATATTTCCTTCATTTGTGGATTATTTCATCACCAAATGCTCTTTTCGAGCCTTTTACAATCTGCCCTCTCTTAAACTCAGTGAACTATTATTGCTGTATGTGTAATCTGGCATCAACCGTGTGCATCACCTAGTGAAAAAAAAGACATTTATTTCAGCATAACACAGCCGTTGTTTTCAGTGTACATTATGTCATTCACTACTATATTTGATTATTTACTATATCACAGTGCAATTAAGTCTTAATTTATTGATTATCAGAACAAACAACATATGGTAAAAGGCACGTTACCACTTTGCCGAGTTTATTCAGACAGGCAGCATAAATCCACGTACATCCTCACAATCATATAAAGCATTGCACACTCACTAGTAACATGTACTTTGATGCCTGCACATATTTTCATTTACAAGCACTTTTAGGACAGTGTTTACCTGAATACTGAGTTCACAGATTTGTAGCAGTCTTTCTAAACAGTACATGGATACAACAATGACCAGATTCCATAAGTGCATCTCAGAAGTGAGCAAAGTATCAGGAGGCTCTAATGCACTGAAGTTTCAGAGGAAGCACCTGCTGACTGCTGACTACAGGGTTAGGCCTCTTCAGTGGCACCACTGGAAGGGTAATGGATCCACAAACAGCCTCATGGGGAACACTTGGCAGATATGCATCTACTTAGGAGGATGCATCGAAACAGAACACACCCTCTGTCCATCCTGTGCATATTTGTGTTCAAGAAACAAGTAAAGGTTCAGGTTTTAGATACAGATAAAATAAGAAAAACTTTGACACAATTTCTGTTCACTTTGGCTTATACCTCATAAATAAATATTTGTGCTTATTATAAGTGAAAACAAACAAAATCAATATCTTTAGAGGAAGTGAACAAAAACCAAACAATTTAATGCAACCCAATACACCAGAGCTGCAATAAGTTGAAGTACTGAGATAGAGTCAACATTCAATATTTGGTATACTTGAAGCTGTGGTTACTGATGGGTTTGCATTAGATTACTGTGTATTGTTAAGTGTGCCTTTTGTTTTGACCAGACTGTGATTCACATTGTGCACTGCTTTACAGCCTTACCTTGAAGTAAAATCAACACCCTTTTGACAGAGTCTCAACAACAAATGAACATTACAAGCTCCACAAAGGGAGTTTTTATTGCAGGAATAATTTTCATTATAGAATTCATTTCATTATAGAATTTCAGAATTTTTAGAATATAATTTTGATACAGAATTTCATTATAATTTAAAAGCGTTCATGTGTTTTTGTGTCCACCCACTTTAGATTTGCGGCCTGGAATCAAAGTCAATTTAGATAAAATGTCTGCTAAGTTAACAGGATGTTTTCACAAAATGGAATGTCACAACACTGGCAAAACTACTTCCATCCTCTGTTTAATGACGCCAGATTAATCTGTTGGTTCTAAGTGAGTCTGCAGGTATGTGGAAAAGCTCTAGCCAAGTGAGTATAGTGGAAAAGATAATGTGCATAGGTGCACTCCAAACATCCCATCAATTCAATTACAAGTGGAATATATCTCTCAGGGAGTGTTTACCGGAAAAGGCTCCCTTTTTCCTTTACTGCTTTTAAAACAAGATTCTTATCTTCCATTTTTCGAAACCTGACACTACACAAGCGACCAAACCTGTTCATGAGGAAATTAAACATCTTGTAACTTATAGTTTTAAAACTGACAGTGAACTCTACAAAAATATTTTTATTTATTTAAGCTTGTTTGAGAAGTATATCGTGTTTCTTAAAGGAAAGACAACAACATTCAAACTAAAAGAAAATAAAAAACCCTGCTCACAGAATCCATCAATATTTATAAACTATAGATTTAAAACTATCTTACATGGAAGTGAAAGAAGCCCTGTAGTGTTCGTATGGGAACAGCAAGAAAGATCCAGGCAGTGCTCAGATTTGAAGCTGTTTTACAATGCATTTGTAACAGTGCTGTTTCTCAGAAAAGAGCAGAAAAAAATGAGAAAATAAGAAAAAATTGACACTTTTGCAATGGCTCAGTATTACTAGTTTCATGTCAGTCTTAGATTTTAACCCTTCATCCTTAATTACTTCCTTTTGCAGCCACCTGAACATATTAAGGACAAATATCATGTAAAAAATTACAGAGAAATGCAGAAGAAACTTGGCATTGGAGATGACTTACAATTAGTTGTAACTGCATGAGGGAATGATTTCAAAGTAAGCCACAGTTTGAATCCTCTTGTTGTTTTGAAGTCATAAATAATGGTGCAGCATGCAGAGAAGTTTAAGGTGCTGAAAGCTAAATGATCATGGTCCATTTTTAGGGTCCTTATGCCACAGTCTCTTGTCTTCTAAATCCCATAAGACTGGTGTGCAAGCTCCTGCATACAACACAAACAGCTGCTGACAATAAACAATAAAATGTGGGCTTTCTGTGAGGATCTTCAGGATCCCATGGTGCAAATGGGAATGACGATGATGAGAATGATAACTACTGCAGTGCCGATGAGTGCAAGCAGCTTGCAAATCTTTGCCCGTCGGAGATCAGCCTCTTTACGCCTGAGTAGAGCATCATAGCCTGGAGTATAGATGTCGTCCATCCAGAACTCCATGTTGTTTGGGTTTAGAGACTCCTGGCCCTGAGACACATGAGGCCATTTAAAGATTTTTTTGTGCAGATATACACTCATATAGATGATGAAACCCAAATCCTAATTCGGGTGAAATTCAAATACTGTACACTTTAAGGTTATAGCAGGAAACAAATTGCATTTTAAAATGTTTTAAAAAATATAGCCTTTCAAAATCAACAAATCTTACCTGTAAGTCCATAGGGGTAACTCGTGCCTCCCTGTCATCTACAGTCCATATGGGCCTTGCCCTCCCCTCAGCCAGTCTGGGGTCCATAATCTTTCCAGACGTTAGCCCGCCTGTCAGACTGCTGTCTTTGTGACGGAACAGGGACGAGTTAAACACTTGTTCCACCAGGTTTGAGGACTTCTGAGAGAGCAGATTAGTTTGGCTGCCTGACTGATCTGCCTAGATAGAAAAAATAGGTCAAACAAAGATTTTAATATGGAGGTAGGGGTCAAATTAAATAAATAAAACAGAATATCATAAACAAACATTACAGAGGCTAAAGCACTCACACATGACACTAGAGACCACTTCAAATATTTGATGACACTGGAAATTATGTAAATAAAGATGATATGGCCTTCACAGTATAACAAATCTCATCCCAAATTAACCTTGTGAAAAATCTCACAATTAACTGGCACTTCAATTTTTCCTTTCAGTCATCTAGTTTTTGTATACTATAAAGACCCAAACCTATTGTAACCTTGAAAATTGTGAAATTTATGCAAAGACAACAACATGAGGTTAAATCAATGCCTCCACTAAACATGAATATCACTTTGAATAGAGAAACATGTTTTTCTTTGCAGCCCTGGCCAAGACAGTGGTCACTGTAACGGTTTCAACCAATACTCTACAATTTCACCTGATCAGCTTGTCAGCTGACCACATCATCTCATTTCCACAAAGCCAACAACACAATACCGTTCGCGGTTGCACAGCATGGATACACACATGGTGGGAAAAGCTATACAACTACTTTTACCTTGGAAAAATAAGTAAGAGTTAAATATGTTTAAGAACCGATGCTCATAGAAGCCCATCTTAATTTTTCATGTATATTGGAATATTTGTACACAGTAGAATTATCTTACCTGTCCATGAGAAGCTTTGCCATCTTTACTTTTTGAGAATGAAACTGTCCAGTCTCTTGCAGAATTAGTGACATTTGCTTGTTTGGCATCAGGAACACTTTTGTCTTCTGGCTGTGTTTTGGAGGCACGACGAGATGATGCATCCTTCTTGCCCTCTTTCTTTCCCTTTGAATCACCCTGACTTTTGCTACCCTCTGTTTGGTCTGCAGGAGTGTTCCATCGGCTCCAGTCCAGACTACTAGTGCTGGTACCTGGAAATAGATGCCCTGATGCAGACAGAGGCTGAGGATCTGATGACTCAGAGGGGGTTAGAGGGTGGCTCATAAAGGAAGAGACACCACTGAGAGGCTCCAGCCATCGCCCACTAGTGCCTTGTCCACCGCCACTAATAGGCTGCTGAATCTTTTCATCCAGTCGCTGCAGAGCAGACAGTACCTGAGAAATCTCCGCCTTTACATCATTCAGTGACTCCAATTGTCTTTCTATCTGACTCATACGAAGCAGTAGCTTACAGACACTGGCCTTTAGCCCATCATCACTGCTTTCCAAAGAGTGGAAAAGCCTTTGAAGTTGTCCTAGGCGGCCACGTCTGGCCTCAGGGGTGTCTTGGTTAATAGCCCCTGCACCATCGTTAGGATGCAGGACTCCTGTAGACCCACACATACTTATGTCATCCAAGAAACGAAAAATAGCACTAATGTCATCCTCACCAAACTCAGGGTCATCTAATGAGGTCATGAAGGACAGGCGATCAGCGTGGACTAGGCTACGGAGGCGCCGGGGGTCCGGTGGATCTGTTTGGGTTCCCTGAGCCTTGACTACATCGCCTCCACTTGGCAATCCACTATCCCCACTTTCACCTCCTGAGGACTCCAAATTACTGATAGCAGGGGTTGATCGTCTTGGAGGTTCCCCCCTTTGGGATTCCACCCCCATTCCAATGCTGGTCCGGCCTATCCTGTCCTCTAGACTGTGACTCTTGTTACTCCAGAATGGTTTCTGAGTCCTGGGAGGCTGAAGGTGCCGGGGGGACCACTCTGGGATTGACCCAGGTCCGAAGTAAGTTGAGTCCTGTAGATCGTCGAGACTCTCATGTTTAGCGCGCTGCTCAGGGGATTGGTGAACTGTTGTTGGTGACGGGTAAGGATTTGGGATCATTTCAAAGCTGTGATTGTCAAAGCCTTTCTGGCCCTTGCCAGGACTGGGAGACTCACTGCTAACAGTCACCTGGGGTACCAGAGGCGGCTGGTTATGGAAGTCCTTTCTAAATATGTTTCTCTTCTGGTCGACAGATGATCCAGGTTCAGGTTCGAACACTTCCATGGGCGCGGAGTCTCCACTAGACTCACTGTCCGTTTCCAAAGGCAGGTAGATATTCTTCATGATTTCGTTGGGGATTTGACCACTAGGGTACAAAAGTGTTGTGTGAGGCAAGTCAAAAGACACAGCCCTTGCCCTGATTGGAGGGGAGGACACAAGTGAGATTGGATCTGGGGGAAGGCTTCCGCGCTTGTGGGCTGAGTAATTAGGTCTCGGTAACAGCAAGTGCTGGTCAATTGGCCTGCCGCCGGAGTCAGAGTGGGCACGTGCTCTTTCTCGACCATAAATGTTCAGCTGGTGGATTCCAGGCAGACTGGGGCCTGGGGACTGGTCAACAGGGAGGACAGTCTGGGCTCTCATTGGTTGGCTGTCATCAGGGGCCCCACCCGTCATCTGAATAAGATTAAATATAGTTACAATGTCAGCAGCGACACCTATAGGTGATAGCCCCTGGCCCCTGGCTGAAACACGGTCTCTAAAGAGAGTAGCTGGGAAACAGGGATCACGGCTGGCAGCAGCAAACAGCAGACTCCTGAGCTCGATGAGGTGCTCCAAGTCAAAGCGGGTGCTGACCATACGGCAAAGGTCCTGGAAGGTCAGAAACTGACGCATATTGGCCAGTTCCTCCAGGATCCCCAAAAGGACCCCTGGGTATTCCTGTTGTAGGTTGGCCATGGCTGCTCACCTGCAAAGGGAAACAAGGAAGCCAGCAGGGCAGATCAGTGTAATCTTACAGAGACAAGGACATTCAGAGTGCTTAACAACATAAATGAAAGCTACGACAGATGTAAAAGAGACAAACATGATTACAGGCGGACTTAAAGTCCCAAATCCAATCTTATAAGTGCACATATATTTAAAAAACTTTTAAACATTTTATTAAAGTAACGTAATATATTAATGACCCAGTTTTCAATAATATAGGCGCCATTGATAGGAATGATTAAAATAAGTGGGAGATACTGAAAAAACTTAAAAATGTTTTATTAATCTTGATTAAAAATATAATTTCAGGCTAATGCTATTGTGAGATACTAATCATTTTCATACTTGGACGGCAGTAATGCAGCACCAGATCTAATAAATATTAAAGGAAGCAGTCCCGCACAAATGTTTTCTGACTGACTTAATTCAAAAGTTTTATCTGGTTACATTATGGATGAACACTAACAGTTTTTCAGACTCGATATGCTTCATTGTCCGGGTGTAATTGATCGGAAATATGACCATCAAATAACAGACTTTCCAACTCGGATGGAAAAAGCCCTGTGAGTGGGAATCTGGAAAGCGACCTTATTTTTGGGCCCTAAAAATAACTGATCATCTGATCCGATGACGCCGTCACACTGCGCACATCTTTACCTCACATTTATATTATATCCTTTTCCAGTAACTGCTTTTGACCCTATAGATTACTTGATTGAACAAATGCAGGACGTATCGATGGGGATATTGACGCGCATCCAGCTACTTTATTCCAGGCACAATCAGAAAACGGTTTAAAGATGTAGGACGAGACGGGACACTGCCTCGGTGAAAGTGCAACAATCTGTACTACGAGTCTCCTGTTGTGTTCGTGTACCAGCTGGGACAACAGCCATGAAATATCACTGTTGTAAATGTAACTTGGGCTATTAACATTTAAAGGTGAAACTTAAGTGGAGGTGAGCCCGGGTGTTCTTCCACTCACCTGAATCTACCGAGAGAGGATTACAGTCACCGCTGTGTCCATGAAAAATGACGGATTAAATCCAGTTTTTCGCCAATAGCGAGGCCATATTCCAAACCGATCCGGTAAAGCTCATACTGTCACGCTCCTTTAATGAGCTTCTCTGTTTGTAGCAGCGAGTAGCCGGCAGCCCAGGCAGGAGAGGAGAAAATTAGAAATCAGGTCATCTTCCCACAAGTCCCTGCAGTCCCCTACGGGACCTCAAAATACATCCAAACGGTTTCCCCTCACCACATATCACCGACGACACATTAAAAGTCAACAGTGTGCCTTGATATCTAATTGATACACTGGAAGAGAGACACACACTATCCTGACAGGTCACTCTGATGTTTATGAGTGGGTCAGGTCCATGAGTATATTTCTCAGGGTGCCACAGCAATGATTAGTTATGTGTGCAAGTTAAGGATGCGAAAAAAGGTCAGATTAAAAATTGATGTTTACTAATTGACATTCCTAAAACTCCAAACTGACAGGAAAGCATAAGGTCCAGGGTAAATTGCCTTCTAGATTGCTACCCACGTACAGAATCTCTACCGGATTTCAGCCCTCCCAGACTTTTCACCATTACTCTGCATTATCATCCATAAAGTGTTGTACTTAAAACCCCATTAGAGCAAGGCAGGGGCAAGGCTTTCATCGCTAAGTAGTAGCACTCTGCTACAATAAGAATGGACATCACTAATTCACCAAACAACTCAGAGAGCAGGACATCCATCATCTCCCATGCTCAGGAATCACTGGGAATCAATGCAGTGAATGAGCCGTGGTATGAAAAACAATGCGGGTGTAGGCACAGGATAATATTGTATCGTGTGCAATGCATTACTGTCAGGCCTGAGGCATGGTACTTCAGTGAAGCAGATAATAAAAAGAACAAAGGACGAACAACATTTTCAAAAGATGTTCTTTTCAGTTATTTAGTGGTATATGCATTTACAAAATAGGTCAAGTGAGGACAAATATTTTTGTCATTTTTGCAACATGCACACACTTCTTGGAGCTTATTTAAACCAGACTCAACAGCCTATAAACACATTAATCGCCTTTGCTCCATGCAAACAACTTCAGGAATATTCCTGGCAACTCCAGGTTCCAACATACAAGTAGTGGCAAAACTTCATACAGAACCAGTTACATAAAAGAAAAAAATGAGGTTTTTTTTGTTTGTTTCTTACAGGACTACCTCATGTATATGTTAAAATCACTGTCTTAAGAATTTAGCTGAGATTCTCTTTCTCTTTTCTTCTTTGGTTTTGATTTCACCACTGGAGTTACAATTGATGGAGTCAGTGAAGGATTCAAGGCTGGATCTAATGCTGGGTTCAGGGAGAGCAGATCCAGTATCGTGGCACTGTCATTACCTGTGAAAATATGACAACATGAAGGACAGGGACAGAGAACTGACGCATAAATACTACTCTATATGAGGCAGAGGTGTTTACCAGCATTGTCCTCAACATCACTAGGTTCTGGATCCGCACTGTGGAGAGAAATTCGGGCCAACGCTGCCACCTTGGTTATGAAGCTTTCTTGCGCTTCCTAATGGAAACAGAAACACAGTGCTAACAGAAAAAAGCTTGGCCAGCTTGTAAACCAAATCATAAATCTACCAACTTATTAACAAGTATAAAAACACAGAAGGAAAGGAAACATTCCTACCAACAGCTGTACTTTGATCCTTTCCTTGTTCTGATCCTGGGCTATTTTCTTCTGCCTCAGTTCTTCATAAATCATTTCCTGTTCCAGATCACACTGCTCCAAAAGCTTCCTTTTGTGGAGCTCAACCCTGATATACAAAAACACAAACAAACAACCCAAAATATTTGTACTTCAAGCATTTGCATGTGTGGTGTAGAAGGGTGGTGTAGTATGTGTAGTTGTTGTACCTCTGTTGAAACTCGGCAGAGGTGGGTTTCTTGCCCCAGTTCACCAACTCCCTCAGCAAGGATCTGTTTAGCTGACTGTTGCTATCATGTTTCTCATTCTCCTCTAAAGGGAAGATTCATAGCAGCAGAATTAACTCACAGAAGCCTTTGTAACTTTAAGTGTTTTGTCATCTTAAAATTCTATCTACTGTTGTCCACTTACACGTACAAGATGTAAAATGTCCACGAAAAAATGTCTTACAGGGTTCTTATGCATTTTCCATTTCAAAATTTCATACTTTGACAGACTAAAACTTCCATATGTCTCAGTCAATATTTCCAAACGTATCTGACATCTCAGTACAAATAGCTACATGTTAAATATGTAAATAAATAGTAATAAAATCCAACTGCTGATATGTATGTCACATTCTGTAGATTGCCAAATAAAACTGTAGAGGAAGATTACAAACATAATAGAAATTTACGGTGTGTTGAGGAATTTTTTTTGTGTTAAAATTAGTGTCAAACAGCGCTACGACAGCCATACTCATATAGAATGTATGTCATTAGCGTGGCACTTCCAGTCCTAGATTGGATTTAAGTTGGGAACAGAAGACTAGAAAATGTCTTTCTGCACCCTGCAGAGCAGAGGATCAATGTTACTAGTACAACACTATCTCAGTGATGGCTGTCTGAATGAAGAGCTATTTAACATTTATGTTATTTTCTTTAAACACCAAGCACAGTACCTTAACTATGTCATAGCCTTTCATGCAACCATTACGAATAGTTAAATACCAAAGTACTGACTGAGTTTGAATTGTAATTGATAGGATATGTCATATGACAATGGATGACATTTCAGTGTACTGTGGTGTAGTCTAACTTATAAAATTAAAATGTTCATATTGGCTTGTGCAACCTTGGTTTCCCTGCTTCCTTACCCCAACTAAAGAAAGCAAGAAGAAAACATTCTGATACGTTAAGAATCGGTTCTTTTACAAACATTTACTTTTAAAGGACCGTTTCTTGATTTTTTTTGCCAAATAGTACAATGTAAGAACTGGTTCCTTTGCACATAAGCTCTGTGCAAGACCCGGTTCTTTCATACATAATTACTGCCTTTGAGCTGGTTCTCTCACACATAAGTACCATACAGGAACTGATTTTTTTCGAGAGCAAGTTCTGTGTAAACACCAGTTCTTTCATGCATACTTACAGTATAAGAACTGCGACTTTTGCACATAAGTACTGTGTAAGAACTGGTTCTTTCACACTTAAGCACCACATAAGAACTGCGCTCTTTCGTACTAATCAGCTTGAGTTAGTTAGCTATTTTTTAAATCCACAGTGATGTCTAAACATGAGCGGATGACCACTTGACCTTTTGCTTTTTAATGATTTGAGAGACCTCTAGTGGCAGAAATGAGGTATTGTAGGTTTATTTCCTGCTGTACTCATGCCCCAGGAAAAGTCTTAGTAAAAAGTGAACAACTGCAAATATTTTCTCTACAACTATTTAAGAAAAACAGTATACGTACATTTACTGGTGTAACTGCACATGTAAATGTAAATCAGAATTTATACAGATGTGTACATGTGCACATGGGTTGTGATTGTCCCTCACCATGGTTCATGCTTGACTGATCCTGTTGTAGGTTTTTTATTATGTCCTGCATGTTGGAATAGTAGTTTTGGACCAGTGCAGTGAGAGAGTCTTTGGTGATATACACACTCTCTGAGGCAGCCTCTGTTAGGTGGTGCTGATGAGAAAAAATTGTTATAACAATATGCTTAACAGTCATAACTAAACAACAGATCACAGAAAGTCAGTTATAATAAATAAATAAATAAATAATTAATTAAATGATTCAGACAGAGAAGTAACAAAAACTCTACCTTCAAGCTGTCGTCCTGTTTCGTAGCGGTCTCTATCACAGTGGGCGGGGTCTCCATCATCTGTTGGATGGAGCGGCTTAGGGCGTTGCCAAGCACCAGCTGTGCATGGCTCTGAAGAAGCTCTGTCCCCGTCTCCAGTTCAGACAGGAACTCCTGCTGGAAGCTGTGGCCCATCAGCTGACTCTCTGGACCCAGATGCCTCTCTGCTAGGCTGGCATTGCTATTCTGTGATTTGCACAAAAGCAACAGTGTTTAATCTCCAGTGAACTTGGGAAATACTGCAGAAAATATATACTGAAAGAATACATTTTCACACCTTGACAGTTGAACTGACACAGGACTGGCTTTTACTGGGTTCTTCCATTAGCACAGCTCTGAAATCAGTCTGGGAGAGTACCTTCAGCTTGGACAGCCTCATTTCCTTCAGCATGTGCAGACAGAAGTGCCTGACCACAAAGTACCGCTGCACTGCTGCCAACAGGTGCTCATGTTTCTTCTCTATCAACCTCCCCACTTGGCTGAGAAGAGGATTGAAATGCATTATTTTTCTATTTATGCATTTCTCAGTTACTCATAAAAATTAGTTAGATGCTGTATAAAAATTGTACTGTAAATCTGATGCTTAGGCTGATTTAGTTGTTTTTTTCTTGAGACTCTCAAAATACTATAAATACTTTTAGACTAAGGTCTTGCAATCTTACCTGTTGAGTGTGTAGCTCTGTCTGGCCACCATTGCTCGGAGGATCTTCATCTGTTGTTCACTTAGATGTTTGAGACAAGCCTGCAACAGCGCCATCTCCTCACTCCACACCTACAGAAATAACAGTCTCACTTAGAAACATTGAAAAGCTTTAGGTACAAATACTCCTGCAAGTATGAGGACCATCACTGGTGATGGGAGTTGTGTCTACAGCTAAGACCTAAAATACAAACAGAGGTCTTCACCACGACGAGTCTGCAGTGTCCAAAACCAAAGAAAGTGTGTCATGTCAGAAGAGTAACACAGAGCATACTGGTGGTTTTCTTTGACATTTGCAGGTTTGTGTATTTTGAATTTGTCACCCAGGGTCAGACTGTCAACATTCAGAAGAGGGAAAACATTTGGCACCAACAAACTGAACTCTGGCACAATGGCAACCAAGCTCTCAAATATGACAATGCACCCACACAGTGTGTGCTGGGAATACAAGTTTCTCACCCACAACAACACAGGCGTCTCTCCACACCATCCTAACTCACTGGAATTTGGCCTCCTGTGATTTCTTTCTGTTACCTAAAATAAAGTTTGGTATCTGGGCCGTAGCCATAGACTCAAGTTTCAGTCCAAGCTAAAATCAAACCCAGGTGCTAATGATGATGAAGCAATTTAATTTAGAATACCTACTCACTGAGGTTATTGCTTGCACATGCTATATGCACATTAATTTGCAGTGCTCAGTTTGTGGGCAAGAGAAACAGTTTTAGAAATGTTTAATTGCGCATCAAATGACTCAAACTCTGATTTAGGTGAAATGGAAACACTGAACATTGAATACTTATTTATGATTTGGCAGATGGTTTCTACCTGTCCATCTTTATCCAACTGAGCTCTCATGTCCTCCAACTGCTGCTTGGTAGTGCACTCTGCCTGCTGCAGCTGTGAAACCAGCTCCTGCTCCAAATCCAACCACAGCTTCTCACAGCGCTCAGCAGGCAGTATTGACTGTGCAGAGACAGAGGTGACAAAGACGTCCTTTGCTAACTCTCCAAGCTTCTTCGACCAGAGGGCACGGAGTTTCTGAAGATACAAAAACATTTACAAGAATAAAAGAAAGACGTTTGCAGGAGTACGCACACACATACAAAGTTAACGGATTGGGATTGGATTTTTACCTTCCAGTGGTCAGAGAGAGCTTCGGCCACCCTAGTGTCCTGCTGAAGCTCCAAGTCAAAAATCTGCTGCCTGTGTTTCATCAGTAGCTCCTGATACACCTGTAGAAAAGTTACAGCTCTAATTAAGTCACCAGTGGATTTACTTGTGCTTTATGTTTTGTTTAACCTTGTCAGTATTTTCTTCCATATCTCCAATCATTTACACTAAAGCTAAGAGCAGAGAAGGGGCTTGACAACAAAAAAAGACACTTTATTAACCAGAAAGTGGCTGCTTGACCTGTTTATCATGTACCATTAATCCCTGACCTACATACTAAAGGCAAGCAAAATGCTCAGACCTTGGTGAGCTGTTCCAGGTGACCATGAGCCTGACTCATTTCCAGGGCACGGTTTTTCTCCTTGGTCTGGCTCCTTAACAGCTTCTTCCTCTTGGACTCCATTCTGCTGCACTTGTCATTCACCAGCTCCTTTGTCTTCTTTGTGCACTCTGCAACACAAGTGAACCTTTGGATGAGCTGGGCTACTTGACCATTTTCTACATAGGTCTTTAATTTAACATTTAACACAATGTAAATCTGCAACCTTTAATGCTTCCCCATGTGGACGAAAAGAGCAAAAGCTTTTATTAAAATATTAATGCAGTTTCAATAATTCCATAGTTAAAAATATTTTTTCACTGTCCCAATTTAAATGTGGAATGGCAAAATGCCGATGAGAACAATAAAAATACATCAGAAAAGTAAAACACAGTAAATAAGGTAAGAAGTTAACCTACCTGGTGAAGTTCTGGTTCTGACTGATCTAACTGCTGTTAACATGATTAATTTAAATAATATTAGGGTCCATTTCATTATATAGTAGATCTAAAGTAACAGTCTGTGTCAAGGGTTTGCTAAGACGTGCTGAAAGAACCTGACCTTATTCACGAAGATTCCCAGAAAATGGTCTATTTTCAGAGAGTACTTCATGTAAGTCTGAAAAGTAGGCAAGACTTTGTCTACTCCTACCTACCACTAGAAGCTAGCTGAATATAATATTAGAAAATTCGACACACATTTGATCAGAACTTAAGCATTACAACACTAATTGTCCACTTAATAGTTGCATTTATCTTACTTACCACAAAAAATGTGTACTATAAAATCTTGTGTCATCATCTTTTATCTACTAAGACTGTCATGTTAAAAATGTACTTAGATGTACACAGACAATTTTCATTTTACACGTCTTACCCTCAGAGCACTGTTGAAGGCCTTCAGTCAGAGTTTCCTGAACTTTAGAAAGTATCTTTTCCATGTGGCTAAATTTCAAGACGTCATCACTTGTCAGCTGCTCCAGTGTTTTTGCTATCAAGCCTTGCCTTAGAGACACTTCCCACGTAAGCAAGGCAGGTTGAGTCTGAAGAAAACCTGTCAGCTCCTCCCACCACAACAACTTCTGTTGAATCCTCTTAGAGAAGTGGAAAAGAACAGCCATGAATACACTTTTTCATAAGTATATTCAGATCAGTACTGATGGCACAAGAAAAGAAAGCAAAAATAATGGCACATCAATCGATAGCTACTCCTGCTTTACCTTTAGATCAGCTGCCTGTGTGCTCATCAAGTGGTTCTCTGTTAACAGAAGAGCCTCGATAAGTGAGAGATTTATATCCTGGGCTTCATGTGGAGAGAAAATGCTGGTATTCTTCAGCAGATTCTGGCACAAGTCTTCAACCTGTTTGCTGAAACGTTTGGACTGTAAAGAGACACAGACAGCAATTTTTCCTTTAGAATCATAAAAAGTGGCCCAAAATTAGAATTAAAGCATTGAGTTTAGTAAAATTGTAATGTAATTTGCTCTCTGGGCTTTTTTCTCTCTTCGCTTTTACCACTTGAAGGCCATGTTCAAGAAGATCTTTCTGAGCTCTCTCAATTTCCTCCAAAGTACAGGGTTCATCATCATTTTTCTCGCTGGCAGTGTGGCCTATTGGCAACTGTTTTTTTAGTTCATTTAGTTCCTGAAATGGCAGGATGATATTGCATGGTTTAAAATACAAATGGCAAAACAATTAAAAAATATATGTGATAAGTACAAACAGTCATTTGTCAATAAAAGACATCTTGGTCTACCTTTTCTTGCAGTTGAAGAATGTTCTTTGAGAAGTCAGCTTCATTTTTGTCTTTCGGGAAACGACAGCTGAATATCAATTTCACTATTTGAAGAAAAATCTATTACAGGGACAAAACAAAAAGGGAGAATAAAATGAACTTTCACAAACTTAAAAAAATGCTTTATAAGCTTTTTATTACTGTGACTGTGAAAAAAAGACAAAACTTGCCATAAATTTTTCTTCTTGCAGACGGGAGCAACGGTGTTGTATGTCCTGCAGGGCCAAACAGTAAAGACTGATCCTGCCTTCAAAACTGCAGAAATAATCAATTTAATCACTTTCAGCAAACTAGGGTTTGTGTATACCTGCTACTTGGTTTAACTTTTACAGACTGCAAGCTCCTACCCTGTTAGTGTCAGTGTGTGGGGGTAGTGAGAGACCCTGGTGAAGCTTTGGTTCTGCAGGCTCTTGGGGACCAGCGAGGAGGAGATAAACTGACTGCTGTCATCATTGTCCTGCTCTTGGCTCTGCGACTCTCCATCCGTGGAGGAGGATGACTCCTCATTAGGCATTGCTGGTAACTTGGAGTGCTCATGTAAGGATGGATTTGATGCTCCATCTGCTAGAGGCTGACAGATTTAGAGCAAATTTGCAGGTAATACTGTAGAGTAATTTCTGTGGCTAGTTTTGCAGTGTTCGAGCCAGGAAAGAGAGGTGTAACCATAATCCGCCAACGGCAACAAACTATAAAAAAGAGAGTCAGTTCAATTGTGTACCTGGCAGTAGGGCTGGGGTTATTATTGCTTTATGTTGTATATTCATGAGAGACTTACTCTGTATTTTTGGTTGATAGGATAAACCACCTTTGCTCTGGATGCAAACGCAGCCACATCGCTGTTCATTAGTGGCTGCTTTTTCTCCTGAACAATGAATAAACAGACCTCGGGTTAGGGGGGAAGTTAATCAGTAAACATTAAAGTTGGCAACCTGAATGAAAACCAGTTTAGCAGTTATTTCCAGGTATTTGACAACGATATACAAGCATATATTTGATGTACCTGTGATATCCGCCTGTGTAAAGCTGCAGTTAATCTCACAGAGTGTGAAGCTTGTCATGGATTTAAAAAACAAAAACAAAACGATACCTTGTCATGAGTTGTGCCACTCGGAGCCTCCTTTCTGCTGTTGCTCACACAGTCACTTTGATTGTGCTCTAATTCCTCATCATCGGGTTCAAGCATCCGTCTGGCATTGTAACCCTGTAGGGAAGATATGCGACCGTATACATCCATAGACTGAAATCGCACCACGGTGTTAAGTTAACAAAAGTGACTTTCAATGTGTTCTTGCTTACTTGTCTCGTCAGCAGTAAAGGTTTCAGACAGAAGACATATGACAGAACAGCTGCTAATATTCCAGAAAGTCCTCCAAACACTGTCGCCACCGTTAACAGTCCCGTGTATACGTGCAAAGACTCGGCGAAACTAACCAACACATCAGTGCCGCATCCCGCTATCGGTTCAGGCTCAGTCATTTCCTATCAAATTATACAAAACTAGTTACATGAAACTTACGCTGCGAATGTTAGCATTTTGTTAAGGTTATCCAGCTAACTGTTGAGCCAGCTAACGTGAACGTTAACAGAACTATTCTGCTCGAGGAAAGTAACGTTACCTACGTCTGTCTTCGCAAGATTCTCGCTCGCGTGTGATTTTAAATGATTTTCCCCAAAAGTCTTAACGTTACATTTTGAATCACCATGAATCCGGGATTCTCCCAACTTTTTCCAAAAGAAGTTTTTTATCCTAAAACGACAAACTTGGTGTGTATTTTAGCCAATGGGTGTGAGGAGATTCAAGAGGAGGACCAAGCTGCCTCAAAGGTAAAGTGAACTAGAATCAGACCGGAAAATGATTTGCTTGGTTCATTATTAAGAAACAATGATGATTCGTGATTGAAAATGAATGAATTTTATTACTTAATCATATTGACGCAAATGCAGATTGAAAAATAACTAAAATAAATCAATGGAATTCCTGTTTTTTTAATTTAATCTTGTATTTTAAGTATCTATAGAGCCTATTTCATTTTAATTTGAAAGTCACAACCGGAAACAAATGTATCTGTTTTGAAGGTCTTAACATTCCTTGAGGAGTTATCTCTTCTTCCCAAGTTTTGGAAAGGTTCTCTGTAGTTGTTTAGCAACGTCTGCTGTGGACTTAGTGTTCGTGAACAAATCATTAAAACCGCGTCCGTAGTTTCTCGGTGAATATTAGCGGACACGTATAATGTTGTTGTTCGTGAGGCACGCTGTCATGGTAGATGTTTCTCGAGATAAAACTGTAGGAATGTTTTCATCGCAGATTTCAACGGCGCCAACAGCCCAAATCGATGCAGCCCGCTAGCATTAGCAAGTGGTTCTCCTTGGTGAGGGTGGCACACCATTTTACGAATGCTTCAGGTACATTTTATCGCGAAGAGTGTCACAATATGGTCATTTTTCTTAAGTGTCCAAGTGTCGTGTTTCTGTCCGAACCCTTCCTATCTCCGTTGTTGTCACAACGTAACCCGGCGTGAGAGTCGGCGTGCTGGTGTGTTGGAGTCTAGTGCTGGATATCAGCCTTGTTGTGACGGCACAGCTCAGGATGCATCACGGTACTCAATACTACCGTCTCGCCTCTTGGAACAGAGGGGGGTAAGAAGCTCAGTTGTAAAAATCGGTCGCGTTTTTTATGTATCAGTTCAAAATTGGTGTAACTTTGGCCCCATCTCTTTTGTGATGAACGTGAAGTAAAAAAAAGGCATTTAACAGTCTCCCTAAACCCCCTATTCTCAGCCTAAATACTTGTAGCAACGTTCTTGGCTGTAAGAGGTCCCCTCTGCTGTTTGTCATTAACTTCAGACTTGTTAAAGATGTGTTAATGAGTAGTTAAGATATTAATATTATGCAGTACTGAATTCTCCTTTTGTCATCACTAGAGACTGTCCAGCATGCAACATGACACTTGTGGGCAACCAGCCAAGCTAACATTACTTCGAATGGATGGTATGTTCTTTTTAACTTATCAACACCACACTTAACACAACTCATATTTGTGCAAACACCAATTAAACAATTGCACATGTGACTCTATGATAGGACAATAGAATCTTTTTCAATAAAGTTGCACACTTACAGATGATTGAGGACATTTTACACTTAAAACATATAATACATATATACTGTTGGACTAAGAATCTATTGTACACCAGTAAACCCGAAAAAATATAAGTACTGATATATTTGTTTTTTTGTCACTTTTAGCCTTTACTGCCGTGCTTTACTCAAGCTAGTTGTATGCCTTTATTCCACCTGACAGGTGCGATGGACATCACAGGGCTCATGGTGTTGTCTGCTGAGGCACCACTCTCTTCTTCTGCTGTGGCTGGCCCATGGGCACACTCTATGTACACTTCTTTGACTTACTTGGCAAACATGTTGCACTTCCGAAGACGCAGAAGCACACTCACCAGATTCAACCCGAGCCACACTCTGCCTCAGGTGTGTTTTCTCAGAGAGTTTTGCATGCACTGTACTGTCCAATTCATGTAAA
>JAQNCA010000014.1:18756082-18775266 GCA_029783725.1 Acanthurus tractus
CATATAACTGAGTCCAGTTGACTTCGATTTATTTTCCTAGAATAACTATGACCTGGATGAATGAGAACATTCACAGAAACATTGGTTACCCAAACTGTAGCCCCATAAAAACTTTAGAACTATCTTTAAACATTAAGATATAAATAGACATGTCGTCCCCTTGTCCTAAATGGGACGTAAATTGACTCAAGGGCCCTTGCCTGTTTTATGAATAAAATGAAACACAAGTTGAAGCTGCTGCACTGTGATCTGTAGGCTTAACATGTGCCTTTATGTTCATGGCTTCAACCTTTTTTTCGCTGCTGAGTCAGTTGGACATTCTGTGTATGTCATTAAAAGTCTGATTGCAGACCCTTCTGTCAGCTTCTGTCTAAAATTGCTTTTTCCTTTTTTCCAGGAATTAGACAATATATCTCAAGGAGTGAAGTTAGTGACAGTGTGAACTCCGTGCTCCGAAAGCTTGACAGGCATAGCAACAGTAACTAAGTGGGGCGTGGCTTAGCAAAGGGTCAGTTGATTGCAGAACACATTTGACTGCAAGAGATTAATAGTACTTAAGTACAAATACCTAACAGTGGGTTATTTTGGGCCATACTAAGTATTGAATATGGATACCCATTATGACTGGTAAGTGGCTATGGTCTTCCAACTTGCAACTTACAAACAAGGTTTTGAGTTTGGCTGTTCACTACTGCGCGGAAGCCAACATCAAATTTCATGTCATTTTCTGTCGCTGTCCGAACACAGACGAATATATTAGCGTCGCCATGCGCCGTTCATTTGACCGTAACTCTTCAGTTTGTGCTAGAGAAAAAAAATCAACTGTTCCCGAAACTAGAGAAGATAAGCTTTGCGTTGATATATGGCTTACTACGGTAGGCCATAGGGATTGCTTCTGACTGTGTCCTCCACTATCATAAGGGCCCAAAATGCCTGGATATGCTTAAATAGAAGAGACAATAAGAGAGACACTGAAAGCCCAGGGGTGAAAATATTTTTGGTACATATGTATATAGTTGATAGTTCAAATTTATGCTGTGTTTTATTGTGTTCATGTTCATTTGCACTTTCTCTTAAACTAAATCATGAAAAATTCACTTACGTTTTTTTTTTTTTACTTTAAACTGTTATTTCTTAGCCAAAACATACAGTGATGCATAAAAAACTGTCAGATATTGAAAGCTGAAGTTGTTCTGAAAAAAAAGAAGCAAAGCAAATACTCCTAGCATATTTTATGACACTTTCACAGCCAAAATAACGAAAATAATCCAGACGGCCTATATTATGCTTAGGTGTGAAAGGGTTAAAGGAAAAAGAGATGAAACAACTTGAGTACAGTGAAGATGTTTTTTTTGCCAAATGTATGCAGCCAGAGTATCTGAGATTCAAGTTCTGTGGTTTTAGAAAAAAGTTCTGAGTGAAGTCACTTATTTAATGAAAGCAGCTTTGAAACATTGCTGCTGGCTAAAACAAACCCATCTGAAAGCATTGACTAATTTTAAACAACAAATACTGTTTGAACACAGCTCAACCAGGGTCCTTTCTCCGAGCCAAGATGGAGAGATAAATGATTTTACTCATCATTTAATTTCCCTCTCTTCCTGATATGTTGGAACAGTCATGTCTAGCCCCTGCAGAGTTTTGATTACTTCACTGATTAATGATGCCTCTTTGGATCAGAGCTGTCTGGCCAAAGGACAAGGGAATGAAAATGCTTTAGTTTGGAACAACATACAAGACATGTGTTTTGCTTCTCTTTTTCAGCTCTTTGGTGTCTGTGTTTTGTTTGCAGAACAGAGTTTTACCTGAGCTTTAAGACTGTTTTAAATCTAACTAATGTAATTTCAAGTAAACAGTAAGATGGAAAACTTGTTTTTTAAAGTATTTAGCCAATTTGATTAGAAATAAAAAACACAAATTTGAGTTTGTTGGAAAAAACTCTCCAAGGCTAACGCACCATCACTACATTTACATCTTTGTAGTAGACCATATTAAAGCACCTAACAATTATCACAGGAAGTTGAAAAGGACAGAAAACTTAGCTCCTACTTACCTCAATAAAACAGTCCTGTTTTAGAAAATGACCAAACCCCTAAAGTGAGCAAACCCCAACAACAGCAACAACAACAACAGATTACCCCAACACACTTTCCCATTCAAATGTCTGACATATCTGGCCTGTGGGCAAACATTTAACACAGTGTCAGCTTTGATAAACCAGCTATGTAGTAACAAGTAAAAACTCAAAAAACGTTTTTTGCCTTCCAGCTCTTTGCATTCATCAGTTTACAGTATTTAACCTCCCATTTGATCATTTACTGTATGCTGTCTAACATTTGTAGGTAAGTGTGCTAAGAGACATCTGCTTAACATGTAAACTGACACCAGCAACCTCTGGAATGCCCTTGGTGTGATAAAATAACATCTGTTATCCCTACTGACAGACAAAAAAGCACTTTTCCATTCGGCTCAGTGAACATGGTAATCAGGTGACAGAAGCTGTTCTTTATGTGTTTTGAAAAATGTCCCAAGTACATGAAATTCACATAAACCTGACGATGCACATGACTCACTGTTTCTGTTTACAATGAGCATGAAACATGGTTTTAAAGCAGCCACAGTTCTATGTTTGGAAACATAAAATCTCCTGAAGAAAAGCAGCCTCGTGTGAGGGGCCTGTTGCATGGTTGGAAAATGGACTCAATAACTATGTGAAATGCAGTTCCCCTTCAAAAGCAATATGAGACACACTGTACTTTTTGTGCTGAAATCAGATGCCTTAATTTGTCTTGGCAAAATGCATAAAAAATGACCAATGTAGCTTCCACAGTATCATTATCCATGCACTGCTTTTAAACAAGATGAAATAAGCACAGTACACCTGGAGAATTATAATAGCACCTGTATGTGGTCACCAGAAAGACCCAGCAGCGCCTCTACTCCATTGTCTTCACAGCCTTGTGTGGTTTTGCAGTTTATTAATTAACTTGACTGGCCCTACATGCTGTGCCCGAGGAGGGAAGGGATTAAATATTTAATGTGTTCTACTTTTAATACAAAAGACTACAAAGCTCTACCTGTAATCCAATGAAAGGTTATCACGTAGTATCACATGGCGAGCCTACTTAAGCATTTTTTAATCAAAGCCAAAGCAGAGATTGTATCACAGTTACCAGCTTTATAACATATTGACGACTCTTTGACCAGGTGTGCTCGGGGATTGAACAGACTTCTTCCTGTCAAACTGAGAGAAGACGTGGTGTATAAAAATATGCAAAATATGCCGAGCTGCGCTGTGGAAAGACAGAGGTGAGTGTTTCTCTACCAGCCGCTGTATGAAGACTTGGTGTTACACCAACATTAGACTAATTTGTAGTGTGTGGTCACCGACATCATAGACAAATCCGTTATTGATGTGTGAACGTGCCTTTCATCAGTTACATGGGTGGGCTGCAGTGACCACATGCATGAATGAGGTAAGCATTTTAACACTCTAATCCCACTAACAGCAGCTTCTTTGTCCTCTGAGTCCCACAGACTCCAGGAAAAGAGGCAAAGTCTGATGGAAAAACTGCTCCCCAAATCCTGCCTGCCAGTTCCAAGAGATGTCGCACCACTGCTGGTTGAAGGGACAGCAAAGGAGGACAGTCACACTGAAGCACAGAGTCCTGATTATGAATCAAGCAGAGTCACACAGCAGCACAGTGACACTGCAGGAGAAAAGGTTGCAGACACCACGAATGAAATGTTACACACCACAGCAGAGGAATACGTGACGCTGCCCTCTGCCAGCACTGCTCTGGGCCTCCCTGCTGCTGGAGAGAGGCTGTTTGTGTTTCGGGATCCACCTGAGTCTTGTGACCGCGGGGACGCTCCCAAAAAAAGAAGGAAAAGGAACTTCCTCATTCTGAAGACGAGTACAGTGGCTCCAACAAACCTACCTTAAGACTTACTGACATTGTCTTATGCAAGGTTTTATATAAGGATGGTACATTATTATTATTATATAAAATAATATTAAATCCAAAATAAACTGGTAGTTTTCATATGTAGCAAAATATCTGTGCCTTTAATGTAGCATGTGGATTTGTTCTTAAGTAAAGGCAGCTGACTTGTTTGCAAAGTTGTTTTTTGCTTCAAATTGTTGACAAGGAAAGTTTTTGCAATGTCATACAAGAGTTGACAATTTAATGGCATTATCTTAAATGGACATTTCTGAAATGTTTGAAAAAAGTTCACTAAAGCACAGATCTACTGAAAAGGTTCAACTTAACAGATGTGTTTTTGGAAATGGAGCAGACAAACCGACCTTCCTGTAGTATCTGTGTACTGTAAACAGTGTGAAAGTCTTAAATGATTCAAGTTCAAAGTTACTCTTTGTGGTTTAATGAAAAGACTGTAAACCAGTCAAGATACACAGGTACGTGGATGTTGTGTCTTTCATTCAGTTGAAATCCATTCAATAAATAAACATTTTATGTCGCTAAAACTCTCGGGTTCCCAGTGATGAGTCTCATAACTACAGAACTGATGCATTTCAACAATATCCTATTTTAGGAATCGACAAGCTGCAATATTGGGTGCGAAAGCTGAAAAATGTCTGGCTGTGTTATCAGCAGCAGAAAATCAATCATCCCTGGTATTTCGAGCTTGCATGCTTGCTCTCCAAAACACAACAGACCCCAAATGTTTTCTTCAGCCTTTTGTGCGCTTCGACGTCACCGTCCACCTTTTTTTTCCCCCCCCGGTCTACCACTCCATCCTTAAAACTGCAGCAAGTCCCCCTCTTTCTTATTTGCAACACAGTTGAGTGTCACAGCAGCTGGAAGCGGCCCTGAGCAGCGTGTTATTGCCGACATGAGGCTCGGAGTCGCCGCTCTCGTGTGTTTCTGCAGCTTTGTGCGGCTGTTAGACTGCGCGCCTCCGACCTGCTACTCCAGAACGATCAGCCTGAGCAAAGAAGTCATGGCTCTGCTGGATAAAATACACACTTACCATCGCACGGTAAGCACTTCAACGTCAAATGCATGGTCACAAGCTGCTAGTCATTTCAGACTGGTACACTGTATTGTGTATCCTAATGATGACTTTTGTCGGATTACAGAAAGCTTGTGCTGAGATTCTGCCGACGATCTTCCTTGATGTGCATGTAAGTCTGTAAGCATGTGGGGACAAATCGTCTACGGTTTCAAGGGGGTTAATACAATTCCCGTTAGATATCAAGAGCTGTTTACTCTTGTAGTTCTAGGTCTAGACTATAAATAACCAAGACAGTGAAAATTGAAGTTTATTTGAAACGAATAGTTGCATTTAAGTTTTATTATGAGTTATTTATGACCCAGTGCTTGCACGTGAAGTTAAGTTCATCTTGAAAGAAATGACCAAGTGCATTTTATTAGGGATTGTAAAGGTGTTTAATATGATAGCTAATTACAGAAAAGCTATAAGTGCCATGAGACCTGACATCCAGGTGAGATTAGTTCTTTTTGTACATAGTGACCTTTCATAAGGACCTTTGATACGGTGATTGAAGGAGAGATAAACAAGTCTGCTCGTGTACAAGTGTCCCTTTAACACTGATCAGCTGAATACAAACTCTTCATGTTGAATGATCTTAGTTTGATAACAGCGGCACCTTCACCCTCACCATGCACATGAAGCAAATTCAATGTAAAATTTATAAAACATATGCAAATGCATATTTACTGTGATATTGGTGTCAGCATCCTACCTGACACGGATCCATGGCCAGTTGTTGGTATGTTTCAGGATTTTTTAAAGAATATTTGAGTAAAGGGATCTACAGTCTGTGAATTCTTTCATGCAAATATGAGGTTTTATCTTTTCAGAACTCATGTGTCACAACCAAACTCCGTGACTTTCTGTACGTGGTGCTGAACCATCCTAACCAGTACTGCAGAGAGCGCCCCAGAATGGTGTTGCTGAAACGGAAAATCCAGAACTTGTACAACATCATCACCAGAATTTGTTATCGGGTAAGAACATTGAAAACATCTGCACTGTCTCCCACCTCAGGATTCTTGTTTTCAGGCTTGAGTGGCTCATACATGCATTCATGTCTCTGTTTTATTGGCAGGACCTGGTGTTTTTCACAGATGACTGTGAGGCTATTGATACTGGACACAGCAGCCCTTATTATGCAGAGGACAGGCTTCAGCTTCTGCAAGAGGAGAGATGAGCAACAAAAACAGCAAATGACAGACTCAATATCGGTCTGTCGCATTCATAAAAACACATATGCAAAATGGTAAAGCATGCACAGTACACACCGCAGCCTGCACTGCAATAGATGCATCATAAGCAACACACACAGTGCTGTTTCAATGTTGTACCTAGTTGGCTCTGTGTTAGCAGCAGACTCATGTTCGCGGACATGTGTGGCTACATTCCAGCAAGGAGTGCAGAACTTTCCACAGGAAATTTGCTGAATGCCAACCATGCCGAAGAAAACCTTGAAATAATAAACCAATAAGAGTTGCTTTTGAGCCAGGCTTAACCGCTGCTTACTTACCAAGGCTGATCAAAGCTACATGTGTCATTAAGAGAAATATGTTGTGTTGCCATAACCCTTGGTCTGACTAACATGTCTTAAAGGAGCACTATGCAGCATTTTGTGAAACATGGTGGTAGAAAATGTTACATAAGAAATGTCCTGAGCATTGATTTCTCATATTAGGCTGTACGATGTGTTCCCTCAGAGTTTTCTCACATAGAAACCTATTTTTTTCAGTTATTTTATACCAAGAAAGTTAAGAGACTGCTGCTGCTTATACTAAAGCTGCACATAATAAATCTATTCCTTGCCTTAAGTAGAATTGATATAAAACAATAAAGCCATCACTGTCACTGACAAAAAACGTGCCTCTTTTCATGCATACTTCATGACAGTCTATATATGTCTCACATTATGTAATAAAACTTCTCTTTGTGTATGAGCTTGTTTTATTGTCTGGAGTTACTTCCAAAATGTCTGCCAGTTGATTCTGGGAAAAACTACACAAACCACCAAGAGCAAGCAGGCTCATGTCCAGTCTGTGAATCAGCATGATGTCCTTCATTAAAATTTAAAACAGGAGTGGGGTTATTTTCACCCTGACTGACACTGTGATTTTCACTCAGCATGTGACAATTACTGTTGAGTTTTACTTTTACACTGCTGGACTAAACAAAAGTTGTATTTTGAGTAACTATTGTTTAGATCAAAGTGCAAAAGCATTTTGTCTCTGCAATGCAAAATAAACTGGCCGTGTCTCAGAAATGAAAACGTGTTGAAAAGTAAATGAAACAAAGGTGGTTTTTCAAACCACAGTCTCCACTCTCTCATTGTGGAGCAGCTGACAAAAATTCAATGATATATTATTTCACAAAGTGAGGAAATGTGGATTTGTGGGGTTTTTTGGCATCATCGTTTTCTCTACCAGTACAGCTGGATAAGTAATGTTGCATTTGCTTGGATTTGGTTGGGAACAAGACCGCCTCTCTGATTTAATGTGTGGCCTCTATTGCCCTCTGTTGGCCAGACTGTGATCTGCACACAGAAAGGTGGTTGCTCAGTATATTCAATGCAGGCACATTTGACATACTCTGATTTGTGGGGCATTTAGATCTCGAATATGTAACATTTGCTCTTTCTTGTCCTTTGGTTTTGAAATTTAGGAAGCATGTCCAATTTAACTGACACACACCACACTTTGCACAGCCCTGGATATCAGGGAATCTATATTAAGTATATATCTGGTTATATGAGGCCATGATGTAAGAGTTAAGTGTAGTACAGTTCATTTGACTGAAACCAGGCAAAACTGAGCTGGCCTCGAGTTTGGCCCCTGCTCCGTTGGCCCTGTCGTTAATCCCTGCTTTCCATGGAAGCCACGAGTTTCACTCCAAGTCAGAACAGTGTGAATTCCTGCATGAAAATTACGTGTGGAAACTTGAATTCACTTGTGAGAGGTAATCTAACCCAATGAACCATCATCCACCTTTTCTTCTTGTCAAATGAGACCTGCACTATTGGTGTGTGGCACTGCTGTGTGTGTTGTTATATTGACAGACGCCAACATGACTCTGCTGCCAAAAAGCAAAGTATAAAATTTAAAAAATTTAAAATTTCAGTATCTGTGTTTGTCTTCTGCACAAGTCCGTTTGATATGAGGGGTGTGATTTTCTACACAAACAAGCAAGCATTTAACCTCATGAATTCCACTTTGGATGTTAGCAGAAGCATTTACTCAAAAAGAGGCCACAGTTTCTATAGTTTCAGTAATGTTTTCTTTTTTACTAAAGCTTGGACCTGGACATGTTTGTATCGCAAAAATAACTTTGACTGTGGAAAAAAGCTTCTTCTTTTTGGTCTTACTTTAATTCACATATGGCTTTATGAGGGCAGAGACAAACTGCTTAAAATGTCTGCCTTATTTGCCTTCAGCCTGCCACTTTACCAAAAGAATTCATCTCACACCTTGTGGAAAATGCAGGAGAGATACACACTGTTGCGCATGACTTCATGCTTTGTTGAGGCGCTAGGCATGCAAAAGCTTCGCTGTGCCTGGGTTGGGACCATCAGGCCCTTGTTCAGACTGATTCCTGCTTAATGATCATCCATTTCCTGTTAGCATTACTGCATGTTCGAAGTTAATCCTCAGGGGGAGTTCGATAGTGCTTTGATCCGTCACAAGGTGGCGCTGGTTTCATAGTTTATCATCGCCTCTTCAGATGAGAATGGTTTAACATAACTTTATCCTGCTGACTAACGACTAAGATCTAAGACTAAACGCTCTCTTTCTGTTTCTGTTTCAGTGATAGTAATTATTAACAGCTACTGGATTTCGATTTTACTATTAAATTTGATGAGAGATACTGTAGTGAAATCCATTTACAGTCAAATCTGCAGCCTTTATGTGAAAAACTTCCAGTTTTCCTGCTTTCATGAAAACTGGGGAATAAAAACTTGTGTCTGCAAGAGATAAAAATATAATGTTATTGTGATAAGCGATTCAGCAAAGATTTTTGAACCTGTGATAATGCTGCAGAATGTCGATCATCGACCCCAGAGGCTTACCACTTCAAACTTTTAATTGCGCCATACTCTCGTGTTGAAAGATAACCATCTACAATGATGTCACAGCACCCAGCAGTCATTTGATCATTCTTTAAAGCCTGAGCCAACACTCACAGCTTCATTAGTCCTGTGCAGAAGATTTATTGGATCTTACAACACATACTAATCAGTTTATAATCACTTAACGGCCTGCAGTTTAATTTCAGCTTGGCTCGTGTTGCAATAAGCACATTATTCTCTTTGAGCCAAGAATCAAGTCTTTGCACTTCTGAACCATCCATCAGGTCTGAACCTCTCACTGCTAATTAACCAACCTTACAAAAACGAAAATGTTAGCAGCATGTGGCTTGTTAAAGAGTCAGCCCACACTGCGGTTGTAAAGCTCAATTGCTGTGCTTGTTGATCATCATTACAGGGCCGCAGAATCCACGTTATTTTCTATCATTAAGGCAAAATGAGAACAGAACATTTAAGCTCCAGGAGACCAGAAATTAAACCATTTTAATGTTCTGTGACACTGCAGCAAAAATGTTAAATGTTGCACAATAAAAGGAGCAACAACTTAGCCGAAGGGTGACAGTAATCATTCTCTGCTTTGTTGAAATAAATTGCCTTGTAAAGGACAGATCAGAAACCTATTTACAATAAAGCACTAGTGATGAAATTTCTGATTCAGGCTAGTTTATGGGGTTTTCAGGCAATTTTCCATCACATTTAAACATTTTTATTGCATCTTTAAAGAAATTTTGCCTCATTAGTCCACAAAAGAAAATATTTCCCCCTTAATTTCCAATGAGTGATTTGCCCACTCTCTACACTGCTGTAATTACAGTGGGTTTAGGTGTGTTATAGTGTTCAGTGGGATTCAAAAACCTCACATATTTGGCCAAAGCTTCCCCTCCTGTTAATAGTAAATATACCTTAAAACGCACAATTGTTCCATTTATTTCCACACTGAAGTAATCATTCAATAAAAGGTCACCAGATGACTTGTGTGAATAAGGACTGTTCAACAAGCTGTTAACTCTTGCAAGCAACGCCTGGGATATTATTCTTTTGGCGTCTTAGTGGTGAATACAATAACTTGTAATGTTAAGAGGCCAAAGTCTGGTCACCAAAAACCTTAGGGGACATCACCGCCCTCTAGTGGACATCACAGGCAATATATGCGCAACGAGAGGAGGCTCATCATCACCTTCTTCTTCGTTAACAAATCCGTTTAAAATCTATATGTTTATGTGAAAAAAAAACAACCTTAGGTCTAAACAGACTTATGTGTTTAAAATAAAGTAGGCCTGCCGTGGTAAATGGTACAAGTCATTTTTACTACAAAGTCTAAAATATTGTTTTACAGGGTCCTTATAATATTAACCCGCCTGACCACAGCATGAAAGGCCCATAGGTCTGTTGGACACCTGCCATTTTGGAAAAGAAAAGTCCAATTCAATACAGTTTTTTGAAATTTTTTGCTGTATTATTGACTTTTACTGTATAAAGTCTAAAATCGGACTCCATGGTGTGCTTACTACATTTCTTTTTTGAAAATATGTCGTTGCTCTAATATTTCTGTATATTCCCTATATGAGAACATCTGGTTTTCTGCAAGGAGAATGATTTTATAGGTCTTTTTGGTATAGGCAGCCGACAGAAATTGGTGATGATGGCTACGTTTGCTGAGAACTGAGCTGTGATTTATAACATCCCCGCTGCATTATTATTAAGAGTGTTTACAGCATGTGGCTCTGGCTGACTGAGGAGGACTCGCACCGTACTGGAGGTTACGCTGTGCTTTCATGTTAATACGCTCTGCCATAGTTAAATTAGGCTGTTAGTTGTGTTTTTATTTTAAATGGAAATTGAACTATTAACTTCTCTTTCCCATTATGCGTCTGAATGCATTTATTTCTGGCAAGGGCTTCTTTCATATTAGGCTTTGTATATCGTGAAAAACAGACTTGAAAGTAAGACTTATTTCATCAGAAATGTTCCTTTTATTTGCCCTAACATTATTAAACATTTTGATGACTAGCTCACATCACTATAAACGTTTGAAGAAAGTATCAGGTCGTGATGATGGTGAATCACAACATCCACAAACTTTCAAAAGGCAAGTATGTGCAAGATTTTCCCAGCATAGTTTGAATATCTCAGGACATGTTTAAAATGATGAATATCGCAGTGTTTTATTCACTTGCGAAGCACATTTGTCTTAAAATGCTGAAAAGTTTAAAGCCAACAAATATGCCTGCCCAACTAAGATTTTGTTTTGGAGTTATATAGATTCATTAAGGTTTTTGGAGAAACGTTTGAGGATATTTTTGTGGCATTATTTAAGTTTGTGTGTGAGGTGGTTTTAGTTAATTAAACTTACTTTTTAATCGGAATGAAAGCGCTACTTTGATGTTACTCCGAGTCTGAACAGAAGGTGGTGGTGTGGTATCTCAAAGAATCACAGAAAGCAGCTCATGCTTGTGTATTCAAGGATTAATTTAAACTGGTGACTAGTGTAAGGGCATTTTCCCCTTAATTTGTACTACAATTAATTCTTAAAATAATTCTTAAATTAATTGTACATGTACCTAAATAGTCTTAAATAAAAGGCTAATGTCCTGCCAACCCGGTGTCTGATATTTGGAATAAAACTACAAGATTAAACTTTAAATCGCAACAGTCAGGTCGATATTAGCAAAATAAAAGATAATAAAATGTGAAGACATTTATCGAAGCTTAAATTAGAAGTCAAAATTGAAGCATTAAGTAGAACCTGACTTATAGAAAAAAGTAATAATTGCATCCTCATAAATTAACTCTGTAGCCAATCAAACATTTGAAAGCCATTTTATGGTAAAACATTTACATGGTTCATAAGAAAGGTCATTTATGAGGGCCTACCGTCTAAATAATATTTGTAGGTGATCCTGAAGGAAGCAACTAACCCTTTGAATAAAACACACACACACACACACACACACACGCACACACACACTCACAAGGCAAATTGTGATATAGGCCTGGCTAAATATGTTGCTATAAAGGTAGTCATTTTGGTGTGTCGCTCAGAAACATATACATGCATATTAAAGAATAAACACAGAGAAACTATGTCCCTGGATGTTTACTCGACGAACTTTTAACAGCAACCCACATTAACTCAACTTATAAAAAGTTCGTTTAAAGAGCAAAGCAAAGGTCAAAGGTCTATTAAACATCCACTGACTCCTCCGCTCTAATAATCACTCATCCAAGTTGTATGGGCGACTCTTTAATAGCCTACCATTTTCTTTTCTTTGGGGATCAAGGGGATTTTACTACAGAGTCAAGCAGTCTCCTGTGATCTCTTTGGATGATATAAACTAGTGAGTTTTGTTTTCTCTTTGGCTCCTGGCGAGATAGAGAGTCAGGGACAAAAGAAAGAAAGAGTTAAAAGAATGGACGGATCCCCTTTGGTTCTTTTGTGTCAAGTTTCTCTTCTTTTCAGACAAAGCCTTCATCCGTGTGATTTCAGCTCATTGTCCGGGAGTGTGTATTAATTCATGCCTCGTGGATAAAATGGAACGGAGGTTGCAGGGTTAGAAACGCACTGAACAAATACAAATAAATAGCAAAAAGTAATGCAAAATCCACCATGGATTTGATCCAAATAAGTGTCACGCTTAAGTAGGCGGTGATAATGTAAAACTGAGTGTGGTATTTCAAACTTAAAAAAAAAAATGTATGTAAATAAATCACGACTGTTTGTTATTTAGGACAGCCGGCTGTCAGCGCTGAGAAGGAAATCACAGCGCTCAGAGGAGAAGTGTTGCCCGTCCCAGTCCCCCGTTGACATTTAAGGAATGATAAAAGTTCCGCCTTGCCTGGAGCTACAGCCTCGCTGGAGCCGGCCTCCGTCTGCGGCAGATTGCCTTTGCTCATTACAGCAATTATTTTACTTCAGTTTAACCCCTGCCTGAATGGCAGAGAAAGCCTCTGAAACTGCTGTGGAGTGGCCTGTAATTTTCTCCCTATCTGACCCCTGTTTGTCATTTAAGTCTTCCTGATGGCACAAAATGACGTTCATTAAAGGAGTCAAAGATTTGCCTCATGCGCTCCAGTCAGGTTATGTGTTCATACGTGGAGACGCACATAATCTCTGAACACCCTGTCTTCTCCGTAATGAGGTGTCACCCGGCTCATTTTACACCCTTAACACGCCATAATGACACTCTAGCGGATTGTTTACAAGCAGCTTAACCCACAGAACCAATCTTCAATATTTATTGGTGTTTTTTGAAGTCAGCCACCCCTCCCTCCCAGCTCTCCTGGCGCCAACAAAATCTAGGTTAGTTGTTTCAAAGCAATAGGCAACAGCTGGAGCAATAACATTCCAGCAAATAACTTGTGACAAGTTGAAATTGACAGTGAGCAGCGGCAGCGAAAGATAAAGCGTCAAAGGTCTGATTGCAATGTCGGAACTGAATGAATGTGAATGTGGATTGCCACTTGTGGTGTTTTTCACGAACGGCTTTAAGCGTCTTCCGTATCGTTCTAAAAATGTGTAAATCATTTAAGGCTCATCAGAAGGCCTTTTCCTGTTTTTTATTTCTATGGAACAGGCCTGGAAATAATAATTCCTCTCTACTTTGTCCTTTCTAAACGTTTCTATGTTAAGCTTCGTCAGAAGAGGTTACAAGAGAGCAGGCCTCTGCTTCGTCCTAATATGGATTATTTTTAAAGAGCACAGATTCACCTTTAGCTTTGTAAAATGACTATATAGTAGTAAAATATAGCGCTGTAGGCACCATGCAAGTGTCAGTCAAAACGAACATCTACTTCATGAAAAAGAATAAACAATTTATTGTTAAGTTATGTCACAAATATATTCATAATATAAATGGGGATATTCTTCAAATATACATTATTTTACAGTACACATATCCCTTCCGAAGGGAATCATTCTAACAACAGGCAGTGCTGTTATAAAAACAAATGCTGTGGTTCTCCAAATTCACAAAGAGCATTTATTGACACTGGATTCAGTAACCCACTATAGTTACGCATTAATACGAATGCAAAAAATGAAAAAGTATGGTTTTTACAGTGTGACAGCAGCTAAGATGCGATGATGCTGCGCAAAAGTCTCAGACTTACTCATATTAGCTAGTATTTCAGCCGCTTTACCTGGCTGCAAACAGCCGTGAAGGTAGTGGGCTTTGACACACTGTGGCACAGTCCATACTTGACTGTCCAATCGTGATATATGCTAAACTGTTTTCCACTTCTGCACCACAAAAATGTCCATCTTAAAGTCATTTAGTCTCACACTCTGAATATTTTCTTTGAATTAAAGGTTTCTTGTGCCACTATTTGCATGAGTCCAGTGACAAAAAAAAAAAACAGATTTAAGACTCAAGAATAAATGACTAATAAGTTGGATTATTTTTGCAGTGTGTGAACTTACTGGCGAAGTCAAGAAAAGTGGATAAACTTCAAGGTCCTCAGAGGGGGTCTGTTTCGAGGTCTTTGCCCCCTGACAAGATGTGACACTGAGCTCACAGTCGGGATGCCTCTTTATTTACTACAGTGTCACCTCGTCGCTTGGAAGTGTCCCATCTCGCCTGTGGCCCTCAGAAAGTAGTCTAAACCCCCTTGTGTCCCACTGTGCGCCTTCGTCCCTTGTCGTTGTCAAGCGAGGTGGTACATACTGTATCCGACGTGAGCGGCGTACAGTCCCACTGGGGAAACCGGCAATGAGTGCCTCTGGAACGGGTGCGACCCTGCGTAAGACGCGGGTACGTGCGCACCGAGTGGAAAGGAAATCCCGAAAGCTGGAGGCAGCATAGGCTTCGCTGCCATTTTCAGTTTTTCAAGTTCTGCCTCCTGCAGCCGCTTGGCTTTGGCTCTCCTGTTCTGAAACCAGATTTTGACTTGGGTCTCCGTCAAGTTGAGGGAACTTGAGAACTCTGCGCGCTCGGCGATGGAAAGGTACTGCTTCTGGCGGAACTTTCTCTCCAGGGCCAGCAGCTGGGACGTCGTGAAAGGGGTCCGAGGTTTTCTGTTCGTCTTGTGTTTTCGTAATGGACATGCGGGGGGACTCAGCCTTCCTGTATGAAGACAAATTTGCTTTAAGTTAGAGGCTTGGGTTAACATGCGCAAAATGCGCAAATCCACACAAGACTACTACACTGAGTAAACGACCCGAAGTAAACACGTCTAATGTGAAAGACAAACGAGTTTAAACACATTTAAGAGTGAAACATAACAATTACAAATTTGTCACTTGTTTTTATGACTATGATTTAGGCTTTAAGTTGACAGCAAACTTACGTGGAGGTGTGGGAGAAAAACGAGGACTCTGTATCCATGAAGACCTCTCTTTACTGTCTGGGCTCTCAGGTTTAATCAACACGTCCTCTTGCATGTTCATGATGTCGCCCACTGAAAAAGAGGAGTTCATGGCTAAACCAGGAACCGAAGTATCCAGACTGCCAAAAGCACCCATCCTTACACCCTTACCGGGCGCCTGGGACGTCCCGGGAACAGACGTGGCATCAGGGGATGTCACCTCTCTGCTGGGCTTCCTATCAGCCATCAGTGCCTCGACGCTGAAAGGTAAAATAGCAACTTTGGGCTTCCCAGTCTCCTCCGCGGGGCTCAAACTGGTCTGCATATCGCCTCTGCTGCCCAGAACCGAGCGAGGAGGAAGGTCTTCGGTTTTCAAACCAGCGGTCAAAGCTGACATGGCGATCGATGGGGCCATACAGGTCCGACTGGCACGGGTGGGGTGGCTTGTTGACTCTCGTGTGTATAGAGGAAAGAGTTACACAAAGTTACTGCGGTGCACCCGAAGGTGACGGTATCCTCATGTTTATGTGACCAAATTGGAGTGTAGGGCTATAATAAGGCAGGCGTGGAGAGAGAGGCGGCCAATCAGAGACGAGATAGGCTGGTCCCTGTGAGACTCCAAAAAAAAAAAAAAAAAAAAAACAGAGTGGGAAAGTTAACAATAGGGGTTTTAAAAAAAACAAAAAAACAAAAAAACAAAAAATCAACCCACTTCAGATTAACACAAACACAACAAACTCTTGATGAACCATGGTTTAATATATTGCACCAAACGGCGCTCTATCGGAAAGTATGTCCTACAAGTATCAATTAAGTTATTGACATTTTGTAATTGGGACTAAATGCATTGTGTTCTTGAGTACTCGTAATGTTTAGACCATCTAACCTTTCTGCTCCAAACACTTGGCTGCTTTATTCATATCGACTCATATCTCATGACTTTGACCACGTGCTCTAACTGCTGAAGTGAGTCTTGATATTGCACAACATTTTACTGCCCTCTCTTTTTATGTGATGAACCTCTTGCAGCGCACTGTTTATTGATGGCTGCAGGGCTCTAATCAGATTGAAACACACAGGCCTTTGCAGTCATTTAGGGGTAATTATCGGGCTTGGGGGAGGGATCAGTAGGATTTTTTTCCCCTTTGACTACATCCATTAAAGTCAAAAATTATGTGGAGTCAGGGGCAAAAGGGGGAGGAGGCAAGGAGAGATTTTAACCCAGGACTGTCATTGATTTACCTGGCTGTGCCCCTGTGTGCCTCCTCATTATCTGCAGTTCGTAAAAAAGAAGGGATTTTACTGTTATGATGGTTTCCAAAAAAAATCAGTAACTGGACATCAGTGCTACATTTCCTATAGGTTGGAAAATTTCTGATAGGTGCGTGAAATTTGATTTTTATTCCAAAATAATGTTGCTGCTTTGATGTAACATCTAAGCGATCAACTTTATAAAACGAAGAGACAAAGTAGACCTTTTTTTTTGCCGTTAAGTCAGTTTCAAAAAGCTTCTTCGTCACTAATTGCCAAGCATAAACAATCTGTCACGATTTGTCAGTCTCTCTAATGGGCAGACAAGTTATGTTGTTTTTAGGCGCCAGCAGCGCCCGGATCAAAGCGCTCGACTTTAGGGAGACTATTGAAAAAGTTGAACCCGCACCGAGAGCGCAGCACCGCCTCCTCCTTTACCCGCCATAGCCCAGGGACACTGAGCCATTCAGCCTGAAAAATTTGCTTTTTCTCAGCCGATCGCACGCCACTTCCATCTATTCAAATGAGCGCTATGGTCGGGTGTAATAGCAGGCTCCTCAGAAGAAAAGGTCGGCGCCCACTGGCTAGGCCCACTCTCAGATAGTCCCCGACTCAAAAGGATTCCTCGGTGCGAGTGTTTCCCCGAGATACACACCAAACCACAGTGCCTTGTCGGAGGAGGTGTTCGATGTTATGACTTTGTGCAGAAGTGTGTGGGATGTTTAATACAGCAAGGATCGCGAGCCCTCTATGAACCTCATCCTCATAACATATCCGTCACCATGTCATCACTTAGGGGAAATTAAAAGAAGCCAGACCGGCACCGGGAACCACTGCTTCATGTAGGCTGTATTATTGTGGTGTATTTTAATCATCATGGTTGACATATTAAATGGCTCCCTTCACTTGAACATTGCAATTAGCATTCAAGGTGACACCGTGATTTAGCAGGTAGGTACCTGTTTTGCATGTATGAGCGATAAAGATGATAGGATACGGTCAATAATTTGCTGTGTCCAGAGGCAGACCAGTGATGAGTTAAGCAATATTACAAGAGTTAGCCTATTTTCTAACATTAAGGGAAGTTGGGTAAAAGAAACGCGTAGCTTATTGCTTTTAAAGTTGAAAACCAATTTTAGTTTTTAGTTGCTTGAATAAAAACGTTTCTTGCCTAACAGGTAGAGCTGGAGCTCTTCCGGTCGATAGGCTTATATTCAAAATTGCAGTCACAGGTGTTCATTTGTTGTCACGCATGTTTTTAAAACAGATTACCGAGCTCTTTTCGGTATTTAAAAAAAAACCGACAGATCCCCCCCCCTCCTTGTGTGTGTGTGTGTGGTGGGGGGGTGTATGTGTGTATGTGTGTACAGGTAGAGGACTCCATGTGCAGCTGCAGAGTCATTGGAAACACTTAAAAACCCCTAACCTCGAAAAGAGTGGCATTGCTCTGAAAGCTTTGAAGCCAACGGTGTCTCCGGGGCTCCCACGTCCGTCTGAAGTCCACTCTGCTTGGGGCTCAAACACTTAACCCGTCGTCCAACCCCAAGTCGTTAAACGGGCCTGCGTAAACACAAAGAGGCGCACATGAGACGCATTAAAATGCACTGATTAGGTGTTGCAACAACGCGCAGTGTGCAATTTTTTCCCGGTGATGTGTAAGGCCATTCGGTCAGATCTAATAAATAAAGTTTTATTGTCAGAACACGGCACAACCCCAATTTTTTCTAATTTAATGATCAACACAGTTATTTTGAAGTTAGCTCAGCCAGAAAATTGACGAAAAGGCTTTTTTTTAAAGGAATTGATAAGTAAACTATTCTACAAATAACTGTTTCAATTTTGCACACCTCTTTTGTCACCTCTCATTGTTGATGCAACTATTATCTCGGTGTTGATATAAAAAAGCAGCTGTTTTTAACGTGATTGTTGGCCTTGATTTTTTTGTAGTATCCTTGTCTGCAGTTCATTTATCTTGTGAACTGACGGGACAGTGGTGCTGGAAAAAATGTTGCTGACAATTAGCATCCCAAACACTGCTCTTTGAGAAGACCGATGTGCCATGGAGAAGACAATTACCATACCGTTTTATTTAAATCCAGAGGCAACAAGTGAGGACCGAGCTGAGACACAAAACAACTGTAAGGCTCATCGGGCCTTTATTTAACTTTATAAACTACTTTGATTCGCAGTCAGGAGGCTGGGGCTGCAGACAAAGGCCCATTGTTGCCTCCTCTAAAAGTTGTCTTAACCCTTCTCATGCAAGGTCTGTCCATTTAAACTGTAAAGACATAAAAGGGAGAATCGATGTCAAAAGGCATTTTCTGACAAAATATTTGCACTTGGTTCCAGTAAATGACTTTCGTCTGGGGACAATAACGTCGCTAATGTGAATAGCTGTTACTCCTGTATTTTGGTCTCGTTTTTTGATTTATGGTGGATTTTGCGAGTGCACAACATTGCGAGTGCACAACATTTTGGAAGGTACGCATCAGGTAGGTATTGCCTGACGAAGTGTGTGGAAAGTGTGAGGAGT
>JAQNCA010000014.1:18806039-18817388 GCA_029783725.1 Acanthurus tractus
GTGAAAGGAATTTAACTAAAAATTTTAAAAAAAGCTGTTTTTTTATGCAACTCCAGTGAAATAGATCCAAAGTAATTAGGATTTTTTGTTGGAGTTACATAGAATTTCATCACATGGGTCAGTAAAAGGACAACCCTTGTTTGAACAAACAAACAAAAAAAAATGTAGGAGGTTTAAATAGTACAGACATCTCTGTACTGTTGCTCTTTCCTCAGCGGAAGCCCCCTCTCACCACTGCAGACTGACATTTGTTGCAGATAGCCAACAGAGGCTTCGGTCGGAAGAGTGAGGGCGCAGAGGGCAGGAGGGGGAAACAGTGCGCCGCTGCGCTTGTCCCCCCTGGCTTATTGAATTACCTAAATGAGCAAAGGAGACCAGGCTGGGGCTCTTGATCGTTTGAAGTTTACAAATCATCCTGACTGCTCTGGGGCTTTGGGGGGACGTCGCGAGGGAGGAGCGGGTGGGGGTGTCTTTTGATGCCTTAAATAAAAACATCAGGGGAAACAAACAAACAAGGGAGAGAAAGGGGATAAAGATGAAGACGGTGAAGAGGTGGTAAGGAAACACCATGTTACCCATGACAGATTGGGAGTGGTGATGGTTGAGAAACCACTTCCTGTGTGTGATGGGAAAGCTGCATGTCTGCACTGTTAACGTCTGGCCAAACTGAGTATGCTGTGTGTGTGTTTTTGTCAAAATACATGAGTGCATAAGCAGATGAGTTAAGTGTGGGTGCAGGCAGAGGACTCTGACACAAAGGAATTGTTCACCATTTTTGGTGATATAACTATGCCAGTGATGGTTTAACAAACGGTTGACAATTATCGAGCTCCTCCTACTGTAAAAACATGGAGTCAAAATATCCCTGATACAGACACTGCCATCTTGCACTTGTTATGTCAGTTGGAGTCTGAGCAGAAGCGATTGGTGGATGAATTCATGGAATCAAGGTCCCACCTTCATTCACCCTGCTGACTTAGATTAGCTTTAGCTATATGATGTCACACGTAACTGGTTAAAAGCAAACTAATCAGAAAATCGTCCATGTTTTTACAGTCCATCCCTTATACACATCCCTGCCATGAGTTTAACAAGAAGATTGAAACCACACTGATGTCCGTGAGATGAAGCTAGCCAGTTAGCTTATCTCAGCTCAGCTTAGCATGCCGTAAAGAAAAGGAAAGGAAACAAGGTTGGTCTTTTACTGATCAGCATGTTGAAGCTCCTTTCTTTAGCTCGAAATAAAAATCCAACTGTGAAATAAGGCACATTGTCATAGTTGAATATGTGGACGAGTATTTCTCTGCTGCTGGTAGTGGCTTTCTTAATCTCCTGGTTGACTGGAAACCTTGAGTGATGTCAGCGACTCCTTTGGTGAACTTTATGACCTTTGATAGAGCCAGACTTGCTGTTTGCTAAGCTAAGCTGAATAGCTTCTGGCTGTAGCTTTATATTTGCAGTACACACTTAAAAGAGGAATCAGTCTTGCCATCTCACTCTGTGCAAGAATGCAGTAACACATATATCCAAAAAGTGCTGTACTTTTCCTTTAATGCATAGGCAGTAGAAATAGATAAATACTGAGTCAGGTTGCTATTTGCTCACATTTTTACCTTCACTGTGTTAACTGTCTAGAAATCTCTTTTTTACTACAGGCCTCAGTAGCCTACCTACAAGACCTTTGTTCTTTTATTCCAGTGTGGATGAAATTAGAAAAAAGACAATCATAATAAGCTGACTTTGTTTTTTTTGGTTGTCTGATATTAGTTCAAAATTGTGTATGTATAAAATATTTTGTTCTTGCTATTACAGATTTCACTCTTTGAAATTAAAATAAAACTCTTTGGACTTTGCCTCTTAACAACAAAAGTCGCTAAGATGCTTTTGTAAAGATCGATCAATAATTGATTGTGCCAGGACATGATGTAGAAAAGACAGCATGTTGTTAGTACAATCAGGGGCCTTTTCCAAGCTATTAAGTGGAACCAATTAATTAAGGCATGGAAATGCATTAAAATGCCTCTCTCTCACTGAAGTCAACATCCATTTTGAAAATGGAAAAGCCTGAAATGTAATTAGTTACATAATCATGGCAAAATAAGTTCGTCTTGATTTAAACCATATTGTTCACTTTGCATGTCACCATTTCCCATTTCCATTCCTCAACGCACCCGTAATACAGTGTTTTGTTTTAAAAAGATATTTACCGTCCTCTCTGGCCGTCCCATTTGCAGTTGATTTTTCAGATTCATGAGGTCGGCTCATTTATGTAAAACACATGCACACATGCTCATGACATAAAAATCACGACGGGGAAAGAATGATTTCAGCATGTAGATTACCAGGAACCTCAATCAACAACTGTCTGGGGATGGGAGGAATCCATTTCAACTTTGTGACCCGGTGACTCCGTGTCTCTGCAACCACGCGACTCCGCTCTAATTGGACGACACAATGTCTGGGAGTTCTGAGGCTGGACAGAACTCACGGCAAATTACCGCTCACTTCCTGTTCAATCTGAGCGGGCACTGGAGCCGTCAAGGGAGCTGTTGGACTTTGAAAAGTGTTTGCTTAGCTTTGCATCTCCGGTAACCGTGACCCCGTTGTAATGAAGAATAATTTACCATTTTGGAAAGTTCATTTTTGTGCATGCCTAATTTACAACAGCAAAATCCCAAGAATGGATCCAGTGATGTTAACGGGTAAATAGAAATGTACTTATGAGATTTAGTCCTTTAAATAATCTTTTTGACTCAACCTAAAAGAAAAGTTAAAAAATGCTTGTCTTTGTTTTTACATGAAGAACATTTTACAAATGTGCAGTGCTGTGAGTGCAGTAGAGAAGACAGTTACCATGAAACATTTTATTCATTTATTTGGGTTTTTTTGACACACAATGATCTCTAAATGCTGATGGCTCTTTATTTTCTAGCAGATAATACTGATAAACAGAATGAAAATAAGTGTAACAGATATTGTTGCCTTGTTGAAGTCATTTTTTGTGGCTTTTTTTGGCTGAGCAGCAAAACAAAAAAAATGAATAAAACAATTTCAGGATATAAACAGAGAGATGTTAATGTGTTTTTTATGTTGACTATCTTTATGTGTTGTGTCTTAATGTACAGGTATTGATGTATCGCCAAAAAAGTGCATATGAGGCTTTCAAACCGACATTTTTCTTCATTAAGATTGTATGCAATTAACTGTCTTTTATTATGAAAGCATACACGTGCATCACATAAAGTGGAAGTCACAGGTAATGCACACATGTCTAAAACATGCAGACATATCTCTCTCAGTCTTTATTTTTGCTCTGCGTTGTATGGCTGCGTTGGCTCCAGCAGGCTCCGTGTCTCCGAGCTGCTGCCTGGTGAAAGCAGCGTCCATTGGAAGAGGATTGGTAGTGACATCTGGCAGTTTGATAAAGTGGATTTGGTTTCTTAGGGGCAATTCCAGGCTGCTCTCCCCGGGCGCCAGGCCTACTCTGGTTAGTATATGACTTACACGTGTAGGCCGCTGCGAGGGAGGACTGGTGTGTGTGTTTTGTGCATATGTGAGAGACAAAGTAGTGTGTACAGTTTACGGTATATCTAAGTAGGTATATGAGTGTATGTGTGTGTGTGCGGTTTGGTCGAACAGAGGGGAAGCGGTTAGTTCAAATGGAAAACAGCAGTCCCTCCACCATTTACATTAATGCAAGCCTTTCATCACCAGCTTGCCTAAAGCATGGCCTCTCCCCTTCTAATTTACTTTAAACACACACATTAGTCTCATCACTAAACACTAATGGCTCTTTATGAAACAGAGGCCTATTTCCCATTTTTCTAATGAAGGCCCTGTTTCCCTGCAGAGCCTCTGAGTCCGGTCTAATCCATTCGCTGAGATGGCTGATCCGTCCTTCCTTAATATCTTCCACCACTGCCGCAAAGTGAAGACAACAAACAACATGCAGGCATGTCCAAATTCAGAGGCCGACACTCGCTAACATGTAGCTGTTCCTCCTTCAGTTTCTCCCTTGAGGCGAGCTGCTCTGTCAGAAAGCTGGCATTTTTCTAGGAAACTGGAGTTTTAAAGGTCTCATTCCATAACTTTCTCATTAAAATAATCTTCTGGTATTAATGTGATACATAAACAAAAGTCCAAATTACCTTCATATCTGCTGACATGAAGCTGCTTTGTATTTTTTTTGTGACTTCATTTTTCTAAATGGTTAAGAGCACTTTTGTAACACAGCCAGCTGAGCTTAACAGAAAACTTGGAAGACGAAGGCACTTTTGAAAGTATTTCAATGCAGCGTTCAACAGCACACTATTTACAGAGAGGAATCTGCAGTCTCCGAGCAGAGAGAAGAGAAAATACTGGCACTAGAATAACAGTTCATACAGGAACTGATTTTAATCACAAAACATCTCAGGAATGCCTTTTTTTTTGCCATATTTTGTTTTTTATGTGGCTTGAAAACTGAATGGTTAGTGCTGCATCTGTCCGGAGCAACTGATTTATGAACATGTTGTGGGTTCCGAGGTTTGCTTTAGGATTGGGCCACATGAAAGCAGAGGTGAAGGTCAATAGCACAGGCCTACTGTGGCTATGAAAACATCATGGGTGTTTTCTCGCCAGGGCTCACACGAACTGGCAGGGCACAAGGACAGACCTCGCATTCTGCAGAGCCGCCATCAAAGGGAGAGTTCGCCAAAAATGTAAATAAGATTTTTCATCGCCAGGCAATTTCAAGTGCACCTTTAAGGCAGGAATACAATCCACGACATGACTTTGTGTCTTGCACACAGAAAACATGCTGAGGAGGTTGATCTTAAAATATCTTATCACTGCAGTTCAGAGCTGCTGTTCATCGCATCTTCATTTTGACATTTCTGTAACTTTTGAAATGATACATTTATTCAAGGAGAACAAAAAAAAATCATTTTTATTTCAAGTCTGAGATTTATGTTTTTACTGAAGTAAAAAAATATACAAAAAATTTAACAGCAAAATGTGCTTCAAGTGTCAAAAAATCAAAAATGCAGAAAACCCATTTTCAGAGTTATTATGTTATATATTATAGAGACTTTTATAGAACTAAAACAGGCCAGTGTACTACAGCTATTGACCCTTTTAATCCTTAAAAATGAGGTACACTCATCTTTGGATTATTACTCATGTATGAACATATTTTTTTAAGCGGCATCATAACCTCAAGGCTGTCAAAGTAGAATTATTTTAAATACTGTATTTCATAAAACCTTTTATTTTATTAATACAGTAATAACTTAATCCCTTAAATAAATGTTGGCATCATAAGTGAAAGTACCATCAGCTAAATGTAGGCTACTCAAAGAAGCAAACGTTAAAATACTTAATGCTTGATGATTAAATTCTACATCATGCAGGAAAATGGACAATGTGAGGGCTTAATCACTGTTATAATATTGAATTTTTATTGCTGATGCATTGCTACATTACTGGTGTAATTTCACTGCTGAGTAGTTCGATGTACCACAATGCAACGTATCTTATAAATCCGTCCAAGTGAAATCTTTACAAGCAAGGCAACCAGTAACCACAGCTGTAAGACAAATGTAGCAAAGTAAAAAGAAAATATTCCCACTAAAATGTAGTGGAGCATAAGTATTGCACAGATTTATGTGTAAACATTTTGTAAAAAAAAACACACAAAAGCTTGAAGTCAATTTTCTCTGTAAGGAAAGAGAGTGATTCCAGTGTATGATGGCATGTGTGTCATTGAACATGGATGTTCTTCATGAAGCAGCAACATGAATTTACAGTTAGTTTCAGTAAGACGGTTAGTTATAGTCAGATTTAGTGTCTTATATTAGTGGCTAAGAATCAGTATTTAGACAGTGTGATTTTTTAAATTAAAGAATAATTCAAAAGAAATTATAAAAAGCATGATTGTATTAAAAAATTCTTGAAAGAAATCAATCCCACTTTAAATTTTTAAATTGGACAAAAGATCTTGCCATCCAAAAAATTAAATGGCAGTATTAAGCTGTTTCAACTGTGCAATCTTTTCTCCAGAGGCTCTGTAATATTAAACTGTTCTGTCTATAGAGACACTCTTGATTTAAGATCAGATGTCTTTTCATTATTTTCTTAATGACAAAAAATGTTCTACATTTTAAATCCCTCCTTAAAAAAAACACATTCAATGTTTTAAATTGAATAAAATACAAAAGGTAAGTGTATTACTTTAAAAATAAATGTACTACACAAAGTAATATGTTTAAAAACTAAAAGGTTTATCTCATGTTTTCTGTTCTACTTACAAATCTTTCTATCCCTCTCCCCTTTCTCTTCCTCTCTCTCTCCCTCTCTCTCTCTTTCTCTGTACGAAGGAGGAAAAGGATCTCCAGTTGGGCCTTACCTCACCCGTGGCATTGGAGGGGGAATTACAGGGCTTAGTTCTCTCAACTTGACCCTGCTCCTAATTACTTGTCGGATAAGTCTTTTGGCTCCTAGTGGAGTGTTGTCCTAACCTCCACTTGTCTGCTGTGTGTCCAAACATGGAGAAAGGAAAACACGTTCCAGTGGAACGGGAGGCTAAGCCTCCACGCCGCAGTTCTCACAGAGCCGAACGCCCCACCGCAGGCTCCCAGGGACCCACACAGGTTAGACTGAGGACTCCTGCTTAAACTGCTCTGCTCTGAGGATGAATGAACGGTGGGAAAAAGGACAGACACAGTGTGTCTAGTATTTTAGTTTGAAATTAGAGGACAGGATAGGATTTTATAACCAATAAATGTAGGAAGTTAAGTTTCCAGGTCTCTCTTCTGTTTTCTTCTACAGTACAAGACGCAGAGTTGTGACAGATAAACTGCACAGTGTAAGCTGGGGGCAGCTGGCCGGCCTGTCTGGAGTATTTTGAAGCACCTCTCCTCTAAAAAAATAAAAAACAGTGACAGGCACAAGTGAGTGGAGGCAACCTGCAGCGAATTTGTCTTCATCAGGCCATATTGTCTCAGACATTTCAAAACCTTTTTTGGCATCCTCCCCTGTAATTATGGCCTCTTCAAAGATGATGATCAGTGCAACAACTTAGTGTGTAACAGACGCTAATGATGGATAATAACACTGGTACAGAGAGAGAGAAAGAGAAGACTCCTCATAATCACATTTTTCTAAGCCTTTTTTGTTGTGACATTACATTGAGCCGGAATGTGTTGTGTTTTTCTTCCTTTTAGAAGTGATTTTTTTTAACAGTGATGGTTGACTGAAGGAAGCAGTGAGTCACACAGGGATCTCTACTTCAAATGGCCCACAAACATGAAAGCAGGAGAAAGTTAATTATTTTTACCAAAAGAGAAAATTAAAAAGTTAATTTCCAACATCCCAGTAGCCTCGTTTGGTCACTGATCATATCTCCTCAACCCATCCCTCCCCCGCCCGCTCTAACCCTGGGAAAGCACTCTCTTAGATTACCATACCTAAAAAACATAACTCAAAACAGGGATTATCAGGCTCAAAGATTAGTTTTTAAATGAGAGCTCCCCAAACCTTTTAGGGTATTTCATCAATTCTGTCTAAATAGAGTGATAAGCAACCTCCGTGGAAAAGGACAATCCTCCAGGGACTGAATAAGGTAAAGAAGGAGAGTTTATTCCATTATTGTCTAATAGCTTCCACAACCATCACCCTTTACCCCCAATAAAATCTCATTGGCCTGAGGATTGAGTCTGGATTACATGGTAGCTCCGCTAATAATGTCAAACACATGAAGAGGCCTGACCCCAAAACTCACCCATCACCACAGCCAGCACAAGTTTACCTTTTGTTACAGTGTTACAGTGAGTTTAGCGCACTGTGCTAATGGGAATATAAATAGCATAAGGATGTAGTTTTCTATCTAGAGTATGATGCATTTTTAATATGTTATGCAGAGAATAAGAAACATGTTCTTTATGTAATTTGCATGTTTCGGCTTTGAAGGAGCCATCCTAAAATAGAGACAAGGAATACGGAAAGAAAAACCTGAAAAGCCTCCACCTTTTCTTGTGTGTGTGTGTTTGCCTGTGTGTGTGTGTGTGTGTGTGTGTTTGCCTGTGTGTGTGTGTGTGTTTGTGTGTGTGTGTGTGTGTGTGTGTGCATACCTTAGTTCGTAGGCTGCAGCGCTGTACGGTTCCCCCCGGGGCTGCACTGAGAGGCTGGTGCCAGAGAGTCTCACCTTGTCAGGTTAGCCTGGGAACATACTCATACTACAGGCATTTCTTCCATGCACACACACACACACACACACACACACACACACTCACACACACACATACACACACACACACACGCTCACACAAATTAACAAACACACACACAGGCTTTCACATTCACATGTCTGCATGCACACAACGCTACCCACATCATAAGCTAATGAGCCATTATATTGTCATTAGTGTTTTATTTGCACCACCCTGTCTTTCAGCAATCTGTCACTCTGTTCACATGGCAGTGACTCAGAAACTAAACAGTTGTTGCGGATTCGACCGTGTGTGTGTGTTTCCACTCTTATGAGCACACACTCAATGCCTTTGTGCAGGTCTGCAGGCTGCACATATATTGTCCTGTTTGCGTGTGATCGAGTGCTTCTGTCTTTTTTAGTCTATTTTTGTATGTTCTTGACATGTACTCCATTGTCAAAAACGTGAATTAAGCTCATGATGATGTTTCCCGCAGGGCCTCAGAGACCATACATGATTTAAGTAGTCTTGAAATTTGTTTGGGGAACATCTACTATAAAAAGCGTGTGTTTATGTACATGGCACGTCATTATCTTTGCATCTTGATTAGATTTTCCAATGTCTCACATGTTTGTACACCTAAATAAGAGAATGTGATGGCAGGACCACCCAAACAGAGCAATCACACATGTAAAATAAGAGAAGGGATGCTCATTATGTGGCAGACAGTTTGACGCTCTCTCTTTTTATGGTCTCCATTTGCCCTCGAAAAAAAAAAAGCAAGACTGTAAATACAGTATGAAGCTGATGAGGAACGTTTGGTACAAACTTCAGGCGTCATATTTTTCTTATTGGTCCCAAAAGTTGAATAAAGTGATGTGTCTTTTCACATACTAGACTTTAGAATGTGGTAAAACAGTTAAGCGTCTGTCAACATCATCTCGTAACATCTTCTGGTGAACTAATTTCTCTGATGCCGCCTTTGTTTGTTCCAACAGATCCCACACTTTTAAGGTGCGAATTTGTAAGTTAATAATCTTGTCAAAACAAACAGACGAAACCGCAGTGTGGAGCAGAGTGATTGCTGCTGCACCTGGAGGGGAGGGGGGCAAGGAGCTGGCGCTCAAGGCGAGCAGAGGGGCTCTCCCCAGTGTTCACTCCAAGGCACTGCAGCCAGGGTTGACAAAAGCACTCAGTGTAACCTCGAACCCTCCCACACTCCAAAACACATCCACATGCTGCCGTTTATTCATCACCGTTAATTGCTGTTGAGATTAATTTAAACTCAGCATAAACTTTACATGCAAGAATAAGTTTGAGCTGTTTAAACAGCTATGATGAGAACAGCCACACCAGCATGTATTGGTTTTTATATGGAGCATTTAAAGAGCTGGCAGACGGGGTAATAACTTGCAGAGAAAGGTTGCTCAATATTTTTAAGCATGCCTGATAACCATCTATGAGTTCCCATTTGGCAGTGATGCTTTAAAGACTTTTTTCTTCCTGCTAGGATCCCAGTTCAACACTCACAGACTGTGCTGCATTTAGCACTACTTTTGAATATATCCATGCAACTTTTTTAAGGCCTAAAATAGACAAGAATATTTTTTTCATTGTTATTTTATCACATCCAATTAAAAACTGTTGTTATTTGGTCGCATTGCATGACTCAACTCAAATAAAAACACAGACAAGCGTTAGTCCCCAAGAAATGAATGATTACTTAAATTAACATTTGTTTGTTATATCTGGCATGAGAGCAGAGATACATCCTGCAGATTTTGGTTTTTTTGTGTGATGATACATGTGGTTAATCATCCCTGGTTGTCAGGGAGTGACTCAACATTAAGCAACAAGGTAATAATGCAGCTTTCGTGCCAAGAGCTCACTTTCTCTGCCCGTGATGCATTTTCTTCTAAACCATCTTCGTCCTGCTGCCAGTTAGGCTGATTTTCCCTTCACTTAAAATCCACATAAGATATTGCTCAGTGTTTCTTTTGTGACAATGCTAAAGCAATAATTACAAGACCAACACAGCATTTTCATCAGTGAAATGCAGCCATGATGGATGTGGCTGTTTGAGTTTAGCCTTTAATTACCTTTGAGTGATTGCTTTCCTCGAACAAAGCACAATGATTGTTAAGGAAGACCTAATTAAATAGCAATTCTAATTGCAAAAAGCGGCACATGTGATGCCATCGTGCCCTCGCAGAAAGGTTCATCGGGCAGAGTCAGCTTGTAACAAATCCCAGGAAGCGTTTATGAATATAGCATATACTTAGCTTCATTCAAAGCTGCCTCAGCTCTCACAGCCTGCACCCCTCTGAGTCAGAGTTTCAACATTACCTGAAGAAAACTTGGCACAGCTACTCAGCAAGCGATGGAAAATTAAAAAGCTCGCTTAGTGCCTATGGGTGAGAAACAATTATGGGTTTGTGTTCATTACAATGGTGTACAAAGGGAATGAAAATTCCTAAGCTAAGGGTTTTACCATCAAAATGCCAAGAGTAAAATGAATGTAATTAAGCCCACAAATACCTCCGGCTTTTGTAGCAAAGCTGTTTTACAGCTTTTAGCAGCATGCGAGTACTTTACTTAACACTAAGTGGTCAATGCCTTGACTAGGAAAGACTCTGGAGTTAGTCATGCACATATCAACATGTCATTGTATCTTGTTGCATATTTGTTTGCAAGTCTTGAGATATTAGTGATTTACATAGGCTACTAAAAGAAAAGTGAATCTCCATAAAGAGAAGAGTTTTGACTATGCAGCTTACTTGTAACACTGCAGAGTGGCAGCACAGTCTAAGAGTCAGTTTTTTTTTACATATCCTCACAGTTTCTTCTTTTGCTCTACAGAATATTAGGAAAAAAAACATATTATTAGCAATGTCGTTAGCTTAGATATCAGGAAGGAGAATACAAAGCAAAGTCTCCCTTTAATGATTTTTTTCCTTATTAAATGACTATCAGATGTAAAAGAGAGGATGTAGAAAACATGCAATGTAGTGAGTGAAAGGACTTAAAGCCCGAAACTAAAACATGGATCATCTGAAAGACCTTGTAACTCATATACAGTATATATATATATATATATATATATATATATATATATATATATATATATATATATATGTATATGTGTGTATTAATAAATGTGTAG
>JAQNCA010000014.1:18825370-18838612 GCA_029783725.1 Acanthurus tractus
TTTGTGTGTATTTGTGTACTTTGACTCCCTCGTAATCTGATGGACTTTATCTTTGGCATTTGGCATTTGTTTTGCTGTGGTCCAAGAATTTGCAGTGTCCAGTGTGAAGTAATTTGTATGAGCAGAAACATAAAAAGAGAGGTTAAAATGACAGTCAGGGACTATGTTAGGGCTGTGGCAAATAATAAATGTAATTCATTTAAATGAACAAGACAACAGTGGCTAACAAAGATGGCCTCTGTCAAGTTTGTTTGTGTATAACACAATTTATTTATTTATTTTTTTCCAAAGGTTCCATTGCTATGTAACAGGGACAGTAAATAACAATAATTGCCATGTTAAAGCATCATTATTGTTTTAAAAGGACTGTGTTCTGTTTTACGTAACACTAGATGCCAACGCAAAGTTACGTGTCGCTTCCATTACGCTTCTTAACATTGCGAAGCGTCAGCGCGCCATTTAAAATCACACACTGGGGCGACATTTTGCCAGCTTTGTCTAAATCTGTGTAAAATAAAAAAAACGGCAGAGCAAAGAGGAGACTTTATAGCTGTGGTATTGCACAATCTCTGTGTAAAAAGGGCTAAACTCTCCTCCTCTGTCTCTCCCTCCCTTCTCTCTCACACAGACACACACTCACATAAACATCATGTGGTCATGTAGTGACTAACCCGGGGGATGAGAAGAGGTTTCACGCTGACAGGATGTCAGTGCTCAGTGGGAGATGGCTAACTAGTGGGAGCATCAAAGAACGGCTAAATCAGCTCCCTTCCACCGCAGCACAGTCACTGCATTCCTCCAAGGTGCAGATATGAAAGGGAGTATGTGCTTTCCAAAAAGAAAAAAAAGTGTACAAGATAAGATTTGAGTATCTTTGGCAGCCAAAGCAGCAGCCTAGTGGACAAGTTTCAGTCTTCTTCTGGATTTTCTTTTCAGTTGCTCATAAATCTTCATCCTTGATACATTTTGCCGAAGGTACATGTATCTCTACTTAAACGATGTTGTCTGTAACAGTACAGCTGTCTTCACTTTGTAGTTTACTGTTGGCTCCTTTCATTGCTTTGGCAGCAATAACACAGCAACCACCATCTTTAAGAAAATCTCATATACCACTCAGCACACACACTTAGGGGCCTTATGCAAGTGGACTTCCAGCAGCACGGAGCACTAAAAGCTGTTGCGGAAAGGAAAAGGGAATAAAATAAGACATTTATTTGGTGACAGCTTCACTCACTGCGCCTCTGTTTCACACTCGTATAAAGAGATGCCATAAACGACAAAATGGAAGTCCTAAATCTGAACAGAAGTTATATTTTAGAGGTAACAACTCTCAGATTAATCTCTCTCAGTGGGTGGATGTGTTTAGGGAAATGTTTTTTTAATTCTAAAAATTTAATAATTGTGGTATTCATGTTTGTTTGCATAATTTTGCGCTCATTCATGTAAGAAGTGGGGCACTTTTACAACTCTCCCTCCCTCTTTTAACACAGAGTGACTGTAGGTGAGTAAACATTGACTTTATTTCATCCAGAGAGGGTTTTTCCCCTTCTGCGCTTCATAGCCTCACTATTGTGTTCTCGTCATTCTCATTCATCCCAAACTGCCGCCTCAACCCCAGCTCTCCCCTGCCAAGCCCGTCACACAGCCAAACAGAACCTGCTTTGACTGCCACTTAATTACACACCGTTTTACTCCACAGTTTACCAGTCAAAAGGCGGGGGCCGGCTGGAGGTATGGGCAGGGGTGAGGGGGAGCTGAACCGGGGGTATATACGGGGGCCCCCAGTATCCTCTCCATCAATGTCGGCAGCCCCCACAAAGGTCTCATGACAGAGGATGAGTAGTTATAAAGCTGTGGCCGTGCCTGCCGCTCAAAGTCACCCCATTCCTAATTGGCCTCAGAGATGGCAGATAATAGAGGGGCTTTGAAGTGAAAATGGCCCCTAATGAGCGAGAGAGAGGGAGAGAGAAAGCAAGGGAGAGAGGTAGGGAGGATGGGGGACAGCGAGGGTGTGGATTTGTGAGAGGATTGCATGTCAACCTGTTTTTTATGAAAGAGAAAGTGGAGAAAATGCAAGGGAAATGCAGAAGAATAAGGGAAGATGTGTGATGGGAGCTGCTGCACTCCTCGCTCTCTCCCACTGTGCTCACAGGAGCGCAGAGGAGTCTGAGACGGGAGTATGAGACGGACACCCAGCAGGGGTCTGCTTCATCCATCTTCCTGCCTCACTCGCCTCCTCCTCACCCCTCCATCTCCAGCAGAGCCTCCAAGCACCTGACTCCCCCCAGTGGTTTGTTTCAGAGCTCCTCTCTCCTACTTTTGCTCTCCTTACTTCATACTCTCCTTCCTTTCATCCTGTCTTTTTTATGTCCCCTGTCTGTCTGCCCATCCTTCCCTTTGTTCCCATCCCTCCCTCCTTCTCTGGGTTTCTGATGGACAAACTGACAATGGCAACGCCGCTCAGTCTGGCGACAGGGCCCTCTTATATCAGCGACATGCCTGGGATTCTTTGCAACATCTTGCATACTTTCACATGACGCCAAGGAAACTCAAATGATTTGCATACAAAGCATTTGTCTTTTTACTGCGTGCTCCTTTTGTCATGCTCTTTGCTACTGTCTGTTGATTACCTTTCTTTGTTATTGTGATGAAGCTCTCTCACCCTTTGCCTCTGACTTTGTCAGCAGGTTATAAAGTCAATTTACTCTCCAGGCTCACAGTACATTTAAATAAACAATAAGAGTAAATTAAAAACTGGGACATTTATTAACTGCACAAGATTGAAATTTTGTGTAAGTTAGCTGATGACACATTTAACTACTTTGAAATGTAAATTCATCATAGATACCAACATCAGGCATTATGGTTGCCAGCTGATGTTTATGTGTTATTTAGTGTATGTCCATTTTTATGAACACACGTCTATGTAGAGTGCATATAGTACTTTTTCAATTTTCTGCTTTTATGGCCAGGTAATAACTCACCCCAGTATCAAATCTCTTCAAAGCTACAGAGCTTGCAGGTAATTTTTTTAAGGTATTTGTTAAAGCTCAAAGACTCTAACCATTTGCTCCTCAATGAGAAAAAATATTTTGGAACAAACTAATAAAGTTCCTAATCCAAAAGAATTAAGGTGAGAAATAACATATCTGCGTGTTTGGTTTAGACTGTGTTAGTCCAAACTATGACCTGTTTTGATTTATGTTTTTCTGTCCAGTCTATATATTTTCATACAAAATAATAAGTTCATATTTGTGCTTACACTGACAGCACTGATTTGATTGTTGAATAAATAATCTTAGAAAAATCTAAAATTTGCTCCTGTGGCTGAAATGTAAAGGTAAGACATAAAAAGTGCAAACTGGATTGAAACACTGATATACCAAACAAGATGCTCTGCCCCTCATATTTATTGCCTTGTTCCTATTATTTCCAGTTTTTAAAGTTCTATTGTTGTTTTGATTCAGATACTTTTTTTACTGTACAAAATAAACTTTCTCCATTTTAATTTGAATTAAACACAAACTTGCATGAATTTAAATGCACAGCCTGTAATATTTAAAATTAAATGATCTGATGACAGCAATAGATTGAAGTTGATGTCGCTGTTAGTTAACCTGATTTATTGAATTGCTGATTTATTGTTAAACAGCTATCGCTACAGATTAAAAGGTATCCGACTGACTCAAGCTGAAAATGTTCATGGGCAAGGTAATGTATTAAAGTTAAAAAAAATCTTACATTTAATCACATTTCTGACTTCTTTTTTTCACTCTCTGACCGGTGTTTCCCCAAAAGTTAATGACAGGCAACAAAATGAAACACACACTGTCTCTTCGAAAGACTGAAATTACAGTTTTCTCTTCTCGGACGTAGTTGGAAACATTCTGGAAAATGTAAGTGAACAACTTAGCAAAGTTTTGTGCTTTGTTGTGGAACTGTCACATTTTATGCATCTTAGTCAACAATCTCTCAACATTTGCAAATAATTTGCATTCATTTGTTTAAATGCAAAGCTGTAACACTGTACAGTCCTACCGACCTGCTTCATGACCTGTCCTTGTTGTGCAATAAAACAAAACTTACTTGAAATGGGCAGTTTACTTTAATCAGGACCCATCAACCATTGTGAAACTCCCTTTAGCCTTTATCTTCCTCTCAAACAAGTTGTGTTTTTGGCCTGCCATTTCAAAGGGGGCCTCTCTTCACGACAAAGACCAGAGCCAGCGGGGCCCTTCTGAATGACAATACTTTGAGGAATCAGTTGGTATTTACTGCTGAAGAGGTGGAGTGCATTAAGCCAAGAGACTGATTGTTATTATGTTTGCCTTTACTAATTGGCTTGAAGGCAGTAAGCTGCTGATACCACTTAGAGAGAAACCAGTGATCAGAGGGGGGGAAAGCAGAGAGGAGTGGAAACTGCAGATTAAAAAAATGCATGCTTGGTCGGCTTTCAGAAGGCTGATGAGTACGTCTAAATGTAAGGGCATGCCAGACAGTGACATGCGGTCAGACCCTGTTTATACAAGGATAAATTATACTGTGTGTATTCCTACATAGTGAATGAGGTCATGACCCACTTTATCAATGACTTTGTGTACAATGATATCTACATAACATATATTTACCCCCACGCGGTGAAAGATTAAAAGCCGTTTTTTAAGGTTATTCACAATCCAGTAGGGTCCCTTGTTCTTGTAAGAAACCTCAGAAATCATCACTCTGAAATACAAAGAAGGGACATGAGGACCACAGAGTCCTGGTCCTGTCTAACCATGGGTACTTGTCTACTTAGTAATCAGGACAAGCTGTGGGGAGACTTGGCATAAGCTCATAACCGCAATTTCTCCCTCTGCAGTGGAAGACGATGAGGAGGAATAACAGAGGGGGAGGGGGAAGGCGAGCAAAGTTTTTTGCTGGACGAGCAGAAAAGTAGCCATGCCTGTGATATGTTGTGAGGACCTGAGGCAAGCCGCAGGTCTAAAAGGGACGCTGTTTGTGTATGTGTCTGTGTACGTGTGTGTTTGTGTGTGAGTGGATGAGTGGACCAAAGGCACACATCAGTTCATTCTTTTGCTGACAAGAGCTGCCCCAAAAACAGAGACGCTACTCATCAATTTTTGGGTCAAAGGGAGCCCAAATTGAGTGTGTGACATTCAGCCAAGAGGGAGACAGGAGAAGGAGCGAGGGGGGGGGGGGGGTTTGAAATGTGAAAGCCAAATAGTTGGGCTGTCAAATGGTCATGGTTGAAACCAGCATTCACAGTGAATTTCCGGCCGCAGTGCCATGCCTAAGTCCCCTTGATTATTTTCTGGTTCAGGGGTTGCCTCATTTCAAAGCCTCCTCTCTGCCCATGTCTGTGATTTGGTCTTGTTAAGAGGCCTATATTTCAGCGGGGAGACACACAGAAATCCTTAAGCAAAATTAAAAGTGACCATCAATCACACAGAGTTCTCAGTCCTCCACTCAGGGTGTGGTGGTGTGGACCTGGACATGCAGCGGTGGAACCCTGCAACACTTGAGTGGGCTGATATTTGAGTGTGTTTTTGGAGCAGAAGGTCAAATTTACAGTGAGAGTGGGAAACTTTCAGCTCTTGAAGCTCAGCATTGAGTAGGTCTTTGTCCTCGGTGAGGATGCTTCGGTGGAAATGCACAATCACTCTCTGTGAAATGGAACAAACATGATTTGAGTCAGAGCTTTCTCACCAAAGATGATGCTTTTTGAATTAAATGTGAAAGGGATCCAGAATCGGACATTGATTACATGCAACAGGCAATCGTGATTGCATTCATCTTAGTTGAAATATTGTTTTGATTTGTAAACACCAGAAGAAAAAGTCTTTTTTATTTTCAGCTGTGGTAAAGCTTAGAGGAAGTTGCGTCCATCCAGTATCTAGTTCTTTCTTTGTTTGCATGCCCAAAAACCATGTGGGATTTTTTTAAGATCAGATTTTCCAGCATTTTTACTTGAGGCTCAGTTTAATTGTCTTGAGAAGTTCTACACAGCCTGCATCAATAGTTACATACCGGAGCGAACTTTCCATTACCCCTGATGATGTCATCAGGGGTATTTCAGCCTGGGCGTGAGACTTAAAATGTTTAACAGAAAGCCTGTGCCATTACAAGTTTTTAAAATCCCATTAATTGGAGGTGTGGGATTGATTACAATAGTTCAACTCAGAACTGATGGAAATACTCCTGCGGCCTGTATGTTTGCAGTAGAAAAAGGTCAAGACATGCAAGTAGCATTAAGTGTGTGTAAATGGTGACCTATGAGATTTTGAAAAAAATAATGATAGGCTCTGTGCTCAACTCCTGCAAGACATGAAAGGAAAAAATGAAAGCATGAAAGCATTATGATGAGGGCCCAAGTATTTGTTTGACATAGTCCCTGTCACTGTTCACGATGCCCCCCCCCCCCCATCATCAGACATGAAAGAGCAAACCTCATAATAAAATGGAATAAACCATCCTCCAAGGTTGAATTATTGTAATTACGTGTAATTGAGTGTTTGGCGGCAAAACCATTTCCTCCTCAGATCCTGCATGTACTTTTTGAAAATCACGATCACTTTGTTCTTGGCCCCAGCCACCGATTGACCTTCTCCAATTGCAGTCTTTCCTGAACGGCTGTGACATGAGACAGAGTGGGACTCGGTGGGGGCGGGGGGGTGGGGAGGTAGAGGGGAGCTGCGTGCTATGTTGTCACAAGATGAGTTACTCTCCCATATGGTTTCAGTCATCTGTTGGGCTCATTTCTCTCTCTCCCCTTTTCTTTTCTGCCTATTTATAAATACATGAGGCTCTTTGCGACGTCCTGGCCTTGGCCAGAGCCTGAGGTTAAGAATGGGAGAAACCACGGAGACACAAATTAGTTCATGTTTCATTCCAGTGTCTCTGAGGAGGTTGGTTTGTTCTGGGGCAGAAGTACGTGCCTGTACAGTAGACATGCCTGAGGATGCATAATAGTGGCTATTGTTGTGGTTACGTTGGTCAGCCAACAGTCTCTCAGCAGAAGAGCACAAGTTTAATTGACCTCAAATGGCCAATTGTCGTCCTGGAAGAGTTTGTCTTCTGTGCGTCGTGGGTCAACAAAGATTATACAGAAATTACAGACTGTTATATTGATGGAGGAGAAAATTGTAGTATATGTTACCTATGCTGCCACAGTATAACAATCTCCCTATAAAATAGATTTTCTCAGTGAACCCACTGACTTGTGCCAACGCCCACAATTCACTGAGTCATTTCAAATCCAGTACTACACTTTAAACATAACAGCTGTCCAGTGAGGATGAGGCAATTAGACGACCAGTGACCTGCTCTGTAAATGCTTCCATGGAGCTTTTTACCCCTCAAAGACCATTTTGTCAGTGTGAATGTAGTAATCTACGTCAGTTTTGTGACGTACAGAAGTTCTAAGTAATAATTTAGTGTATTCCCAACAAATGTGTTCAGCTTTAGCTCACTGGGTGAAGCAGTGTAGCTGTCTGTTTCAGTGGTGAAGAAGCAACTTAATTAATTCTGACCAGCAAAACATGCTGACTTAGTTTTACACAAAGCCTTTTTTTCTTTTCTTCTGTTAGACTTTGTATTTCTGTTGCAACAGGATGTGACTCTAAATACAGCTGAGGATTTTTATTTTTTTTTTAAGAAAAATACATCGGTTTAAATTTCAGGCGAGGGGACATGTCCTTCCCAATAGTTAAAACATGGAAGTTAAAACATAGCATTTGTCCATTCCAATAGAACAGGAAAGTAGCAGAGAAATTATATTTTGAGACACCAGAACTTGCAGGTGCATGTTTGGACATCTGTATCTGAACATACTAAAAAAACCAAGTCAGCTTCACATTCTTCACATCTTAGTTTACAATGTTGGGCATTTTTTTTTTACAACAGAGAGCGTCAGTCTATTTTCAAAAGCACAAGATTAAAATTGTTTAGCTGAGTATGAAACCTGTAACTGTAATCTTTATGGTTGAAGATGTGATTTCTTGCGATTTGGGCTCTGATTATTTACGTATTTATTAAACTGATGTTTGTTTGTTTTTTAATTTGAGAAAAGAGTTATTTGAAGACTTTTAACGAGACTTCATTCTTTGATAAATTTAATACACATTTTATATGTGTTATGGAACACAAGGGTATTCTTTCAGTTTTCATGATTTCAGCTTTGATAGTTGAAATGTTCATGCTTTCTTAAACTCTTTCAATATATGAATTATATACGCAGTACATCATAAATAAAAAACAACATATATTAAAAGCATTGTATGTGAAATGTGTTTTGATTGTGCAGAAAATTTTCAATAGGGGGAGAAATCCTGCTAAAAACATACCAGGTCTAAAGGTTCAGGGGCTTAAAACTATTTAAAATAAACAGTTTATCTTTGATCTGAATAGCTGCCACATGCAGAGGTTATTTTCTCAAACTTGTGACACAAAAATGGAGGGAAGAGTAAATCATACCTACAGTGCTGACTCAGCAGCAAAATTAAAAAAAACTAAAATATGAGAACAGATAATTTTCTCTATAAACTGATGCAGAAATGTTCCAAATTGATGCCAAAAAATGCATCAGATCACAGGAAATTCTGTTTTTTAAATGTTTGATTTCATGTGTCCCCATCAACAACCTCGGCAGAATAATTAGGCTTAATTTTGGGGTTTCCAAAATGACTGTAAAGCACAGATTATTGGCCATATATTGTATTCAAGATGTGGAAAGAATATTTCCACTTCAGGAGAAAAAAAAAATTCCACATTAGTAAGTTTGTGCATATATGATAAGTTGCAACGGTCCCTTGCCAGATATGATGTTGCAGCTGCAAACTGTATATCTTTCGCCAAATACCATAAGGACTTTGGTTAGTGGTACTTACCAATAGCAGTTTAGTGGAAAACAAACACAGGATTACAGTAAGTAGCATTACTCAGGTTTCACCAAAGAAGTAATCATTATCACTATTATTGCATACATTTTATTTTGATGGATTGAACTAAATGTTGTTGATTTTTAAAATAAAACATTCCATGAGTTATAATACAGAAATTGCAATTCTAGTATTCATAGCCGATTTGTCGGTGGGTATCATGCACACCCCCTGATTACACTGACTCCAGCTCAAAAGTTAGTTGTGATTGGGAATGTCAGGTTGCCATTTTCTTATGATTGGCTGATGAAAGGTATAATTTGGGACTGCCAAGACAGCAACTTCAAAAGCTTCCAATGCCATATTAGGCTGGAATGTGAAAGCTGTCCAGGCAAAAAATGATCCAATTTTCTCCTGGCTTTAATTACAAAGAGGATCTGCTTTCATTGGTGGGGCAATTGCTGTCCATTTCTGAAGACCATTGTGGAAAATGATTAAGTCAAGCATATCCAGAATGCTTAAATCCGGACTGCCATAGTGTGGCCATGGCATGATTATTATATTTGAAACTCACTTATCCTCAGTCTCTGTAAAATGACCTCCAAAGCGATGGTAACAAAGGATCAACAGACATTTAGAGCCAGACAAGACACAATGATGACATTGATGGCCATAGTCCAATCATTCCATGTCTGAAAAGTAGTTCCTTTAATAACCATTTTGTTTGTGCATGTGGTGACGGGTAAGACAAAATAGAATTATGGGTACAGGGTAATGTGCCTTGTAACCATGTCTTTCTAGAAAGTTTCCCTTTCTTGGCTGTCACCAGGCCAACAAAATAAAAACATAAATTGTGGTTAATTTCTGCAGCAGAGACATTGTGCCCAAAGCCTGTTGGTAATGGGCAATGCCCTTTCTAATCTAAATAAAGTTAAGCATTTGTAACTGCAACTGCATTATAGAAAATCCAATTTGTGATTGCAGCATCTATACTTAACCTATGGGTAGTTATTTGTTGGTCCAAGCAGCTAAGCTGCATGTCTTTTCCATGATTAGTTTTCCAGGAAACTTACATGCACATGACCCTGCATGCAATGCTTATGATTCATATGCAAAAACTTGGTCCAGGTTATTATGGTGGTAAAAAAAAAAAAATTAACATATAAATATTCTCAGACATGCAAACCCAGAAATACTTTGTATGCACAAAAGAGCCCTATCCTTTTTCCACAGACTGAGGCCTGAATTATACTTTGAAACGCATGTGTACACAGCTGTGGACATAGTGGACATGAAGTTGTAGTCCTCATTCCATTTTATTGGTGCCTGCTAGAGGGCAATACTTGAGTAATGCCATACATAGACAGTATTTTTGTGTCTACGGGACAGACGTCTGGTGGCAAGTCTGCATGGTCAAGACAAATGTACTTCAAGCAAATGTCCACACAAAGCCACACCTTCTAATGACAAAACCTTAACCCTAACCCTCTATGACAGGTGGACCCTAGCTGACCGTTGTTCATGCATGGACACAAAAAGGATAACATCGACAAAAAACACAGATACACAAAACAGTAACAGTCACGTCAGTTGTTTGACAACAAATAAGAATAATAAATTTATTGCACATGACATGGACACGACCTCATGAGGTGAAGAAAGACACTCAATTTATAAGGACCTGACTCAAACATCTGTCCTGGTAACTCCTCTATTTTTCTTGTTGACATAGTGCTACTAAAGCAAACTAGATGAGTTGATTCACCATCTTGGCCAACGCTTGCCTCTCCACCCCCACCTGTCAAATCTTGTCGGACCATATGTCACGAGGTGAAGGACATGAAGAAAAGGGACCATTCTCACACAATTGGGATGTGTCCAGAGGCTTATTTGTAAGCCTGCAGGGTGTGGCAGGTAAGCTTCCACCTCAAAGGCAACAGCTCCCTCCCATGTAATTGCTCTTCATCAGATCAAGCTGCGTGCTACAAGCTACATTCCTTCAGACCGTTTCAAGTGACAACTGCCAAAAGACAGAAAGTTAACTGCCATCAAAGGAGACAATCTGCATTCTGGATCAGTGGTGGTTAATGGGATATCATTGTGTCATTAGTTCAGGTTACAGACTACACCCTGCTAATAAACAATGAAAAACAGAAAATACAGCACCCTGAAGGACTCTTTGTAACCAAGCAAAATACAACAGCAAAACATAAGGCTAATGAGCAAATAACATGCAAAAAAACACTCTCACACAAAATAGTGTTTTTCACTGTAATAAGACATCCTCTTATCAAAGCTGGGACCATTCTAGCAAGTCAGAGGAAGGATGCATCCTCAGGCAAACCAGAGATAAGGGCCTTTGATAGAATTAAGCCAACGTCAAACAGCAAGTAGATGAGTTCTGTGAAGATAAAGCAGCCAGGACTGACAGGTCTGATAATAGTCCAAACAAAGAGAAAGTGGAGATTAAGGGGTTCCTTTTCAGGCAGTTAAGTGGACTGCCCAGAGGACACTCCAAAACATGGCTCATCTGTCAGGGATGGGAGGAATGGATACCATCACTGACGCTTCATCCAAAGGACTGATAATATCTAGGAATGCCTATAAAGAATGCTTACTCTCTTTAATCAGTTGTCTACTTCATCAGCATGCTTACATTTTAAATGATTTCTAAAACATTTAGGACATGCTAATTTTATGAGAAATAAAAGTAAAGTCAAAAAAAAGGGAAGGGACAAATATGTCTATATTAAAAATAAATTACAAGCTTCTCTAGACAAGTTGTTGTAGTGCATGCCATGTCGCTGCATGTTCGTTATCATATGTTCCAGTGCAACCTTTGCTGGATGCCATCATACCCATGAGCTTGACAAACAAATAACTGTAAGAGAAATATAAAACACCAAAACAAAATAAAGCAGTTGAAAAGAAATAAAGGGAATAAGTTAACAGTCAATAGGCCTGGGTTAAAAAAAATTAATAAATGGTTAGCTATTACTTATAAGTAGGCTTTAGGATACCTTTAGCTTACCATTTTATTTGTTTATAAATAGTGAAAGCTAAAAGTAGCCATGATAAATAAACTCCTTATCAAAGTGTTGAAAGTAGTTAAGATGAATAAACGGTTGAAATAGTTAGCTTAAAGGAGGCCAATGAAAGTTACGAGCTTAGCTTTAGCTTAACAGTTTTAACAGTTTAAAACATGTAATAACCTATAAGTAAGTTTAAGGAATGAAAACCTGATTTTTTTTTTAAATAATTGATAAGCAGAAAAAGTCAAGACAGTGAGTGAGTGATAGATAAATGTATGAAACTGCTAAGTAATGAACAGTTATAGACAAAAAAGTTAGCCCAGCTAACACAAATTGATCTAAGTAAATATGGTTGTGTGTTGGTTGTGTTAAAAATAATTTAATTAAACCCAGCTGTACTATAATTATAGCATTAGCTTCCAGTTTAATCCATTTATCCCGAGATTCTTAAAAGTAGCATGTTACTTTTCACCATATGAAGGAAAATACTAACATAATAAAACATACTGAGATTAAATCAGAAGTTGAGGTAGCAGCCTGTCATTCTTTTTCCCATTCTAACCAAGTCCCTGAAGCAGGCCCAATTAGTGTGTTGAATTTCGTGGTGAGTTAAAAGTTAGGAAACTTTAATGCTCCATTAGTCTTCGCATATCAACACATTTAAGTATCATAAGGGCAGTCAAGCCTTTTTGGGCAAATAACTTTGGTCCTTAAAAAGCTGCTCTCTTTCCACAGTCAAAGCTACAAGAGTGAAAGAAAAAAATGAGCAGGAGTTAATGCTGAGGGAGCAAAAAGGGAGAGACAGTCACAGCAGTCAGTTGTAACACAGTCTGGCACAACACTAACAAAGGAAATGAGCAAACCACACAGCAAATAACAGACTTTTATTCAACACTCTGGGCTTCACTGCTTACATCTGGGTGCCAATCTCAGTCACTTACAAATAAACGGATTTATGAGGAATATTACGCACGAATTACTAGATTTGTCTAGACAGGACATTATCGTAGCTTTACTTACACTAGTATGACCGAGTTCAATCTTCAGGAATATGTATATTGATATATGTCAAACATTTAAAGCCTCCAAATTTGCTCTTAGGCACAAATGGCATGAATCAGCATATAAACTACTTTTCTCACAGTGTAAAACTAAACATATGTTGGACTTTCCTGCCAGATAAACTAAGCTACTCATACAAAGAATACATTTTGATTTCAGGAATTTAAGAATGGTTATAATTTCAGGGTTTTACAGAACATTACATTCCCTAGGAAAATACCGTGTTTCAAGATAATGTCAGTTTCTGCTGACTGTTAATATACATATGTACT
>JAQNCA010000014.1:18838712-18854038 GCA_029783725.1 Acanthurus tractus
ACAAACTGCAATTATCCGTCTTTTAAAGAGGTTATAAACACACCACACTAGCCGTGGTGAATTCTTTATTTTTTATGTCGTACATAACTTAAGTAGAAAACTATTTGATGGTACATTTTTTCAGCAATATTGTTCGCCCATACACATTTTAAATAATCAGACAACACAAAACTTGTTGGATTATTTTAGAAAATTAAGAGCACATCATTTACTCATTTCAGACTACATTCAAGAGCAAATTACATTGATGAGCTCCCTATTGAAGCATTACAATATAAGAGTACAATATGAACAATTAAAAAAGACATATTTAATAAATAAAATCAAGTAAAACATCAAATTAAATGTCTAGCATAAAACAACATAGTAGTTTCACCAGATTTGCAAGTTTTGGTTTGCACTGATTAACTGTCATCATCTATCAAAATGCACAATTGGAATATTTATTTGTGTTTTTTAGCAGTGTGATTGGTCTTACGTAACATCAGGAACAATGAGCAGTGAGGGATGGACAGAGGGGAAAAATTAGTGGAGAAGGAATCAACTACTGCATGCAGCATACACCTATCCTGATGACCTGGCTGAGAGATGAAAAGAAGTAAAAGAAATTAACAGTGAACACAACAGGAAAAGGACATACATTGTCATATTTTTACATCAGAGCAGGAATTGTATAGCCAGTAATGCTAGTTGTGGCTGCAATCCATTTAGGTTTCCAAGGCTTGCTGGCATGACTTACAGGGACACTTTATAGTATGGGGTCATCATTAATGTTATTAGATACACTTGTGATGTTCCTGCTGCGTCGAAATGTTAGCAAGATGTCCATTAGTCATTTGGTAAGAAAACAGCAACAGTATCATAAACACATGCATATTTTTACTGAAATGATGATGATCGAAGTAGAATTCATCAGTGTGCTCATACTAAGCTGTCTCACAACAGTCTGAACTTCAATCATGAGCCCTTTCAGCAGATTAACAATATATATTTAATGAATTCTGCTTTGTAATGACAGGAAGAACAGACACCAAAAAATTAAAAAGCAAAGCAAGATTTCTGAGTGGCAGAATATGCAATGCTCCAGATTACGGATTTGAATTTAAACACAACAATTCATGCTTAATTAGCTGTTGACTTTAAAGGGCACATTTCACAAGCAGACACAAGTCACTAACAGGTGCAACAGGTGATTTTCTCCACATCTACTTCAGCGGCTCTTTTATTTCCTTTTTCATCAGCTTAATTTTTAGCGTGTAATATTCCTCTTGCAGTTTGAGAACAGCCTCTTGTCTTCTCAGGACTGACATTTCCAAATCCATTCGCTCTTGCAAAGTAGTGCCATGTATTGTGGTTGGAGACATAGAGCAGTTAGCATCCAGTTGCTCTGCAACAGCATTAAAGCCAGTGGCATGGTGAGGACTAAACTGCACAAGCGATGAAGGAACGTTCATGACAGTAATTTCTCGTTTTGCTTGAGAAGTTGATGGTTCAGGACTTGTGGGGAGATCAAGCTCTGTCAGTGGATGTTTGTTTGAGGATTTTTTCTCTATTGTGTGGTCATCTCCATCTTCATCACTGTTGCCAAAAAAAATGTCCACATTTATTTGCTTGGTGAGAATTTGTATGTCATCCATAACACGTACCTGGTCAGTTAATGCAAATTACATAAAAATAATTTCTCACTTTCTCACTAGTTTTATTTATCTAGGGTTCTGTGATTACACCTCTGAGATTTCTACCTACACCCCAACATAGTGTAGGTAATGTGAATGGATTTTTTTCTCTCTTTGTTATTTTTAATTTTAGTTAACAGTAGCCTCTCTGTTAGCTGTACTAGTTGTACTAAACAATCCAAAGACCTCGCCGTTGCCATTTTGCCTGAAAACAAGATATCTGGTAAAAAGTTTCACTAAAAACTGTTCACAGTTAGGGTTGCTCATTATTCAAAAGTAACCTGGACATTAAGCTTAGTAAGTAAACAAAACCTATGCCTCTTTTGTAATTGTGGTGAATATACCCAATTCACTATTTATTAAAATAAATTGTTGCACACAATACTATATAAAAGTTTTGCTTTGATACAGTCCAGGCTTGTGAAAAAAGGAGGCCATAAAATAATAACATGATTTACCTGCAGTGCTGAGCTTCCACCATGCCCATTATTAAGGAGTCTTCTGTATTCTGTTGAAGCATGTCTTTGAGGTTCATCACATTAATCACTACTTGAGTCACAGCACTGAACTGTTCAAGGGACAGGTCTTCTGTAAATAACAAATCATGTAGTGCATTAAGTAATAATAAACACAGCATATTAAATTCAATAGACAAGTTATTATGTGGATTTGACACTAGGTTTTTTCTAAACTCAAAGTGTATTTCTTTGTATTCATCCCCACATTTTCGCCCTCAAGTGCTAAGCTTATTTCAAAAGTCTTAGATCGTAGATTTAATTATACTAATTGTAAGATTAGAATCAGACTTTTTTTTTTTTAACAAGCAGTGATTTTCCTCACCTGTACCCGCTTGTCTTTTCTGTCGTTTGATCTCCTCCCTCGACTTTGCAAGCAGATTTTCCCACTTTTTGTTACAGTCAGAAACTGTGCGCTGAATCTGTGGAAATGCACTATTAATTTCTTTGGCTATTTCTTCCCAGGCTTGTCTTTTATCTTGTATTGAAACCCCTGTGCTGCACTTCCCTCTGATTATATTTTTCCTCTCCTGCATTAACTGAGAAAGAAGAAGACACTCCTGGTCTGTCCAATTAGGTCTTCGTTTCCTGCTGGATATCTGTTCAGTTACTTGAGGCATTTTCCTAATTTAGAGATGCATGCAAACACACACACACACACACACGCACACTGATTAGTTTTATGATTATCTATACATACATTTGGTCCTTAATACATCCTAGTAAGTTATGCATAAAGTGCAAGAGATAAAACATTACTGAATTTAAATATAGTGTCAAACATTATCCTCTAACTGAAAGGCAAGCCTTCCACTTAAGTCTTTTTAAACTTAAGTTATTATATTTAAGATATTTTGGGAATTTTAAGATTTCTGCTACCTGCAACTTAATTAAGGCGAAATGTGCCTTGATACCAGGTCAGACGCTTTTAGGATGCAAATACAATGAGGTGCAGTAAACGCTACAATAAATAAATAAGAACTGGTAAAACGTTAAGGTAAAATGTAAGGCTTTCTTTTCCGTCTCAGGGAAAATCCACAGCGTCGCATGACAATGACGTCCACCATTGGTGACGTGTCAGTTTGTTTACAACGGTCCCTACGCTGCAGCTGCACAGACATGGCTGTGGATATAACTTTACTGTTTAAAGCCAGTGTCAAGACAGTAAAAACCAGAAACAAGGCGATAGGAATAGGTTTTGACTCTACTAAAGATGAAATTTTGAAAAGGAGCAGACCTAAGAGTGGCTTCACTCCGAAGGCGAAAGAAGTGGTGAGTGTTTCTTAAAGCTAACTTTGGCTACTTGTGCTAACATCTACTCAAATCGACTGAACGTGTAATGGCAGCTAAATGGTGGTCTATTATAGTGAAATTAACGCTCATGTCGTATCGTTGAAGAAGCAGTAAATCGAGGAAATGTGCAAAGCAAGGTGAAGAAACGTCTGACATACTCGGTGTTGCCAAAGTGAAACTCAGTGCTTGAGTTTAGTAACTGTGCCGGCTGTTAGTAGTTAGCAAGCCCTCAGCAGTGACTGTGTATCATCACGTAAATGTGTTAAATATAACAAGACTCAAATAGTTAGGAGTCGAAGATATGGATAGAATAAATTAAAAAGAATATTTCTATTAATTCCTTACGCTACACAAGGATAATTATCTTGGTTTGAAAGGTGTGTGTGTTTTACATAATGTTATAGTAGATATCATCATTTTAAACGACTCTGTAGGGATTCAGTCTCATAACTGCTGAAGCAGGTTAAGTTGGAGGGAACCATGGTGTTGATACATGAGTCAGCTGTGTTACATTTACGCATGAGTTCACTGTGTGTACTGATGATTCCCAAAAATAGCAGTCTTCTATTTAGATCTTGTCACCTAACGGTTTTATACTGAGGGCTAAAAAAGAACCATATCTAACAAATTCCCCAGTATTGTCATAATAAACTAAATATGATTTGTAAGATGTTATACCATGTCACTCAATAACCACTATTTTTTTTAACTGCAAACAGGACACTGAATTCCTAACACTGCCAGATTCACCTGTTTCCAACTTCAAGAATGTTTTGCATATTTTTACCATCAAACATGTAATACATACATGCATACTTAAACAATAATTTTGTGGAGTTTGCTAAAACAGTTAGATTTTTTTTTTCTTTTAATTTTAAAAATCTGTAAGTGTAAATTTGGGACGTTGTCTGGATTTTAGAACAAAGAAATTTATCAGGCTTTCACTCCAATTTTACAGGGCTGCCGAACCTTATAATTAATACATTATTATGATTCTGTATCCTGTTCCTCATATTGCATCCATGGTCAGCACACTCTGGCATACAAAGCATACAAAGATTTATATTTATACAATATAGTGTACACAATATGCAGAAATGTAAATACAACTCAATATTTGGCTGATACCAAGGCAAAGGACAAGTATCAGAATCAGTATTGAGATAATAAAAATGGTCCCGGCCATCTGTTGTGTATACTTAATAATTTTCAGAGCACTAATTCAAACCAGACACCTTGATCATTTTCCTCAGTGAGCCAGACCTTTATTTTCTCCCTGCAAATGTGTTAGTTACAACTCTTGAAAAACAGAGAATTGCCCATCCTTTTTAAGTGATGTACTGTTTTTCCTCAAACCCTAATTTTGCAGGTTACAGAATGCAATGTCAGTTCATGTATCGTCACAAAGTTGGTCTCCACAAATTTTTACCTTTACAACAGTCCTTCTTTGGTGTGTGTTATATATTCTATTGAGTTCTGTACTTAAGTTAGCCCAAATGTTCCCAACAAAGTTCAAATTCAGAGAAATATGTAATTTTATTCATAGTGAATTTATTTATTTATTCATTTTTTTGTCACCTGTTGCTAACTTCAAAAGTAACGCTGGTCAGGGAACGAGGAAAGAAGTTGGCAAATGTAACTAAACATAATCGTCTGTGAACGTTGCTGCCTTTGTCAATTAGATAGATTTCTATCTGCAATGGTGGCTGTTTAGCAATGAAATAAACAAATTCTGTGATCCCACGATATTTCAGGATGTTATCAAACTTTGTAATTTGCTTTCATTGTTTGGACAGAGATGCAGAAAGTCAGTCTATTTTAAACTTAAATCACCTCCAAAATGCCATGTACTATACACAAAGATATACATCTTACTGAAATAACATGGCCCTCATAAAAATGCAGCTATTCATACTTGAACCTCGGACAGACACAGGAATTTTCAAATCTTGTCCAATGTGGGCAGTTTAGAATAAATGACTGCTCTGCTTGAGATTTGAAAAGACAACAGCCAAGTTGTTTGGAAAAAAAAAAAAAATTGTTGAACTGGCCAGACTTAGCAGCAATGAGGCCAAAATATTTTATGCCAACTGCCAGGTTTGAGTGCCGCTGCTCCCCTAAGATTGACAGGACTGGATTCTAGGCATTAAACTGACTCGGAAAACTGCCCAATGTGATCCTGACTCAACTGATTTAGATTGAAAGTCCTGGTGAGATTTTTTATAGTCTTAACAGGCATTCAGTCTTAGACAAATATGCAACTCTGGGTTGTTATTACATTGTCATTGTTTTGATTTAAGTACCTGTTGGTTAGAGAAAGTTGTTTTGTACGCTATGTCGTGAAACACTGACCATAAAAACTTGGCTGTAAAATGCAACATTGGTGTTGAATTAATTCAAGAAACTACAGAGAACAGCTCAAACTTTATTCTGTCATTGAGGTAAGGAGACATTGTCAATGGTTGGCAGTTGGGGATGGATTATTAGCAACTAAAAGGCTTCACTCCAAGTTGTGAGTGTTGCTTCTGCAGCCAGAAGTCTTTGGCCTGACATGAATACTGTGAACACAAACCTCTTCAAAGGTACCTCGAGGAACCACTTTACTTTTCCCTCAGAGGAGTCAAGACTTCAAGTTGTACCTGATGTCTCCAAGCATCAGTCTGAGGCAAACCTGAGCCCTGTGGCAGAAGCTCTGCACAACCAGGTTTTTGTTATGTTCTGTGGCATTGATATTAGAAATGGTGGTTTAATAAAAGCAGTGGTGCTGATTCAAAGAAACCCAAACCTATCCTGTGGTGGCTGCCCCCTGCTCTCTACTCCCCCACCGCTGTCTCCCTCATTCTGCAGATATAATCTCAAACCATCTCAGTGAAGCAGCTTTTGTCGAAATTGAAATTGCAAGTTTGGAATGCCCTGACTGCTTACAGTTATGTTGCGGTTTCCAGCCACAACTCAACTATCCATTCTTCTCTGTACAGTCTGACATAGGCAACATTTTTTGTGCAAGTCCCCTCTTCACATGTATGACTCCATAAACATGCTGCAATAACATTTTCTTTCGGCTCTCGAACAATTTCTTGGGGAAAGCTGATCCTCCCAAGAGCCAGTGATTAAAGGTGGAAGATCAAAACAGAGAAAATATTAAATTAGGTCCCCAGTAACAATGTTGACGGCCGGCACCTAATGCATAACAGATGTGGGTGCCCTTCAAGACAAGCATAACTCTCCAAGTTCCCACTGCAGCTTCACAAAAATAGACAGAAAACATCAAAGTTGACAAATACACAGTGGTCCAGTGAGGCTTTTTCCCACTCAAAAAGCAGCTCAATGAGAAAGGAAATCTTTCAAGGCAATGCAAAAAAAGTCTGATTGACTAATAAGAGGGCCAGTGTTTACAGGGTGTGGTGTGGTCAGGGGAATCTTTTACCTCATTGGGGTCGGTTTGGGGCACTGTGATCTCCATTTCACAGCTCACCTCGTCTTTCTCCGCAGTATGCTGCCCTTCTCAAGTTTAAATGGAGGAGGTCACTTTAAAATTGGTAAATTGTGTGGAGAAAATAAAACTTGGCTTCCCGCTGTGTCTTTGGTATTGGTATTCCAAAATTGGCTCTTTCTCACAGTGTTTTCTTAGAAAACCTGAATAAGTGTGGCCCTCAGCCAGCCTTTTAACATATATTGTGCTGTTAGAGGTGGCGAGGAGGGGCTCTTCCCTAAGACAACTTTCACATTGAAATAATATGCTCACATGTTCTCTAAGTATTTAGTTTGAATTTTAAAGGTCTGGCTTGATATGTTTTTTGTAGTGAAAATCAAAGTTCCAGAGTCTAAAATATTTTCCAAACATAAGCTGTTTTGTCAAAGTTTTGTTTGTTGGTATACTGCACTTTATCAGCCCAGGGAATGTCAGACTTTAAACTCAAAACAGATTTTTTTGTTTTTCCTTATGTAATCCACAGGGATACATTAAATCAGTGATCTGATAATTGCAAAGACGGATACAAAACTTTGAAATGGCTTGTGAGATGATTTTCATTGTTGTCTTGATGGTGACTTTTAGATGAAACTTGAGTAATTGCAGAACTTTGGTCTTTAACGGTGATGCTGGACAGCCACGGCAGCAGATAATATACAACAATTACATAACAAGTTGTCATTATTGTCAATTATTAAGGAAATAAAATGCACAAATGTAGAAGAAGAAGAATATCTGATCTTTTGCTTTTATATTTTTTGCCAGGCATCCTCTTAAAGTAAAACTTATTGTTAATTCAGAAACAAACTTTAAACATTTGTGGTAGAAGCACATAGCCTAGCTAAGATTGAGCTTCTTAAATATTCACAGAATATTCACAGCGCCACGAGGGTCCAAGGTCCAATTAATATCTTCAAGAGTAAAAAAGACATAAAGTCACAACCTATGTTGGTCCTCAGGTAAAAACATGCTCTTATGCAGCTGTCAAAGCCAAGACAATACTCAGTCAGTACTTGAGCCATGGGAAGTGATTTGCAGGGATCACCATGAGATATACGTGCTCCTAAATGGTCTCTTTACCAGTTGGCCTAATCTCTGTGCTGTTTTTCCATGAAAGCCAGGCAAATTGAATTTTGAGGCATCTGCTTTTAGGCCTGAGAGCAGAATCATGATGTTTTTTCACTGCGTGCAGCAAAGTGATTTTGCACGATTCATGAAAATGAAAATAAAAGAGGAAAAAGTGTTGAAACATAGATTTAGATGTCTGTAAAACTCCAAATCTTTGGATGGACAACAGATACTCCACAGACTAAATAGCTTAAGTGGAACAAAAGTAATGTTGAGCTCAATAGACAAGGCTCAACTTAAACATTAAAACATGTAGCCAAACCAAAGCAGCAGCTGTTGACGCTTTATGAAGAATGTTGTCAGGTTTTGTCATTAGACAATCTTTTTATTGTGATTTACAATGAAATTCTACAATAGTCATGACAGCAGAGTGCATACTTGACCCTGAATACAGAGAGTCTGACTCTGTAACTACAACAGATGTGGACGCCTTTGCTTAAAGACAGCTCTAAAAAGACTAGAGGTCTTTTTGCTTTGTATTATGATGTTGTGCTATAAGACATGGGGTATTAATTACATATAGTAACTTTGCATTGATTTTGAATGTAATGAAACAAAAGCTGATAGTGTTGTTTTACTCATAGTCAATTTATTAACCTTTCAGTTGTGGTCATCAATCATTTACAGTAGATAAAAGGCATTGTTTTAAGGCAAAGCATAACAAATAGTTTGGTTTTCAAAGTCATGCAGAGTTACTCTGGTTTCTGTCTCAGAGGAACAGACTCTGTAAATTCTGTTTTAATATTTGTGATGAAGCCTGAGCTTTACAGTATTTTTAGAATTTGCCATCCACACAACTGACATTTCTGTCAATTCCAGGCAAATGTACTTTGCCTGTGATCATCTTTTGTGTTCTTTAAATGACATGGTTTTATATAAATCAGTGTATCAGATGTTGACAGGACTTTTTTTTTACCTGCGAGTTCCTCTTGTTTTTGTTTTACCTTGACCTTTATTATCTGTCACCAGAACTTTTCTGGTTTTTCCTTCTCAGAAATCCACTTTTAAATTCAGCAGTGTGCCTTAAATTAAAACGTTTTTCTGTCACTTTCTTCTGAACTTTCAATTTTCTACACTATGTTTCACAAAATGACATTTGATTACGAGTTGTCACTCATCTTCATTTTTTATTGTGTGCATGTTTGATTTTTTAATGAAATGTCCTTGTCGTTGTAAGGCTGCTCTTGGCTGCTCTCATCTGTATCTTGCATTAGGTGTAGGATAGGATTTTTTTTTATATAGCAATAATGTTTCAAAATTGACAGCAATCCTTTTTTGATTTTTCTAACATGACACCAATATCCATTTATGAATTAGCGTCTTTAAAGTATGTATTCATGTTTTTTGTTTGTTATGTTCAAGAAGTAGGTTAAAACCCTGACTTGAAACCACCCATTCACTTGCCTTCATGCACAGTTCAAATGACTCAATAGAAATCAAAAACAATGTGGGTGATGATACACTGGCAGCGCTTCAAAAGGCACCCTCCCACTGTAATTCCAAGGTGTGTGCCATTTCAGATTTCACGAGAAAGGAAGTAAGGCTTGATATATGAGTAAAGCTTTCAGGGAAAGTCAGTTACAGTACGTTTCTGTAATATAACCAGCATGTGGGTGAATCTGTCTTAAAGTGATTTAAATAGAAACAGTGAGTAGGAGTAAGAGAGGAAACCTGTGGATTTACTTGATCAACAGACTTCAGAAAACTTGTTCTGATTATTCAGAAATATTTGTAAAGTAGGAATCGCAATAAATTATTACTCATTTATGCTCCTTAAAAAAATATTAGTATATACTGCACATAACTTGCAACTTTAAAAAACACAGTTCTGTCCATCTGTCTGTAATTTAAATGTACATGTATATGTTATGTACTTTGGTTTCCATTTTCTTTTTTGGTGAGTTGAACTTGACGTGTCGAGCCAGTACATCTGTGCCTTATGAATTTGATTGTTGTAATGCAATTAAACTGCCTTAAAGTGCATCACTGTACTTTCTGTTGAATATTGTCCAAAAGACACAAACCTACAGACCTTTCTCAATGATGATGTTGCCTACAAGGTCAGTCTCATTTCTCAGATTGTGATTCACAAAGAAGCTTCTTTTATACTCTTGATTTGTTGTAAATGGAAGAAGATTAAGATATGTCACACAGTCTTAGAGAAAAGTGGCAGTTATGCAGTTGTGTTTGTATTCTTTACAGCATACAGTGTCTCCTCCCATGTTACTCAGTGCATGATCTGACCTGCAACATCAAAAATAAACAAGCACAAAAAATGTATACAAGTGCTGCTTACTATGGCTTTGAATCTAAATCAATTATCTCAGAAAAACTAAACACATTACTCCAACTTTAGCACATTTCAAAAAAGGTCAAAGATCCCGTTCATAAATAATCTTAAACATTTTGATGGTGCTTTTGTTTGTTTATAGAGCTGACTAAAGTGCTCCATCTGCAAATAGACATAAGAGGACAAAACTTAACCCATTAGAGACAGACATAAACATGATAATAAAATCAACATGCGGCAGGGTCTTCTTCTCTGAAGCATAAGCATCTTCTCAGTATCAGACCCAAATACCTAAACACAACACGGCATGGCGTCAGTATAGATCGCCCTCGGTCAGGACGCACAGAGACTTAAACCAAAGTACTGCAGTGATCATCAAATTCTGTCAGTTACCTGGTTTTAAGCAAACAAAGAGCCATCCAAGCTCTTTAGAAATCTGCTAGCTAAGCCTTTTCTCTTTTCTTCCTCATAATAATCCCCCCTGATGGTTTGTTTGGGCTCAATCGGGGCTGGAGGGAAGCATGAGGAAGGAGAAAGTGAGGAGGTAAAGTGGGGGTCTTTGATGATGACGAGATTAGATGTAGCCCGGCAGACTGTCTCCTTCTGCTTTTGCTGCGAGCCCTGCCTCACACACCTATGGCTGTTACACATATGCACGCATGCACACTCACATACAGCTCCGTACACACATATATGGTTAGCTGCATGCACAAGGCCACCCCCTTCCTCATTGTTGAGGAATTACTTGCTCTTTAGGTTCTTAAGTTACAAGAGCAATTGATCCCTCTGACCCCCTGCAAACCCTTGAGGTTGTGCTGGGAATCTGAGCTCCAATGTATACACACAGGAGACAGCTCAACCCCCAGAGCAGCACTCCTGACACTCCCCGGTACCCCCACAGCACACACACACACACACACACACACACACACACACACAACTCCCACTATGGTTTTTTGTCTGGTTTGGCATGCTCCAGTGCTGTGGATTTAGCACTGCCTGCTGGTCAAACAGGTGCAGTACCATGCAGGCAAAAATAGTTTGTATATAAATAAAGGGCCAAAGCCAAGTGCTAATTGCAAGCAGAAAACATAGTTTATAGTAAAAGATAAATTAGTCATGCCATGTAGGAGGTTATTTTTTCCACTTTGTGGCAGCCCAAGGATACTCTCAAAAACTGACAATTACTGAAACTCAAAAATGTGCTTTCATGGTGGTTTTCATGACAATAAATTACAGTTTTACCACTACAGCTGGGTTTATTTGATATAGGGGAGTCAAAGGCTTCAAAAGAAGACATCATGACAACTGCCTGATCAGGGCCAAATCTTTGGTGCGTGAAGGCCGTGACAAATTTAGTCTCCTTATTGACATTAATTAACAGATTGTTGTCTAGCTTCATTTATGTGATGCCTTCAGAACGTCTGTTGGCAAATGGCAAAAAAATGCTGACCATAAGTTTACAGAGCCATAGGGGATGTCATAAAACATTTTCACCCACTGACCTTCAAAAATATTTTGGTCATGATCACAGACTGAGGAAACCAGAAAATATTTGCATTAGAATATTTATCGCCAGTGAGTTGTTTTTCTTGACATTATTGCTTAAAACAACTTATTGTTATGACTGATTATAGCATAAACTATGTATCGAGACTGAGTCCTTACGACAGAGTCCTGGGCTCAGTTCAAGCCCAGCCTCTGTGATGTATGTCATCTCCTTTCTTCTTCCTTCCATGACTCTCCTCACCTGTCATTTTTGAAATGAAGCAGCTAAAAGTATCTATCTAATCTTCAAAAGAATCAAAATTATTGCAGATTAATTTTTGCTTCATAAGTTTACTCACTACTTGTTTCAGCTCTCCACTGCAAATGTACTTTTCATCTTGATTGTATAATATATATTTGAATGGCTTAATGTGTAATTAATTTGCTCAAGAAAACATCATTAACTTTGTTTGGAAAAAGGCAATTCTTTCAGTCCAACGGGATCACACAGGACATTATTAAAAGCAGCTTATTCGTTTAAGGTTTAACTACCAAACTTGCTGGAGCTCTCTTAAAAGTTTCCACATTCACTGAGACACCACAATACAGACGATGTTCTGAAAGAGTTTGAACCATAAGAAAAGTTTTTTTTTCTCCCCTTAACCCCCTTCTAAGCTCAGTTGCTCAGAACAACAATTAACTCTTGACCTCAAATAATTGTATTATTACAAGGGTCGGCTTGCCTTAGCAGCCCTTGCCTGAGTTAGTGCCCCACAGCGGTGTCAGACGTCATTGAATTACCTTCTGAACCACAGAAGGAGTTCCAGCTCCTAACAAATTGCTTAGCTGTGTTTGTCTTGACACCTTCTTTCTGCACTGAAAAACTTGTAATTTTTCAAACGCCAGCTCAAATAAAGCACTGCTTCGGGTCAACATGACGCGAGGAATGAATGTTTAGAGACATTATTAGACGGCTGGTGCCAGGTTACCTCTTACAGCCAAGGCAATTTGATAATTTAGGTTGTTAGAGTGAATAAGTTGAAGGCCAAAGACAGCGTCGTTATGCTGTCAAAATAATCTCCCACGCTCTGGGGTCACTGTCACAGTCAAACTCATTGTGTCATTTTTCAATCCTTCGCCTGTTTGAGTTCTGTCTTCTTTGGGATCTAACAGAGCCTGCTGTGTGCTTATTCGCACCCACTTGTGCCCTGCCAGCAGAGCTCTGTGGACGGGGAAGCAATTTAGTCTTTTTTAATATTTGACTGAATTACAGGAGCAAATATTGGATTGAACCAAGTTTCCTCTGGTTTCCCTGTGCACACATTCACTTGGACTATTTCTCTGTGATAAATAGTAACAGATCATGAATTTAAAGCTTATTAGAGATGGCTCTGTCAGTGCTCTGTATGCAGCTGCTCATGGTTTTATTTATGAGAGCTGTTTGACGAGGAAATTGCAGGTTTGATTTTTGTATGTCCCCGATTTGATGAATTGTCAAAAGCAAATATTGAGAATTCACAGAGATAGACGGACATTGGTCGCCTGTCACATCCAATAAATACACAGTTATACATTTACTCTGGCTCTGTAGAAATGTAGTTGAGAGAAAATAGTTTCCTGGTACATGTCTAAGAAGTCTTTTCTTAAGCTGTGTTGACACGGTTAACATATTTAAAGGAGCTAATGTATGGCATTTGAAGAGAGTCATTGACATAACTGCAGTCAGTTAACGCTTCTTCTCACTTTATTTTGGCAGATCACGAACATCACCAAGCTCAAAGACTTTCTGCTGCAACACAGAAAAGATTATGTGAGCGCTGGAAGGTAAGCCGCTCTAAAGTGTCACAGTAATCCACAGCAATCAACAACAGCAGCGCGGAAAAAAACCCTTCAAGGCTGCAGGAAATGCCGGGGAAGAGACCAACACTTTTATTCTGACAGAAATTCACAAAAGGTCAGGAGTCAGGGCTACTTGAAGGTACCGTCAGATATGTCTCCAGTGTGTATGTGTGCTGCAGGGGCTGTCTGCTGGCACAAGGTCAGCAGCAAGTAGGGTGGTCCATAGCGGCAGGCTCCAGTCTAATTGTCTGGAATAATTGAGCTGCAACCAAGTGAAGAACAAATCATGCCCTGGGACTAATCCAGGCCTTCCTCCCATCAAGGTCCCCTCTGTGTTGTGTAGGTGTGGGTGTGTGGAGCAGCCAATGTTTTGTTGGGTTTGTCGATAAAGCCTCAGGAGAACACATTAAGTGAACATTAGAGATGTCAGTGGGTGGAGTGCAGCTATGTTTAGTGGTGGGAAAATTCATCATGGAGCCAGCAGTGGTATGTGCACAAGTCTCGTCTACCTTTAGCCTTGTCATCAGCCATTTTTTTTTCCCATTTCTGTATCAGCCTCATTTTTCCACACTTTGACTTTGCCTGACAGAATAATAAGGGACTATGTATTTGACTGTAATCACTTCCTAATGTGTATAGAATTACCGGAGGCGATCATCTTTTCAGACTACGAATATCTGCAGTTCAAGTACATCCCTGATTCCAAAAACGGTGGGATGGTGTATTTAAAAGTAAACATATCATAATGACAGTATTCAAGTGTTGGCAAACAATTTTGGACCAATATTAAATTGGGTGCAGCACAGAGATAATACTTGAAACTGCATATCCTTTGCAGGGTCATGGAGGGCTGGAGCTGATCCCAGCAGCCATTGGGCAAGCAGCAGGGTAAACCCTGAACAAGCTGCCAGCTCATCACAGGGCTAACATATTGATATTAACAACCATTCACACTTAAATTCACACCTACATACAATTCAGAGTCACCACTCAACCTAATATGGATGTTTTGGATTGTGAGGAAGCTGCAGACAGAAGGAGAACATGCAAAATGTGTCCTTACATTGAGTAATCAGGGATGCTCTAACGACAGACGTCATTTGAATAGCAGCATATGTTTCTTGAAAACCTATATGCACCATTCAGGATTAATAGCACCTTAACAAATGTGCAAGTCACCTGCTAACACACCTCCATGCCATCACAGATTCTTGCTTCTTGACATTGTGCTTGTAACAATCTGGATGGTCTTTTTTTTTTTCTTAAACCCAGAGTGCATGACGTCCATGGTTTCCAGAAAGAAATGTATTTATTGGTTTTTATGCAGTGTGGCCAGAGGGACTGAAGGTCACTGACATTTAATATTAGGAATTCTTTAGATTTCCTTTATCTTTTAGTGATGTTATGGGTCAAAGTATTGTCAACTGACTCATCATTTCATTTTTAGTATTTTTAGGTCCTAGTTTGTGTATATACTAAGGCTCTTTACCAGAAACCCACTGTTGCAACAGAATAAATCGTCACTTTCGTCACCTTTATGGTCTAGGGCACATATGTCAAACTCGTGCCATGGAGGGCCAAGTGGCTGCAGGTTTTCTTTCCAACCAAACACTCCACCAGCTGAT
>JAQNCA010000014.1:18854138-18865855 GCA_029783725.1 Acanthurus tractus
TGGTGGAGTGTTTGGTTGGAAAGAAAACCTGCAGCCTCTCGGCCCTCCATGGCACAAGTTTGACATCCCTGGTCTAGGGACTGTCATTGTGTCTTGAGACGCATCTCATGTCCACCAGAGGGAGACATTAAGTCACAATCACACACCATTATGGCTGTGTCTGAGTCGCTGTAATAATATGACTATTTAACTATGTGACTGTGTGGAGTTTGCATGTTTTGCTTATGCTTGTTTGTTTGTTCAGCTTTCCTAAGATTATTTAGGAGGCTTGAATATATGTATGATTGTTCAAGTGTTTCTCTGCCATCTGCCTAGTGCATGCAGAGATAGCCATCTGCCTTTCATAATGCTGAACAGGAATATCTGGGGAGCACAAAAAGTGGTTGAAAGCATGAATCAGCAGGAGGAAGGCAGTGCTCATAAGAGTTTTTGCTTGGAGGTCAGATAAATGATCAGCTTTTGATACTTGCACTGAAAGTTTTTAAACTTATTGTGATTGTTTTGTGTTTTGTGTGTTTTGCAGTCTTATCTCATCAGATCTCACCCGTATGACGGACAGTGAACGCGATCAGATTGACCAGGATGCCCAGATCTTCATGAGGACGTGTTCTGAGGCCATCAAGCAGCTTCGCAATGAAGGTGTGTGCTTGTTTTACTCAGCAGCAAATCAACTATTAAGTAAATTATTTTCAATAACAATGTTTTTCCCCATACATTAAAGAGATCTCAACCCAGATTTTATTTTCAAAATTTACCTCTCACCTGTGTTAACTTTCAAAACATCAACTGAAACTAAATTGGATTTGTTGTTAACTTTCTTATGCTTAAACCAGTCAGATAATCTTTAACTAGAGAATTTGTTGTTGTTGTCCCTGTAGCGGAGAAGCAGGTGACATCAGCTCAGATAAAGGAGCACAGAGGGGCAGTGCTGGACCTCATTGAAATGTATCTAAAAGGTAAGTGTGTGAGGCTCATTGCACTTTAGATGGCGTATGTCTTATAGCTTGTCTTCCATGGACTATTTTGTATGCATTCGTTTGTTTATCTCAAGGAAGTTTACTGGTTCTGGTACTGGAACAGTGTGTAGTAGTTTGTGATCCCAACAGATTGGTTGCATTGCTTTCAACATGAGCTGCTGAACACATGATGCATATCTAAAATTACTGAACCAATACTTAAATAACAGGAATGCATGTTACATCATGTGTATCTTAATTGTTTTTAGGAGTATGTAAACTGTATTCTGAGCAGAGAGCAATAAGAGTCAAGAGAATGGTGGACAAGAAGCGACTGTGAGTATTTGCAAAAAGACCTTTAATAAGTTCCTCATCCACATCAGTCATCATTGCTTAGCATCATTTTAGGCTGCAGCTATAAAAATTGCTCCTGATTGGCATGACCATCTGCTCTGGGGTTTCAGATCAAGACTGGCACCAGAGTACCCAAGTCGAGTGGAGAAAATGCCGGAGGTGGAGCCCACAGAGGAGAAGACTGTCAAGGAGGAAAGTTCTGGTAAGTCAGTGAGTCCCCTGAGACACAAGACTCTGCTTCTGTGGCGTCACAAAGACTGGCACAAGAAACGCTTATCCATTTTCATGCTTTACTGACCATGGCCTCTTCTCTATTGTGTATTTAGCTATTTCTGTGCCCTTTTAAGTGCACTGGTTTTCTTGTGTCTCAGGAAAATATAGGACTACTGACAGAAATGGACTGTGACTGTGTAAATATAAAAAGAAACATACTGGCTGGACATACTTAAACTAGTAGACACATTTGCTCAGAAATATAACATTAAAAGAATTACAGCAAGAATACCAGGAAAGCAGTCTATAATGCATTTTAGATGGTCATTATTTGTAAGTTGTATATAAGTGATCCCCTCGTTGTTTGCTTTTCTACAGTCATCGAAAGGCAGCATGTACTACACATCCACGTTTCAGCCTCTGATTTAAAAGTGCAGTGCCACAGCGCTGCACCATTATGCCTGATGATTCATTGTGGGTGCTTTGATTAAATCACAACCATTAACTTTACTTAATACAAAGCACCGGGTGCAGGGAATTGTTAACATGTAGGGATGTACTCCATGGCTTACAGTGGCAACTCTTCAGATATAAGTTTCCAGTCCTTTCTACATAACCAATTGTTCTGGATACCATCTTCATCCATATCATCAACCAAAAACACTGCTTACAGGAAGCAACAGCTGCTTACATTGTCAACTTTATTCCATATTTACCAGCAACATGGCATTATGATGTGTTACTGCCCAATTATAACCATAATGGTTTTGATTAAATTTGATAGTAGTGAGTCAGAAAGTATGATGTTAACATGATCATTATGTGAGCCATTAAAATGACTTAAAGACATCAGCTCTCGACCTTATTATCACTTAAGAGAAACAAATAAGGGCACCAGGATAAATGTAGGACCTTTGTTATAGACATATGTTTTACAAATAAAAAAAAACACTTCTAATAATTGCAGTTTTATTAGTAAATGCTGTTCCTGTGTTTTAAGCTCAAAAGAATGACTTTTTTATGTGTGAGGGAAACATGGGAACTGCTCTTAAAGTAGCTCACAAACAGTCAACATAGAAAGACTCCTCATTTGCCTTCAGCAGCATATTTTTTATTGTACATGGTCACCTTGCTACTGAACCTTTTAGACAACAACATCATTCCTGAGCTTTGAGAAGCCCCTCTTCACTCTCCTCCATCTAATGAGCCATTTCCATCAAGTACCAATGAGAGTGTACAGCCAAGGTATGAGGCGAGTAATGTCTCATAATAATGATGATCACCACACTGCTACAATCCACACTGCATTTGCTCCCACTCGCTGCTACAGTATTTCACACTATTGAGTGCAATTTGGTTGGATGTAAAGTGACTATAAATGTATCCTGTTTAAATAAGCATTGGAATAAATTCACATAAATAAACACAAAGATTATATTTGTCACCTTCAATGAAAGAATTTGCCACAAAGGAGCAAATCAAATAAAAATAAGCCATGACAGAGTACATGTCCATTGATTCTGTAGATACATAAAGACTTTTCAAGTTGTCTGTTTGTTTTCTGTCTTGTAGAAAAGAGTGTGTCAGAGGTCCAAAACAACCCTGTCAACCTGTGGGAGGAGGGTCGGATTGAGGATGAGCTCTCTCCTGAGGAGATCCAGATGGTGTGCTATTATTTACTTTGTAGAGGTCAAAACAGTTATAATAAAACAGTCGAGTGTATTTGTACAATAGCACACAGTAGATTTAGTGGTGCCTTTTTCCTGAATTCTCTTTGAGGGTTTGTGGTTCAGATATTTGGAAGTAAATTCCACGGTCTAGTTACACTGAATTAAGATGTTACATCGGCTTAAGCTTTACTGATGCAGAGTTTAAGGATTCTGTGTTTCTGTCTAGTTTGAGCAGGAGAACCAGAGGCTGGTGAGTGAGATGAACAGCCTGGTGGATGAAGTGAGGTGAGTCGCCCACAGCACACGTCACTTTCCCTTTTTATTAGTTTGCTCTGTACAGCATAGCTAATACCAGGAGAGGTCAGTGATTACCCTTTTTAAACAGTGATGGGAATGGGCAAATTATTTACTAGAGAACTGTGGCAAAACCCAGAGACACTCTAGTGTAAATGTGTTACACAATATCACTCCCTCTCCTACTGCATTATCATAGGAGGACGACAGTTATGTGAAATGCCAGATGTGGATTCATGCTGGATTATTATTACCCAGGACATAGGTGTTTGCAGATGAAATTATTACTGTGTTAGCCTGAGAAAATCCCTGGCATGTTTGTCCCACAGGGAACAAAATGGTCCTGAGGTGAAAATTACCAAACACCAGACCTGCCCCTGCAATACTTATGTCATCTGCAGTGGTTAAATATGCTATGCACACTATTATAATGGATAATTTTATGCTTTCCACGTCAGACAAATCGAGGGGAAGGTGGTGGAGATCTCTCGACTGCAGGAGATATTTGCTGAGAAAGTCCTGCAACAAGTGAGCTGATTTTCTTTCTTTTCAATCAGTGGGTCACTTAAATGCACAAGTATTCTGAGAAGAGGTTGTACATGAACTCTCACTCTCTGTGACAGGAAACAGAGATAGACAGTATTCATCAGCTGGTTGTTGGCGCCACAGAAAACGTCAAAGAAGGCAATGAAGACATACGAGAGGTAACGTTGCCGAAACGGAAACAGCCTGCTATTGACTGCATGTTTTCTTTAAACTTTGTCATGTTTTCCTTTGGTTAATGCCAATAAAACTAACCAATGACCTGATTTTGTTTACTTCTGTCACCAGGCAATCAAAAACAATGCTGGCTTCCGGGTGTGGATCCTTTTTTTCCTCGTCATGTGCTCTTTCTCTCTCCTCTTCCTGGACTGGTATGACAGCTAACACAGTTAGCGAGCACGGACTCAACAACAGGAAACTGTCTGGCTTGTGCACACATTGTTTAATTCATAAAGAGGTGATGACATCACTGAGACTGAAGGTTCAGGTGACCACGCTGGACCTGGCTTCATAAGTAACAAAGTGTTCATGAAGACTCTGTGTTCAAGTGGAGATGGCAGCTTCTTCCCTGATGCTAACAATCAAATGTCAGTGTTTTAAAGCACTTGTAAGTAGTAAAGCTATGTATGGAGCACTGTAACTGTGTGGGGTTGAACAGTCAGTCTCTGCACCACTAAAACAAATGATAATTGGCAGCAACAGTTCTTGTCTTACTAAAAAAACAAAACAAAAAAACACTTTGACATTGACTTTGCTGTCACTTCTTCTGTCTACTTCACTGTCAAATGTTGAGAATGTTTTGCTTTGCAGCAATTATGAGCAGTTAAACAATTTATTTAATGTCTGTCACAGCTTAACTGTACTGATACACCACTCACTTTCAAGTAAAACTAAGCAGAACTCTTAACACAAATCTGTATCTTCTTTATTTACCACAGGATAGCACTTTATAACTTTTAATGATTTTCAAATTTATGTCATACTTTCAGATAAAATCGGCAGCAGCAGGAAGTCGGGCTCTGTCTTGGTTGTGTCAGTTAGAGAGGAAGCAGTCAACAGGAGATTTGATTCTCAGCCTCCTGAGATTGCTGCTGATCTGTTTATGAGGATTTATCTTTATACTAATTCAACCATCACAGCGCTTATACAGTTTTCTTTGATCTTAACCAAAGGGAACTGGAGCTCCAAACAGTGTTTATTTTCTGCACTGAGGGAGTTTCAGCATTACTTACAAGATTTCCTTTTGGAATAGTTGATGATGGATTCTACTTGGACATTGGTGTGAAATGTGGGCACTTTATTTCAGTTTTCATTGAACATTTTTATGTAGCAAATGCACTTTAATGGTAATCATTACATTGTTTGAAAAAGGTACATAATTTGTGACAGTTTAAGTTAAATGACAAATACATAAAAAAGCAACAGGACAAGCGACTACTGTCAGATTGTTCCACTACATCAACCTAAGTCTAGTATCTGAGATGGCTACCAACAGCCATCTATGGTGACATTAATCAATGCGAAGCATTGCACAATACAGTGTCTTCACTAGCAATGCAAAAACATTCAATACAGTAGCATAAGATGTATGCTATGAAAAATAACCATTAAGTCTCGTGTAGCCGGCAAAGAAAAGCACATGGTGTTCACAGACAGTTCAAATGGATGGAGACAATCATCAATGCTGGTTAAAAAGATTTAATGCATTTTAAAAAATGCGCTAAGAAAAATCAATTACAGCACTACAATATATGCCAAGAGCAGTGTGGGCTGCGTCAAAGTTAAATCAGGGTTTTATCGCTGGTTAATAGGTTTCCTCAAAGTCAAGCCTCGTTTATTCACAACATTATGACAGTAAAATATTTTTACCTCAGTTGCAAATATGTCGCAAACTTTTCTGCTTAATGAGAGATTTACCGCTCACTGCCCCCTGTGAGGTCTGACATGCTCTGTCTGTACTGGATGTGTCTAAAAAGAAGGTTTCAAAGCAAACTGTTTTTTTATTTAAGAGTCGAGCGTGCATGTGTGTAAAAGAAAAAAAAAGAAAAGAAAGAAAAAAAAAACAAGTGACGCAGACACAAGATGGTTCACAGTCATTTCACAATGTGAGTACTAAAGTGAGTTCTGTTACATATGTGTATGTACAAAGACAGTGAGTGTGAGTCTGTGTTTGTATTCCTGTGGCTTGTTTTACACGTTTGCCACTGTTTTAAAGTTTAAATAAATAAATAACAACATATGCAATTCAAACAAACCACAAACCCACTCAGCTGTGCGGCTTGCTTTGCTGAAAACATGTTCAAAATTACCACATTTACCTGCTACAATATACATCAGCCAACCAAACTACGTCAGTGAGGCCACAGAGCACCTCAGACTGGAGTAGTTGATTTTTCACCCCCATGACAGCCATGGGACTGAGGTTTGCTTGAATGGCACAGCCGTATTATTTATTTTTTCCTGCAGCAGGTGAAGCCACCTCTTAATCCCAGGTTGGTTAAGCCAGTTTCTGGGCAGTCTCCATCTCCTGCTGGGTGACCTTCTCCTCAGACATGATGGTCATCCATGGTGATACTGACCGGGTGATGGTCTGCTTGGCAATGTTGTAGTGGTTGATGAGGGTGAAGAGGCGCCCGCGGCCCCCAGGGCCCTGAGGGGGGTAGCTACCATACATCCCAGCCGGCATGCAGCGACCTTGCTGCTCAAAGAAGAAAAAAAAGGGTTAAAGATAGCAAGAATAGACAATGTGAAGTAAAAAAAAAAAAAGAACAAGAACACAAGGTGACAAACTTTTGACGCAGGAAACCGAAGAGGGATTATGGAAAACATACTGGCCAGGTGACCTTGACAAAATGGAGCAGAAGACCTTGCTTAAAATTTGCAACAGACCAGAACAAAAGGCTCAGTAAGTGCTGAGTTTCAGAACCGTGTCTGCACAGGTGCCTATGAAACTGGATAAGGTTTATACAAAAAATAAGTTACATGTTTTACAGCAGGATCTGTGTAACTTTCTCTGAATGTTGGCTGGATGTGTCATTAGTGAACAAGTTGGCTCTATGAGCCACCTCCTTCACATGAGCATGGGAGCTAGCTCCAATCTGAAAGCCATTCTTTTTTCTTCTCTCTTGTTTTTTAAATATTTATACAAAACAAAAAAAAACAAGATCATCCCAGAATTTGTTCGACACAATAAGGACATAACATTAAGGACCAAGTGTGGTGTGACATTCGTATATTGTTATGATCATGTACATGGATCAATACAACTAAAATGATCAATACATGACCAAGTTTTTAATGTGTTTACGTCATTAAAGGTTGTTATACCAAGAATAATAAGTAAGGTATAATTTTAAAATATTGATTTTCTTGAAGTTATTGGGCTTAGCATAATTACATGATTGAATAGTGAATTTATGAGTACACACCAATCATGGGTCAAAACGCTGCAAAATCTGGCTGAATTGAAAAAAAGCCTAAAGTGGTGCTAAATAGAGAGTAGTTTTGGATCAAAAGAGGCCACTTTTTTTGCTGAGGAGAGCCAAATGATCTGGCTCAGTTAAAAGGAGCCTGACTGCCATCACTAATGGCCACAGCTTATTGGACGATGCTAAATGCTGCTGTTGAGCATTTAGTTGAATTGCTAAGCTACTGAAACAGTTAGACGATTGGAAAAGAGTCGTAAAATCAGTTCAATCAATGACAACCCAAAAAGGTTCATTGCACAGCTGTATTATCTGAGGTATGTTAACATTAGCTTACATTAGCCAAGTAGAAAATGGCTCAAGCCACAGCATCAGCAAAACCTGAACCAACACCCCTGAGTGTACTGAAGAGAGCAATGGTGTCTATTATTGCTTATTAATTTAATATTTTTGTTAGTTAGAAGGCCACATAAGCTTGCTTTAAGGTCATTCAAAAGAAACCAAATGCTAATAAATGTTAGTCAGCAGTGAAATAACTGACATTCATAACAAAATGTTACCTTTGAACAGAAAAATTTGTCTATTACAGAGGATGTCTACAAGAAGAAAACTGTAAAACAGTTTTAATAGAATTCAGTAAGTGTCAGATGTATTTGAAAGGTGAATTAAATGGGATCTACAAATGCTTAGCTGCAGTGCATCACATTATCATTGAACACCATTTTACAGTTTTGTGATTTATCAGTATGACGTATATCACCTTTTAAAACAATGCTTAAATCCATTTGCAAAGTAAAGAGCATTGTTATTCTGGTAATGATAATCACATTAACACTTCACCATCATGCAGGGTCACAACGGAGCTCATGTGTGTTTACCGTGTAAATGAAGCTGTCGGGGCACGGCTGCTCATACTGGTAGACCTTATAGACGACCAGGAACACCACACACACCAGGAAGGCCAGGGCACAGATCACCAGCAAGGTCACCTAAAGGAGACATACAACAGCTCCGTCATCGTCTGCACAGACCTGTGAGACAGCTCTGCGGAAGGACATGGCAAATATCCTGTTAACGTCTACATGACAGGAAACTAGATCTAATTTTATTCCGTTTACCTCCTCTCTCTCTCTTTGTGTTACAAGTTAAACAGCAGTGCAAGGCTTAGCTGAGGTGCACATTTCTGAAACTGATGCAAACACCAAGTTATATATCTAAATCTAAATGTATGCAGTGTTCAACAATAACTGATGGCTGGTCAGGGCTTCAGGATTTTCTGCATAGCAAAACAGCTTGTGTGACCATCTTCACAGCCCAGCTCTCAGCTCTCAGGGGACTTATGTAACTGCTACTGGTGTTTCTAGGAAGCGGGAGGGGGGATTGTGAGAGAAATCACCTCATTATAACTGAAGATGTTGAGCCCCAAGGTGTGTGCGACTTATTTTTTATTTCTAGTTTATATGAAACTGATTTTGCTTGTGGAGCAACAGGATTATATCAGGCGATGGCGCAGGAATTGCTTGATACTTCTCTGATGAACAGTTGCAACTGAGGTAATATCCTGATACAAATGTTTATTTTGTGCTCAAAGAAAATCCTAAAGGATCTTTAGGATTGGAAGCAAGGCGCCATGAATCCGAGTACTTTTTGTACTGTTCCCCAGTATGTTTGGCAGAGGTTTGCTTGGATTGCTAACAGCATTTATCTGAATGAATAAAAGAATAATCTTTTTATCTGTCTGTATGATTCCTGTAGTTGCACAGCCAAGCAGACAGTACATCCCGTACTGAGCAATGCAACAGGAGATTATGAAAGTCTATCTGCGATGAAAGGGCAGCCTGCAGCAGTTCAAAGCAGCGATGTGAGGACTCGAGCTGTTCTAACAGAGACAGTGATGTGCCACCTTGCCTTTCAGATATCTGAGAATTAAAGCTCCATTACTGAGGGAAGTCTGACACACCTTACAGAGACGGTTTCATCTGTTGATTTTGAATGAGTAGGAGGACTATTGCACAGTCTTCCTGCAGAGAATGAATTTACAAGATTGCAAGGAAGTCTTCTACATATGCAATTCAATCAGCTCATTTTCGACATGGAGCTTGGATTGTTTTGACCTTTAATTTCACATGTACATATGTTTTAATTATTCCAAACAATATGAATAGCTAAACACATCTGCAGGCCGGGGGGGGGGGCTGATTGAGGGAGGTGTGAGAGATGATGCTGTTTAGAGGCCATCTCCATGGCAGCGGTTGAATTAATGGGAGTTTCAGGGCGGGGTTAAGTGAATCATTGTGCTTTATGTCTCCATGTGTAGCCTGACAAGATGACAGGCGGCACAGAACACAAGGAGATGGAGGTGGCCACAGCAAAGACGAGTGTATCTTGGATTGGAGAGAGGGAATATTATGATGGTGGTGACAAATGTCCTGAGCTGCAGGGAGACAGCTGTCTGCTGTCCGGCATATGCATGCGTAGGAGTATGAGAGATGTTGGAAATGAGATGATATATGAAACACAGACGATGGCAGCGACATTTTTCTTACTTTGAGTCGCTCAGATACACCTTCAATGATGCTTATTGAGAACTCTGCAATTTTGGGAGATCGTAGTTTTCCCTTCTTGCTGTCAGAATCATAGTCTGCCTTCGTCTTCACCACCACCTGGTTAAAAACATAAAACACACAGTTGTACATGAGATAAGGTCCGGTCAGTCTGCTGTCACAGCTTTATGAGGAAATGAGAGTTCACAGAGGCATTTGTATTGTTTCACATGAAGAAAATAAAAGATCTGTGATGGTGAACATTGGTTACTGAAAAGGTGAGTTTACCCTGATTTTCATCAGCTTAATTACACTGATTGAGATGGAAGAAATACACAAATAAAGATAAAGGGCCCTTCAGTGTGACTCTCCATATCAATGGAAAACATGGAACAAAAAATCTTACCTTATCTGGTGGGGGAAACTGCAGCTGGCTGGCATCTAATGGTGTTATGAGGGGGATGGTGTCAAATCCATCTTCAGAAACCACCTTCCCGTTATTTTTCTCGCTGAAATTATTCCCCAGTTTAACCATTTTTCCCTGCACGAAAAAGCACCAACCTGAAGGGGGTAAACACGCGCTCATTACTCCACAAAGATATGCATCAGCGATTAGTCTCCGCTCCAGTGTGATTGCATTAATAATCAGAAATCATGAGTGTAGAATTGTAATTTTTGTTCACACGTGCAAACAGCAGTACAAATAGCACAGATTAAACAAAAATATGTGCATCATGTGAGGCGCTTTGTGGGCCACGAGAAAGCCTGTCAGCCACAAAAGCGCAGGAGAAGACAGGCAAGGCTTCGACATAGAGGGACTGATGCATCACCGTGAAGAGAAAAAAGACAAAAAAAAAAAGCATGTGTGTGATTTACCGCATCCGAACACTTACCAGCTCAGCCGAGAAGCGTCTTCAGACAGCGTTTTCCTCCTGATGCGGTGACTTTACTGCTCCAGCGTTGCTGTGTGTCTTTTTGAGGTGTGACGCAGCCGATTTGCGGAGAGCTGGTGCACAATATGGCCAGCTGGGTTTGTGCGCCGCGTTACCTTTGAGCTGGATGCTGCTGCTGGCGTCTGGCTGCACTGCAAGTGATGTAACATCCTCATCTTCAGCCATCCATCCATCCGTACATACATTTCTGATCAGAGGCGAAGCAGGAGCCCATCACAAGCTGCGATTTAGAGTTTAAATAAATGAATGTACTTTTTTTTTTTTTAAAAAAAAAGATGTCTTTATTGTTTAGGGGGAAATGGGGGGAGGGGGGATAATGCATTCAGTTATATTTTTAAAGTGTGTCATCTAGAATATTTGAATTTGTGGTCAGCATGCAGACTGTAGACGTCTTTTTGTGCACTCTCTGTATTCCTGATGGTTTTTACAGCAGACCAAGTGGAAGATGGACTGAATTGGCCAGTTTAATAGAAAACTGAAGTTATGAAGTTAAGCTATTTGAAAATAAAAGGTCATTTACAGCAGTTTACACTGGCGTCTAATAAAGATACTACAAACCAACTGACCAACTGACTTTAAACCTTTTTGCATTCAAATCAGTATGTTTATAGTAACACTGTTTCAAATGAAAAAGTAAAAAAAAATTTAAAAAGCTGGTTTTAAACTGGTGTTTGTCATCTGTCGGCATGACAGCAAGGTGATTTTTAAGCTGAAGTCATTAGTGAATTATCAATGCTATTTCAATCAACAAAGACATATAAATCTG
>JAQNCA010000014.1:18868171-18889432 GCA_029783725.1 Acanthurus tractus
TCAGTTATATGTCTGTGAAGACGTTTCGCCTCTAATCCAAGGGGCTTCATCAGTTCATGCTTGTCAGACTGGGCTAGACCAGACAGGCAAAACGTCTTCACAGACATATAACTGAGTCCAGTTGACTTCGATTTATTTTCCTAGAATAACATGTATGAGTAATTTATATTTTATGTCATTCATCAAAATCTGCTCAGTGACTATTAACTAGTAATAAAATCAAGTGAAAGGCTTCACCATTTCTTTGTAAATTGTAGTGGAGTAAAAGCCTCAAGTACCAGAAAATTGAAATGTTTCAAGAAAAGTAAAAGTACCTTTTGAACTGTACTTAAAAACTGTATTTGAGTGAATGTAGAACTATACTTTCTGTCGCCGTGAAAGGGAAGTTCCTGAAGTGTGACTGTAATTCTCAGTTGTTAGTGTGACGCTGTGATGTTACTGTAAGTATAAATATTTGATTATGTAGTCCATTATAGTGCATTGCAGTGCTAAATGCATATTAAAGCATATGTAAAAGAATTATGCATACTATTTAGAGCAGAAACCAACTCAGCAATATTCACTGAACTGATGCAACAGCAGAAACTGTCTGTCCTCGTGACTCACACAGTGTAAAGTGTGAGTAAACCTTACATTGCACAGCAAAGCGCCGTGTCTTTAAAACCCACTCCGTTCCTGGCTCTTTGCCCAGAAAGTTCATTTCCCATTTCCCATCCAGCCACATGGACTAAGCTCCGCCACGCAGAGAGAACAAGCATTTTCACTCTGAGAGCAGCACCTCCAACAGCAGTCTGAGCTCGGACTCCTCTGTCGCTGACCACGGACTTTTACATCCAGTTTGCTCCGAAGGACAGAAAAGCTCCCAGCAGAACCGTCACAGCCTGTCAGCCGCCAGACAAACCAAGGTATGATTTACACTCTGAATCTGACAGCCGGTCTGCCTGTCAGGTGCTCCGTTATTCCTATCATTATGTACTCTGCATACAGCATGTTTGCCTTAGTTAACTGCGTGTTCTCTGGTATTGATCTGCTGACGTTTGGACAGTCTTTCAGATGACTCATTGAATGTGCTGTGTCTGGTTTTAAAAAATGCTCTGCAGCCATGTGGGACCTTTTGTCTTTTGCATGAACACAAAGCCTCTTTTCACAAATCTATAATTCCCTTCACTGGTCGACCCAGCGGTTTGTGGTGGGTTTGATGTTGGGAGTAGTTAAGTACTCCTACCTATTAATGATGTTCATGTGGGGGCTCACAGTAACAGGCAAGGTCACTGAAAGTTTGCCCACAAGAGATTTTTGTTCTTGAGGAAGAATTAATCAAAGATTTGAACGGACTGGACAATACGGTTCACACTCAAAGTACTATTTGTAGAGTTCTCACAGCAGGCAGCAGTAACCAGGCTATATAAACAGGATGCAAGTCTGCACACACTCTGCTTGATGCTGTGGTTGAATGAACAGGCTGGTCCACCAACGCCCCCATGAGTGCTCAGTGAGTTGTTTTTCTGTAAACTGACAGGTTTGTTGTTGTGGATACCAGAGGCTGCATCATGTGAGCCGCTGTATTGCTATGGTTTCTGGAGGGTTTTCTCGGAAGATGAGGTCACAGGGAGACACACCCAGAGGCCCCGGCTCTGAGCAGGAAGGGCCAGGGGTGGAAGACGTTCAACAGCGGCTCCGACTGAGTCACTTGTCGGGAGGAAGCCATAGTTTTGTTGGAATTTCCATCCAGTTCTGGTATTTGTGTGGTATTTATACAGAGACACATGGCATGACTTACATGGGAAGGGCCATTTCCCCCTCAAATACACAAACAGATGCCATAAGAGAGCTGAAGTTACATAAAGTGCCTTATTTTAACACAAATCCTTACTTCTTAAACGCTTGGAATGTTAGGAATGAGGGTCATTTAAGCCAAGAAGATCAAGTTGGATGACCTGTAAACTTTTCAATTAAACCCCCACTTCCTGGCCTCTCCTCACATAGGCTTTCACATCCAACAAGTGCATTTTTGTGTTTTACTCTCTATCAACTTCCTCCCTCCTGAGGATTCCAAACAAGTTTTAAAATAGTGCAATTTGTTGCAGAGCTTTCAGCCTGTGTGCTTCATTGTGATTTACAGAGACTCAACAACCGGCGTAGACAGAAGTGGCTGGGAGGGCTGACTGGGCTGACGGAAGTGAAGGAGGGGGGGCGGTGGAGGGAGTGAGTCAACACATGAGTGTTTCTCAGACTTTTGTCGCTTCAGCTCTCATGCCTCTCAATGGAATCACAGGCACAGACTGAGATTGCAACAACACAGAGTTACAAAAGCAGGCAGGCAGAAGTTGTTTGGCCAAAAAAGTAAAAGTGAGCTGAGTCTGGCCAGGAACTGTCTGGATCAGTGAGAGGAGCAACATGTGGTGGCTCTGAAGTACAAACTACAATGACAAATCTCAGTACACAACAACAGATGTCAAATAACAAAAAACTACAGCAAAACTCAAACTCATCAAAACAAATGCTATTAGCATTGGAAGAAGCGAGCAAACACTGTCTGGACAACCTGTCATATTCATGTTGGTCCAGCTGGTGACAGTTCTCAGGAATCGCTCACTTCCTTCATGGTAAAAAGACAAATATTGCATCTATCCAGTCAGTTACAATCCTTGATGATAAGAAGTGTCAACCTTTTCCAGTAAAAACGAATGTCTTCGTGTTTTCTGCCTCGTGACTTGGTTTCATCCTGTCACTCTGATTTTTCCTTTTGCTGTTGTTGTTGTCTCTTTTGCTAATTTGATTGGCATAATTGTGCTTTATGGATTTGTTATTGTGCTTTGAGATTTGTCATCACTATTTGCACTTCGGGGCCACTGTAAAAAACAAATGTAATTGAAACCAAGGCCTTGAAAAACTCTATCAAAGTGCCTCCTCATAAAGACTGCCACAGTGGAATATGTACAGTATCACATCAGCAGTGGCATATTAAAGAGAACAAAGGGATCCGTTTGCAGGGTTTTTATAATCAGAAACATGTTTATGTCATCCTTAATGTGACGTTACTTTTATCCAGACTTCTTTTCATGCTAGTTTTCTATCCATCTCCTGCTATGTGCATCACACTCACACAATCCAGCTGGCTGTAGCAAAACATCAATGTACATATAACAGTGGACTGGACTACAGAGACAGGACTCTCATCTGTCTGCAGAGCTATTGTCTTCATTTTGTGGCTGTTTATTTGAGCACCGTATATTACACAGGGACTCCACTCTGCCACACAGCTGTTTGACTCGCTCCGATAAACACATTGTGACTGGCGTTTCAAAGCACAACAAGCTGCGGTCAGCTCCGAGCAATGCAATACACCAGAGGAGCACACGCAATTGCTATTCAGGTCTTTTAAATAGTGAAGCCATCACGATGTTCGCCTCCCTGAACTGTACATTTGAGGTATATTTTCCAAAATTACAGACTCGGTGAGCAATGCTGGCAGCACGGTCTAGCCCAGCCCTTAACCATGATTGAAAGCTGTAGAAGAGAATGACGTCCTGTTCCCGTGTAAGGAAACTATGAATGATGATGATGATGAAGGAGGTGCTTTCTTACTATTTCTGTGTGGTCACTCTGGCACACAGCATAGTTAGACGACAGCACACAGACTCGTAGTGTTCACAATCCACCAGCTGATGTCAGGCTTCAGCTTGTGATAGATCAGGATGACTTTGCCTGGATAACTGCGGAGCTGCTGTTCCAGATCTTCTTGGTTTGTGAGCCCTAAAACAGAACAACTTCTTATCCTTTGAACGGACTGACCAAAAAGTTAGTCTCCCTTCTCAGAGTTTTTCATCCTATTAATTTTAAAGACCAAGTGATATTTACCAAGTTTTCCTTCGAGTCTAAAAGTATTTCACAAAGCATTTTATAGCAAGTTGTAGTCAATTCAGTGTTCTGTTCATTGACTTTGGCAGCTGACACATATCACTGCTTACCAAACCAGTGGCACTGAAGCTAGCTGTCCATAGATTTATCAGGGAATGACTACCATACCAACAGCAAAGGCATCTATCTAGGAGGTGGACAAAACAACATCAGCACCTCAGATTTACCATAAACCCATAACTCATCTTACAATATGGTGCCAAAAATTAGACAGTATTGGCTATCAGCAGTGCAGATGGCTACTTGTTATAAAGCACCATACTTTCAGAAATCAGACTTCCTGTATAGTAAAATCACTTAACTTTGCTTTCTTATTATCTTATAGTGTACATAATTTAACAAAATTATTTATGTAACATTTTTTTGTCATTTATAACTTTTGATCCCGCTGACAGTCTGGACTAGACTGGATGTAAAGATGTAAAGATGTAATCATGTAAATACCTGAAAGACTCTATTCACAGTGGAAACATACCTCTGTTATCTGCAGAGGAGACGCTCCCTTCTTCGTTGTCTAGTCTTTTCTTTAATGCAGCACACAACGCTGTACAAGCCTGTGATTGGGTGTGTGTATGTGTTGTCATGTGCTGTGCAGGAGAGAGGATGATTCCCTCTTGCTACTGATCTTTGACCTGTGTGCAATTCAAAGTTAGAGGGGTAGAAAAAAAACTGTGTGTCTGAATGAGTCAGACATTACAATGGCAAGTTTTAGTGACTGATTAAAAATTTAAATGGTTGTGACTTTCAAACACTTGCAGAGTCTACCTGCTTTGTAAGACTAATAAGCTTGGCATCTTGTTTCCTTTGCTCCACAAATAACTTCCTCCTCCACCCATTTCCACCTCCTAAAAACCTCTATTGTTTAAAGATGCCTAATTAGAAAGATTAATTTTGTTGCTATCCTAGCTGAGGCTAATCTTGAGCAATTACAAGGATATTGGGAATAAAACATGTCTTGTCATGTCTATGTCAGATAACACAGAATCTGTTTCAGCTCAAAGACTTTAAAAGAACTTGTTTCCACTTGCATGTGACGCTACAATCCAAAGCAGAACAGTTGCCTCAGGAATAGTCACATTTTCAAACTGTGAGACAAGGGAAAGTGTATTCTCTCTAACATTGATATGCACTGGCACTGCTTCAGTTGCATGAATTTCACTGTGCTCCAGCTGGAAAATGCACTTCAACATGGCCAGAAAACAGAAGACTTCCATGACCTGCACTACTTTATCATGCCTGGGACTCAAATCAGCTGATTTTACCCTGAAGGACTTAGTATACTTGACATGTAAAGTGTAATTACATTATAAAAAGCCTGCACTTGGAAGAACAGTGGCCCAGTGTTCCTCCAAATTCCCTGTGTGAAGTCAGGAACTGGTCAAGCCAGATCTCTTTCAAGCTCTAAGACATCCTCACAAAAGAATGAATCCCTACTTTATCTCATGACTCACAATATTTTTTTATGCTCGAGACTTTCTACCTAACAACGAAGCAGAGGACCGAAGCTGATCCCTCCCAGTTTTATTACGCTACAGTATCAGCTGCTGTTTGTTTACTTCCAGTATGTTCAGTTAAAGGAGGAGACTTGAGCAGGGAGGGAGGGGAGGACTCACCTCACCTGTCAAGAGGGAAAACTTGACAGTAGACTACAACTGCTTACTGAATAGTCTCAGTGGAGTAATGGCTCCTAGCTAAGGGAAACACACTGGTGTCTGTCCATTGACTGGAGAGAGAGAAGATCAGAATGGGAGGGAATCAGAGTCAAAAGAAAGCGAACAGGCAATCGAGCTCAAGAAGTCACACCAACAGTGTCACGTGAGTCAAATCCCTTACCTGGTTAATGTTTATTTTACGACGCATTCCGGAAAATCTGGTGTCGCTTGGTCTTAACTCATTGCCTTAAAACTTTGCTTACAGCTGAAACAGTGAATGTGGTATTTTCTCTCTCCCTCATGACCGGTTCATTTTGTTTATTTGTACAGTGACACAGGCACTGAAAATACTAAATGTATATTTTGTAGTCGACATTTCTGAGCTGAAAACTGAAGTTGAATTCTTTTTCCTTTCGGTGTCAGAGTGACCTCTGTGCTAGCGTATACTTGCACACACATGCAAATATTCACACACCCTCAAATGAAACCACAGATAAGACTGCGTGCTGATGGACTGCTAAACATGTTAGCTCACTGGCTTCACACAGGTCTGTGATGTGTGTGGGTCCATGTGCTTTGGAGCAAATGTACTAGTGACAACAAAACAGGGAATTAATCACAAAAAACAGAAGGTTCAGCTTGTTTAAATTTAATGTCCAACATTTTTTTTTTTTTTTTTTTAAAAAGGAGAGTTGGGAGTGTATCACACCAAGCGATGTGACAGGTTTGACACGATCACTTACAAATCCAGTTATCTCATCATAGCACGATCTCATTGTGAGAACTATAGCTTCATCGTGTAAATATTTACTTGAGGCTATTCATGTCCTCTTTGTTCTGGGATGTGGCACAGTTGCAGCTCTGCCCTCCACTGCAGGTCGGACTACAGACACGCTGCACTGTGACACACACACACACAATGATGTTCTTTTTTGACACTGACACTGTAAACATTCCAGGCAGTTCATTTATGGAGGAAACAACATATTCCACAAGCACAGCTTGAGACTTTTACAAATTTTGTAAATGCACATAAGCAGACAACCAGTAGCTAAAAAGTGTTTTATGATATGACCAAAAATCAATTTGACATTATTATGACCACATTCTTCTCTCTAGAGTCAAGAAAAGGAGGGATAAATCTGTTTTCTATGTTCACTGTAATTTACAGTATATCAAAATTCCTCACAAAGTAAATAAACTCCCTTTGCTCGTACACATCATTTAAATCTGCAATTAATGTTCCATACATACTCTCACTCTTTTTTTTAACTCTGACCATCCGTTTCAAGACCTGGCTGTGTGTTTGTTGTCTCAGTCTCTTCTGCTCTGACCCAAGCTTTGGGTGACCTGCTCTGTGTTTTAGGTGACAACATGTCCGGCTGACATGAATCAGCAAATCTCTCGCGAGCTTTCTCCCAGTTCTTCTGAGACTTTGATCTGGTCACAGAGACGTTGTCAACGGACATGGCGGCGGCAGCCCCCAAACCTGACTGGGACTTTCTGATTTTCAGTTCAATCTGAGGAGAAGGGAATTTGAAAACAAAAATTCATCTTGTTGCCTCAAATACATTTTAGGCAGAACAAATATCTGCAAACAGGAATCACCAGATCTTCTTACCGGGTCTTTCATTCCAGTTCCCTCTTTACCCAGTCCCTCTCCTTTCTTCCAGCCCATCTTTTCCAGCATTTTCCGTCCTTTGTTAACTTCACTGATCTCCCTTTAGACAGGCAAGCAAAACACAATATATGATGACTACTGCATCCCCCATTTTTTTTCTTCAGCACTTACAATCATAGACAATATACTTACACATGAACAGAAGCGGGTGCATCATCTCGTTGGAAAACACCCTCGCTGCCGACTATCTGTCTTCGAGACTCTGCGCGGTCCTTGTATTTGGGGTTCCTCAGGGCTTTGGCCTCCTCATACTCAGTGCTCTGTTCACAGAAGCAGAGAGCACAGAGGATTGGCTACATATAAAGAAAAAAAAGGATTTAAAACTTAAACTGGTTGCCACTGATCCTGGTAACACTCACCTGCAGGCCATATTTGGCCTTCATATGCTTCAGCTCCTTTTGTCTCAGTGCTTCTTTATCCTCTTTGCTGAGGGTGGGACCTTTGGGAAAAAGAGAGTATAAAGAAGCAAAATCTTTAACTTTAAAATCATCGTCCTCTCAGATCTTCAAATACAATAAGGTAAAAAAATATCGAAAGGAAGTTTGCATGAAGATTCAGAAAGAATAAACGTTTAAAATAACTTAGAGCATATTAGACATTTGAGACACATTTTAAAAAGTTATGGCTCAATATCAGTGGTGGCTTACCTGAGTTCTCCTCCCTCCTGTGCTTGCTGAGGTGAGCCATCACCTGACCAGGTTCACAGCCGTCACAGGTATCTGTTCCTGAGTGGATATGGAAGGACAGCACAGTCTCTCCCATCTTCACCTCATCACCGTGCATCAGTGCATGTGGCTCACACTTGGTTTTGGGCTGCAGAAGAAAGATGTGTTTAAGATGTCACTGCTGAGTAAAGGTTTTAAAGTTTTAATCAAAAGTCACAAACCAAAACACAATTAGGACCTGTAGGATCCTGTTGCCATTGATGACTGTTCCATTTTGGCTTCCCTGGTCCACCAGCACGTAGCTCTGCTGCTCCTGATCAAAGTATACCTCTGCATGGAACTGAAACCAAATAATGTCTAAAGTTAGAAATGTCACACAACCCTGCAGTATGCAAATTAGTCATGTTGATCCTTAGAGAAAAATGAATGTGGATAGAGGCACCTTGCTGACTCCCATTTCTGGTATTCGGATAGCATGGTCCATATCTTTCTCTCTGCAAAAGAAAGACAGCAGGTTGTTTTCAAGGAATCCCATCAGCCATTCTCATTCTGTCTTTGGTACTGCAGCCTCAGCACTAATCCTAATGTGGCAGCCCAGTTTAAACAAGATGCACTCTTGCTCTTGCTTAGTATTAAAGCTTTATCTCTCTTATTGCAAACTAACTTTTCATACAACATGACAAGACAAGAGAAATAAGCACTAACCTGCCAACAGTGGCTGGAGAGTCGGCTGTGATGATGAACAGAGTGCCAACCTGCAGCACTGGAGATCTGACCACTGTCACTCTGATGCACGGCGGCCAAATGTCTTTGGCTGCAAAAAAACATAATGAACCCACCGAATAGTCACTAAACATGGAAGCTACAGAATGCTACATTGTTAGAACCAAAGAACAGATGATGATCTAACAAACTTCAACCTGATACCAGTTGAAACAAAACTACTACAGTACCAACTGTGAAGATGTGTGTCTTGAACGAGCCCACAAAGTGGCTCATCATCATCTCTCACCTTCTTGACTCTGAGTCTCCATTTCTAACTCTGGGCTTTCCTTGGAGGGGGAGCTGGATGAGGATGAGAACGAGGGTGTGGACTCCCACTCCTCCTCTCTCTCCGATTCTGTAATCTCACCCTCCTCTGGTTCACTGTTCCCCTCTGAGTTGTCGCTCCGAGCAGGGCTCTTTTTCCTCTTCCGCTTTTTTGACTTTGATTTCTTCCGTTTCTTCTCTGATTTACCTTTATCATCATAGCGAGAACCATTTTTCTGCTTCTTCTTCTTTGATGAAGATTTGTCTCTTTCCTCTGAGTGTTTAGAGGAAGAGTCATGTGGACTTCGAGACCTTCGCTTCAGTTTTCGTGATTCTGTGGTCCTCTTACTTGTTTTCTTTTCGACCCAGTCAGTTTCTTCTTCTTCTAACTTTGGCTCATCAGACATAAGTTCCTGCTGTCAGACAGGCAACAGTAAGATTACCATCTTCAGTGATGTTCCCTGACAGCAGGCAAGCTGGCTTTGTAGACCCCATGTTCCGTAGCACAATTTTTGTACATGATTTCAGTCTTCAAACTTTCATCAAATCACGAAATTTAAAGGGATATCTTAAGTTATCTGACTGATGCTTTGCACTCAGATTAATCATCAAAACCAAATATGATAGTTGTTTGTGGTTCATGAGATTCCAGTTGTCTTCCACTTAAGTTTAACTTTCTAAGTTTGACCATCACTTTATCAGTTGTGATGAAATTTCATCATTTACTCTGAATTTTAATACAGACAGAGCAACATTTATTTTTTTAAATATTGCTTGCGTGAACCTGTCACCTTTATTGTACTAAATCAGTTTAAAAAATCAGTTAATCACTTAAATCAGTTAATCACAATTATTATTTCTGTCTAATTTTGTGACAGCAAACTATTAAATTGTGGCCTTTATACTTAGTTAAATTATATTAAAGGGGTACCTCTGTGGTAAGCAGTATTCCGGTAAGAAGAAATCTTCATACTAGCCAATGAGTTAGTCACCTCTTGCACCTAGGTCAGGGGATAAACTATTAGTTAACTAATCTCATATTTGTGCAAAATGGAAAAGAGCAAGCATTTGAAGACTGAGATCATATGTCACAATTTTAAGGGGAACTACAGAGTCAAAGCCAGCTGTCAGCTATTTAACTTTGCATGCATCTGTGTCATGCATCAGCAAAAACCACCGGTGTTACGTACCTTATCGTCATGATGGGAGTTTTTCTTTAACCCTTTCTTAGACTTTCTGCCCTTCTTTTCACCATTGCTTTTGTCTTGGCAAGGCTCTGCAGCAGTTTGTGCAGCGGGCACCTCAATCCTGGAATGAAACTGATATCGTCCGCTTTCTGCATCAAAGTAGTAGTACATGCCTGTATTGGCATCATAGTACAACTGACTGGCCTGAGGAAGAGAAACATGTACAAGATTAAATGACTGTTAAAAAAATATTTGCAGCATAAAAACCAAATTCCTGCTGAAATCATCCCACTACAAAAATCCTTATTTTAAAAAAAAAAAAAAAAAAGGATTTTTTGACAAACCGAGTCATAGTAGAAGCCTGTGCTGTGGTCATAGTACATCCCAGTAGTCTCATCAAAGACAAATCCAGTCTGTGTCATAGCCTCTTCAGCAGTGGCTCTTAACATATCAGCTATGGATCCACCATCACCTTCCTGAAGAACAAAATGACATTTATTTATCATAACATCAACTCCAATTAATGAATACAATTTATCTGATTGTAATATCACCTTATTTGAGCATTTTGGGATTAGAGTTGATACAAATGTCTAATTATTCATCAATTCTATTAATTCAACTTACTTCAGTTGAGGCTACAACACTGTTGTCAGGCTGACCTGACACATCAGCAGCTGTTGCTTCATTTAGTGTTAAAACCTCTGCTGCATCTTTTCCACCCGCTGCATCCACTGCTGCTTCTGTATTAAAGCCTTCCTGAGTGTCTGGAGCCTCTGTGTTCTGACAGTATCCCCCATAGTAGTAGTTATAATAATCTGGAAAGAGATTCAATTAGTTTGATCGTTTTCAGATGTACCAAAATGATCAGCTTACTAAATGAATGTACAAATGAAAGCCACACACCAGTGTCTGTCCACACATATTCTTCTGTCTGAGTCTCACTGTCGACCCTCTCTTTATCCTTCTTCTTCCTTTCATGAATCTCTGCACTTAGCTGTTCAACCTGAAACAATAAACAATTAAGTCAATTGGAAGCCTTCTTTCAAATACAAATTGTAATAACATCCCAACTTCACTGACGAAATTTAAAAAATCTGTTTTTTCTGCAGGGTTTTTATAAATGTTTACCTCCTGATTTAAATGATTTCTATTGGGATTGTATACTGAGCATACAAGCATACTTTCACTTTTAATTTGTTTCAAAATTGTATTAAACTTAAATTTAAAATCAGAGTATTTTGTCGCCTGTATATGCAGATACCGAAGCAGTGCTGAAAAGCATAAACATGACAGTAAGAGAAGAGAGATCGTTTCAGCAGTACAATCCCACTGTGATATTGACTGACTGGCTGTTATTGTCATTGTTAAGCATTTACCTGTTTCCTTAGATCTTCGTTGTAGCTTTCTGTGCTCCTTTGCAGTCTTTCGGTCTGGCTCAGTTGCTTCTGTAACTTTGCCAGCTCAGTTCTGCACTCGTAGAGCTCCTGTTTCAACGACTCTACTCTCTGACGGAGCTCAACCTCTCCTGGCTCAACCTCTTCTGGCTCTGTGTCCCTTTCTCCATCTTCGCTCTCCATTAGTTCAGCTGAGGAAGTTTTTATAACCCATACAACGTCAGAAGGGAAGCGTTAGGACATTAGCCATAGTTAACCGAAGCTAGCTCATCGAGCGGTATCTTTTTCTAATATTTTATTCTTCTGAGACTTGAAACCTTAGCAATAACTCGATTAACATTGCAGCACTGCTATGGAAGCGCTTTAATAAGCTATTTGTCGATCCCAACTCTTCTTTCTAAGTAACCTAACCCTATAAACCGGTCAGCTGTTGATGATGGCTCTGTCTCAAAGGTGCACTTCTTACCGTTTGCTTCGTTTTCGTCTCTTTGTCAGCGAGTTTCCAGTCAGCACGGCACATGAACCGACCTGAAAGTTGAAAAAGGACATTTTGTAACTACCCCGAATTTCGGTCACACTCGAGTACATGTTTTGTGATAATTAGACAGTTACAGTTATAACCGTGGTAATGTTTACTGTTCGGCCTGTTCGCAACCGCCATTTACTATAAGCTAATTACGTCACAACGGAAGTACTTCTTCTTCTGGTTTGGCGGACTTAACTCTCCTCTGTAACTCGGACACATTTCTAGGAGCTTTGCTGCCACCTATGGGTATTTCAATAGCTCGTCAGTAAAAGACTACTAGGCTCTGTCGAGCTCATTTAGCTTTTTCTCATATGTGTACGTTCCTTCCAACAATTACTTATTATCGCATTGCTTATTAACTATTTTGCATTTGAAAATGGGCGAAATTTGTTCTGTATATAAGTGCTGAGTTAAGAATGTAGTGGAGATGAACTGGGTTCCGAAGGCTTTAATGTATCTAATAACTTAAGATGACTCACTTGCTGTCATCATGCAGAAATTTTGCAAGGCGATCAGTGTTCAGTGTTGCTTTTAAGTATTAAGTCTGTATGTTGGCTTGTGTACTGTGCATAGGCTTGATTCAGTGCAAGATTGAGCTCATTATTGCACATGTTCTTTTTTCACAAAGAGCGTTTTTACAGCTCATTGATGTGCAGTCGTAATCATAATATATATATTTGAATTTGCAGACTTACTGTCAAATAGATATTTTGTGATGTTTTTGCTATTAGAACGTAAATAGCTTTTTAGCAAGGGTTATGTATTATTGAGAATAATTTTCGGGGTGTCATTTCACACTTTTAACACTAGATGTCATTTTAACATACCAAGTCTGCTATTTGAAGCCTCTGAGTGAAACAGGAATATCTCATGGTATGAGAGTACTTATAAGCTACCTTTTATCTGACAGGATGTGGTCATAACTCCAAGTCAAAGTGAGACTTTTTCTTAGTGGTTTTAACAGTGTTTTAATGATTGTTTGGTTTGTTTTACTTTTAACGGTCTATATTTGCTCTTTAGGAGCTGACATTTTAGTTCCCACCTCAGTTGTGATAAATCAAGTCATGACTATTATGTGATAACATTAGATAGTCGTTGCAGCCATCATCTCTGTCGATGACCTTTGCTCCACTTGTCCTTCCTCTTTCTCATTTCTTCCTCAAACTCACACATAATTCGTTTGGTTACACTTTGATTCACTTCCTTCTTTGTGACTACATTTATTTTTGCCTCAAGAGGAGGAGCTCTTGTACAACAATATGGCTTCTTAGGGCCTCTTAAAATGAAACACGGTCTCCATTTATGCCAAGAATGTTTTTGAAGTATTGTAGTAAAGACACAATGTAAATTTTATATCTGCATTCTTTCTTCTACCTGAGCTGTGAAGTTACAGAAATGCTTTTTGAAGAGATAAATACCATTACTGGATGTTGAGCTTGATGAAGAGGCTTAACAAACAAGTCGTAACTGACATATGATCCAAGACAGGCAGAATTTGAGTTGCCATGTCAACTGGAAGAAACTTCACAACTGTGTTGAGACAACAATTGTTTTCTTTCTAGTTTTAGTAACCTTTATTTTCTCAAAAGTGCCTCTTGGGTTCGTCCCACTGCATTTGAAATCAGAGCTCTTCTGAGTTGTGTTTGGATTTTGGTGTAGCGTCAGACTCTTTGGCCAGCCTTTAAGAATGGGGTGGTCTTTTATCTGGAAGCACACACAGCTGCTTTATGCTACCTACTGATGTTTATAAATGCCAATTTTGGACTTCTAAAATGCACATGAAGCTGTCATCTATGAGTCCCAGTGGTTTGTTTTTATTGGAATGGAAAACATAACAGTATTCACTTTGGTTTTCTTGAGTGTGTTTCGTGAAACACAGTTCGCAATAGTTGTGATTTTTTGTCAGGGATGGTAATAGGAGCTCTTTCTTACATAACTTACTCATCCCTGGCTATACTGAGTCTTCAGTGGATCTTCACCACTGATGCAGTGAGCCATTCAGGATAAACAGAGAAACCATGGAAACAAATGAGTTTTAATGCTCTCTCTCTCTCAAACATCAATTTATTGTCAAAAGTTCCCTACAGCAATGCAAAAAACATTCCTCTACCAAGCCTCCCCTTTGAGGTTTCTCAGGTGCTGCTGCGTTGTAATCATACATCATCTAGGGATCAAATAATATTATATAATCTAAAGATTATATCATAGTATAGAGGCTCTCAAGATCGCTGCTTATAATGTTAGGAAAACAGTAATCTGTTGGTCTAGAAACACTTCACCACTGAGGAACATTGACTTCAAAAATAGTAAAGCCCTGTGCTTTTTTTGTGAGCAAACATTTTACAGACATGAAAGAAATGCAGACCCTAGAATAAAGGCAAAAATTGACCCTCATGCTCCTGAGATAATCTCTTTTTACTACCCCTTGACTTTTTCTTATGCATGATCAGTGCAAGCTGGGGTCCTCCTCATCCTCACCACAACCTCAAACTCCACCAGACCCAGACGGTAAATAAGTGGCCATAGGACAAACTCCACCCTTTCTGGTCCAATGTGGAAACTCTGAGCCTGACACAGGCACGTGTGTCTCTGCTCCTTCACTGGAATTTGGGAGGAGTTTGGCTGCTGCGTGCATAGTCAAACTCTTGGGGTTTCTAAAAAGGGAGCACAGTTTCAGAAACAATACATACAGGATGCATTATCAGAAGGCATAACATTACCGTCTTGAACATTATGGGTGGGTCTTATTAGTTATTTATAAGATATTTGGCAATACTTTCTGCACCCCATATTTGTTTTTAACTTGTAAGGGCTTGTGTCTCTTTTTAGGAATCTGTTTTATCCATCATTATTAATGAGACTGTTCTCTTTTACTTAATAAATACATTTTTTTGTTTTACTTTTTTACCTGCAAATTAAAGGATATTAATTTAGATACACATTTTTAAGTCTGTCTTAATTCAATAGTAATTTGTATGTACAATAAAAGAGTTACTGGTGGTTTTAAACATTCCTCTTCTCATTATCTGCAATAAAAACATCCATTTTCAACGTCACTCCTATGTGGGAGATGAAGGGGAATGAAGAGGGCAAAATCCACATTATGTCCAAACCAATATTTGGATCCCCTGATATCAAATTTACACAGTTTAAAAATAGTAATAGTAAAAATATTACTACTTTTTGTTTAAACAAATACATCAATATGAATAAATAGCACAATAGCACAATAAAATGAAATAAAATCAGGCAACTAAACGTTCAAACAATCAATTAGAATAAAATCATCAAAATAAAATAATATTATTATAGAAAATAAGATTAAAGGTAATGTGAATTGAACTAAGACAACAGATAAAACATATTTAAATTTAGTGGTCATACTCAAAAAATTCCTCCAAGGTGACGGTAATGAAAAGTTGTGCTTGAGGATTACGCGTCCTAGTTCGAGCATGCATATACAAAACAAAAGGGAACAAGGATGGAGCTTTGGGGTACACCACTGGACAACACTGCCACCACTGAAAAAGTTCTGCCTCAACATGTGTGATTTTAACAAAGAGACAGAATCCCTGAGGCAGACTTCAATTTCACAGCAATCCGACATATGAATCTCTCCACTGACAGTGTCTAACAAAGAGCTATGAGCAAGTTAAACCAAAACTGCACAATCACCAGCACCAGCTGTTAGTGATAGATCAACTGTAGCAGTGTTATGATTGTGATTATGTTACTTGGAATGTCCTTTGTCGAAAACAGTTAATAGCTTTGGCTTTAGCAGCATTTGTTTTAACAGTCTGTTATGCTGTTAAAGTATTTCAGACATTTGTGAGTAATGTGATTGTTTATTTCATTCAAAAATATGCATCAGTATCAGATGCTACAGTGGGAGTTTACTGCCCATTTATGGGTGCACCCGAAGTGGTCTAAGCTGTTGCCTCAGACATAGTGAATCCAGCCAGGTATATTTCCTGGGGCTGTCCAACAGAACTGGTTCCCGTGGTCATGCATGCCTGCCACTGGATTGGATAAACAGTTAACTGTTAAACAGCCTGGGGGAGCAAAGGAGGCTTTAAGATCCAGCCCCACATTCCTAACTTCTCTCTAAGCTATAAAATGTGGAGCCCCAACAGTTTGGCTCCTCCTCCTCCTCCCTCTGTGTTTGTTTTCTGACTCCCTCCTTCTGCTTTAGAGTGGTAGAGCAGCCTGACAGGGACGTACCATTCTCTAACCACAGGGCTACGCACTGAGTAAAATAAAGAGAAGCTGCCTCATTTTCATAGCTTCAAGTTTCCTGCCTCCCCTTTTGTGTTTTTTGTCAGTGGACTGGCCCGAGGTGGAGGGGACTGGTTGGAGGGGGAGTTCAGAGGAGGAGAGAGTGAGAGCAGCATTTTGAAACCCAGCTGATCAGAGCTGTGGTATTCTGCCACAGAGGCAGAGGGAGAGGGAACGTGACTGGAAAAAAAGAGAAGAGAAGAGGGAAAAAGCAAATGAAATTTCTGGAATTTAAAAACTGAAAGTATTGAAATATAAGAGTAGAAAAAAATGTCTCTTTCCCGTCATGAGAAACTGGGAACTCATGTGAAGAGAGAGTCTATGTGGAAAGATGTGAGAGCTGTTGGCAGGGTGGAAATCTGAAGAAGAAACGCACAGGGAAGGATCCGTCAGGCTCTGGAAATCAGCCCAGTAAATCCTTGAATCTACCCAGGGTTGAAGGACCCCAGCGGAAAGAGGAGGGATGTCTTGGCTGTCACCCGTGTCATGGGCCAAATGGACGTGGACGGCGGTGCGAGGGGGAGAGGGAGAGGAGGGTGAAGAGGGGCTGGAGGCCAACGAGGAGAGGGAGCAATGTAGAGAGAGAGGAGAGGAAGAGGAGGAGGAGGAGGAGAGATCTCAAGGCTGCAGGCAAGTGTTGGGCTGGAGCCCTGAGACCATAACACTGTGATTCAACCTGTCTGGACTGGAGATGGGGGGGCCTTTTCACACAAGTGTTCATATGTGTATGTGTGTGTGTGTGTGTGTGTGTGTGTGCCCACCTGTCAGACTGAGGACACTCTAATAATATGAAGTTCAGTTAAAATGGGCAGAAAAGAACATACATTTTGATGCAGGAGTGTCCGACGTGTAATGTTGTTGTGCAGCTCTGACACATTTTTGGTGTGGTCGTGGTTCAGACTGTGACAGTGTTAGAACTGAATGTTTTTCTCAGCCTCACTAGCACATCCTCATTTCTGTGGCTTCACAGAAATGACACACACTCCAGCACTCACAGGTACAGTTCAGTTTGATGATGTAATCATTGCTAACAGACAAACATGGCACATGGCGCTGAGTTGCCTTATTGTCTTTGCTCCTCATGGTCTCTTTGTTGACTCATTATCTTGGCCATTGTTCACAGCTACATTGTTAAGTGACATTTAATGGACGAGATAATGTATCATTGCCCTGCCAAAATCCATGTTTGCTTACTCTCTGACGCAAAATCAGCACTTATCTGACCCAAATCACACAAACTTTACTGTAATGAGGCTTCCAGAAATGATCAGATCAAATTAAGTGCTGCTCCTCTGCTGTACAGCGATACATTCACATGTAATTTGTGCGCTGCAGTCTCATAAATCTTACTATACAGTGCTAAAGACCAGACAGGAAGGAGTAGGCTGCCCTATTTCCTCCTTTGCTCAGTCGTTTACTTTCTTTCTGTTAGTTACATGAATCAAATAGTGTTAAATGTTGCCAAAGCACAATGCAATCAAAACATACCATTAAAGATAACATGAGTAGCTGGTAAGATTGAAAAAGTGACAGTCCAGCCTTGATTGCTGTGGGTATAAATGATGAGCTCCATTTTTTGCAGAGACATTAAAAGTAGCAACTTGAATGTAATAGTAAAATCTTGGAGAGTGGAAACATTTTTACAAACATTTTCATATACTTTTACTCTTTAAAAGCTGTATAAACCTCAAAAAGATCTGCAAAGGCACAACTTTCTGTATGACATTAGAAGAACATAGAAGAACATTAGAGGGGAAAAACTCTTTGGTTGATCTGCAAACTGCTGTGATGAGGGGTCTCACTAATTCACTTTAAAGGATCACAAGCTAAAACATTTTGCAAAACACTCACATAGATCATGATTTCAGGATCAGATAGTTTCTCTGCATGATTGAATAGATTTGGGAGAGGATAGAAATAAGGAGTTGCTTCTTGTACTTTGCACAGATTGCATATTTTAATGCAGTTAGTGCAGTTCTGTTTATCCAAGGTGTCTTTGCTGTTCACAGTGCTGATTCAGCCTTTTGCTTTTAGCTATAAATAGTTCCAGTATTTATCCCTGTTCCTCAGTTATGTCAGGATCTTTCTGTCCTCCTACTTTATTTCTGTGAAGTTCATGCTCTCTCTTCCTGTGTTACTCTGACTTCCACAGCTCTGACTCAGAGGGTCATTTTGACACTCCCGAGGCGGTAACTCCTGTTCGAGCCCCTCCAACATTCCCAGGAGAGCTGGAGAACAACAACGCTGATCCAGACAAAACAGGTGAAGCCACTGCTGAGCAAATAACAGACAAAGAGAGAGAGAGTTAACACACTGTAGAAGACAAACACGCTGCAGTGACTGATGGTTTTCCTCAACAAGACAAATATTAAACAGATGAGAAGACATGCTTTACTATGTATAGACAGTGTCCCTCCTTGAAGTTTCCATGGAAACAAGAGTCTTTTGATGTTGCTCTAAATGTTTAGACATCTCGTGTGTGTGCGTGTGTTTGTCTTTGTGGTCAACAAAAGAAAATATATTGCAAAATTTGCATCAACTAAATCATCTTTATGTGTTCAAATCATCATTTTACAAAGCACATTTTGGTAAACATATATCTTACTACAGTGTCTGCACAGTGGTGTATCGGGTTCACCATGCCAGAGTAATTACCTCCATATGTCTGTCTGACAGTTTCAGGAATGTACCTGCCTACTGGATTTTAGCTTTTACGATGTGTACCATTACAGGTTAAGTTAATATTTAGCTGTCTTAAGGATTATACAATCATGTTACTGAACTGGAGTGTTTTAGCACAGCTATCCAAGGTAGCGAATACCTAACCTGCATGCTCTGTGTAAGCTGTCATGCACAATGAGTAGGAATTTTGGGTGGGTTTTGGGTGTGATGATGGCGGAAGCACGTTCATTGTCATTTGAATCACTTGTCGGAGGAGGAGGAGCCTGCAGCAGAGTGTGGGAATGGCCTTTGCTCTGGAATTCAACAGGTTCAACAAAGCTTTGGTTTACCCTGTTGTGTATTGGTGACTGATAGAGGTCACACTTGGGGGAATGACTGAACAAAGCCATCTTATCTGGCTGATATCATCATGTAGCTCACTTTTTAAGGGGGTTTTTAGGAGGCTGCGTGTTGATGTAAGCACTGTTTTGGTAGGAATGAATCCTTTCTGTAAAACAGCTCCAACATCTTTTTTTCAAAAGTGTACATTGAAGGAGTCAACATGTGTGGAGTGAGGAGGGAGTTCGCTTTTGTTTCAGCCACAAACATCACTTCCTGCAGCTGTGAATGAGGAAGTTCTGGTCCTGTCAGACAGGAGCCAAAGTGCCTCCAGAAACTTCTGGATGTAAACACTCTGATGGCTGTGTTTGTCTGCGCCCATCCAAAGCCTCCATTACTGCAGCATTTGTCTATACAGAATGACAGTTTATAAATGTTTAATAGATAAGTTAAAGCCAAAAAAGCACCTGATTAAATTAACAGAAGACTACTTGAGGGGTACCTGGTATGCCTCCTGCATTAATGCATGATACACATTTGACTTGGATTATTACATATGCAATTCATTATCAACCATTTGGCAGTGTAAATTCAATGTAATGATTTATAGATGTTTGTTCAACAGAAAACAGTTACAATGAACAACTACACAGCACTTTTTACTCATACTTAAAGCAAGGTATATCGTATCAAAATGGTAAAAAAAAAAAAAAATTCAAAAGAAACACTTAAAACTATTAAATCAAATTAGACCACATGTTTTGTGTATTATTGTGAACAGACACAAAGCTGAGTGAGAAATATTCCTGCTGTGACATGTCCTGCCTGCCTATGAACACAAAGCTTAAAGAACAGAGAGGGAATCTTATATAATTTTATTGAATATTCATGTGGATGCATATGTAGATATGAGGACATGTTTGTTTGGGCTCATTTTCAGATGTTTTACTTTAAGATTTTAAGATTACTTTGAAAAGAACACTGTGGCGACATGCTAGCATGAATGAATGAAAGTAGGTGGCTACTCAGTAGGCTGACTTAGTCTCCTAGCAACATAATATTGCATGAATATAGCAGGTATGACAGACCTACTGAAATATGTTGATGTTCCCTGGAAGAAATAATTGCACCACAGCAGCGGCCATCCCTGTTGTCATCAACACACAACACAAAATGAATCACGGCTCTCCTTTTCTCTCCTCTCTGTTTTCTAATGCACTGCTTGGTTAAAATGTCATGGCCCTCATAGTAAGACATCACCATGGCAACAGCTGCAATTGGAACAGTCGGCTAGCTTGTAGCCAATGAGATATCACCTACTTTTGAGTATAGATTTGATTGGAGAGATTATCTTATGCAGAAAAAAGTGTTGATGTCATTTTATGTTTTTGCATTTTGAATGTGTTTTTTTTTTAAATGGTCAGTTTTAGTCATTTTTCTCTTATTTGTGTTTAGATGTGGATAAAGAGGAGCACCTGATAGTGACTGCTCCTTTTGGGGATCAGGATTCTTTGTTAAACCACAACATGGGTCAGGACGAGCCTGTGGTCCCCACGGGTGGCGCACTGAAAGTGAACATCCAGACCTTGGAAGTAGAACAAACAGAGAATCTTCCAGAAGCCCTGGACTCTGTGCCTGTCCCTGCCTCATCGTCAGAGAAGGAAATGCTTGAATTGGCTGACAGCACAGAGCCATCCTGTGAGCCATCCCATGTCCCAGTCCCTGTCCTAGTTGCAGATGCTGTCCAGGATGTGGCTTCAGCTCCAGATCCAGTCCTAGATACAAGTCTTGCTCCAGTTCCAGCTCCAGCTCCAGCTCCAGCTCCAGCTCAAGCTCCAGCTCCAGCTCCAACTCCAGCTCCAGCTCCAGCTCCAACACTAGGTCAAGCTCCAGCTCAAGCTCCAGCTCTTGATCCAGATCCAGATCTA
>JAQNCA010000014.1:18920623-18936955 GCA_029783725.1 Acanthurus tractus
TTTAAGTTTTGATGGATTGCTTCCACAGCAACCCTTGGTGCGTCTAAGAGGCGGAGCCATGATTGGTGAGGGGCGGGTGGAGGTGTTGAAGAACGGAGAGTGGGGGACAGTGTGCGATGACAACTGGAACATTCGAGCTGCCACCGTGGTGTGCCGAGAGCTGGGATTTGGCAGCGCCAAGGAGGCCGTGACTGGTGCCCGATTGGGACAAGGTATGAATCAACAGATAAGTCACCCTATAACATAGTGCCACTCTATAAGGTGGTACATGTATATGAAGTTAAGAATACCATGTACCAGAATAAAGTGATTATTAAAAGAAACTCAAAGTAAGACAATAATTTAAAAGAAAACAAAAAAACAAAAAAGAACAAAATCAAATCAAAATAGTAGGTCTAGCTGACATTGTTTAATTGTTGTTTGCTAACTTTTGAGCTTGCAACTTAAGTAGGAATGTAAACAAAAGAGCTTTATAGTGACAAACTTAAAACAAAGTCTCTTCTTAAAAACCAATTGTACAGAAAGGCTTAAAGCACGTAGACTGCTCTAAGCTAATCTCATATCTGTGGTTGGAGTAGAGTTTTTGTTTGTTTCTCACTTTGTAATGATTGTTTTGAAACATGGTCTACAAAGGAAGTTTTTATCATTATTGTTAAAATCAGGGCAGCATAATCAGTCAAAACTCTCACCTGTAAAAAAAACTGTACATGTCCACTAATTCAGTGACTTTGTCTTGAAATTATGTTAAAATTACCTGCTCACAAGTCTTAAGTTTTGCTGATATTTTCATTATAACAGCCTCTATTGTGCAACAAAAGTCTCAGAACAACTTAAAGCAGAATTCATTCCCAGCTGTAAAAATAATAGTTGTAGATTGAAACAGAAACCTCCACCTCCACCCCATCCATGGGCTCCATATCACCACCTGTTTTTGTCTTACTTTAATCAGTCTAGACTTCAAGTCAGCACATAAAGGCACTGAGAACTGAATGTAGTAGCACATTGTTGTTTACACCTTGACCCAGAAACTGTGATCTGGCGAAATGCAATATACCGCAGCTTTATAAGAATCATATGTGCATTGGAAGTTATTATTCTGTCCTCTGCTGTACTCTCACAGCACAACACGAAAGTGCACATAATGTTCCAGTGAAGAAAAAAAAAAGCCTTAATGGGTTTCAGAGGGGAATTCTTTGGACTGTGCATGCGGTTCTTTCGGGGATTGCTTTATGAGCTGACCACTGGATCCGAAAGTGGTGCCACACACAGACTGTGGACTTGAAATAAGTGATGGTTTTGTTGTTTTCAAAAGTGATCAGAGTGGACTAAACAAACATGCAATTAATTCTATGAATTAGCTTGATTGATATATACATATATATATACACACATATATATATATTTTAAGCTGGGTAAAGATAAAAACAAATGTTGAGACTTTTACTCGATCCATTGCATGTTTTTTTATGTCATGCATTTGATAAACAAGATAAGTATTCAATTTATTTGATCTATCATAATCATTTGTCAGACTGTGTCATTTGCATCGCTGTGAACTTCCTGTTGTGATTTTATTGTCCTCCGCTGGCTGCCCGTCTGCCTCAGTCTCTGGCTGTAGTTTCAGGGTTCGCATCACCAGCGACATTCCTGCTCAGTCACATGGGAAGAAAACCAGCATGGAGGGAGTACTCACACATGTTATTGTGGAAACTCCACTAAACAGAGATTACTTTTTAACATGAAAAAACTACACAGAGAGAGAAGTTTAACTTTTTTTACAGGCCTCAAGTGTCTGATTTTACTTGAAATATCTGCCTCCTCGTTTCCTCTGTAATGTAATTCTAGGAAAATTTAACATCTGTCTCAAGATGGACTTGTTGTTCTCACAAAACACACTGCTGTTGTTGTTCTCCCGGACAGCGAGCAACACCAGCTTTTAATTTCTAATGAAACAGTGTAATCCAAAGATCAGCCTTCTTCTTTCCATTTATGAAAACGGATGACAGATTATTTTCGGTAAAGGACATGAAGTCCAGGTTCCACTCACTTGTCCAGTTTTTAGTCACAGTCTGTTTAGTCAGAAGTTCAACAGAAAAACAATTACGCATATTTTATGGTGTTCATGTGTTTTTCCTGTAGGGATTGGGCCGGTCCACATGAATGAGGTGGAGTGCTCCGGGTTCGAAAAGTCACTGACTGAATGCTACTTTAACCGTGACAGTCTGGGCTGCAGCCATGAGGAAGACGCTGCAGTCAAGTGTAACGTTCCTGCCATGGGCTTTAACCATCGAGTGAGTGTCCCCTTTCAATAATACCCATAAAATGAAGATTTAATAGAACTGGAAGACACATCTGTCTCTCTGTGTCCTCAGCTTCGGCTAAGTGGTGGCCGTAATCCCTATGAGGGCCGTGTGGAGGTGCTGGCAGAGAGGAACGGCTCTCTGGTGTGGGGCACAGTGTGCAGTAACAGCTGGGGGACCATCGAGGCCATGGTGGTGTGCAGACAGCTGGGCTTGGGCTTTGCCAGTGGCGCTTTCCAGGTAAGGACCACATTTCCAACAAATCACTCTAAGATGAGCTTATCTTTACTGCCAAGCCTTCAGCATAAAGGTTTAATTTTGGGTTTAGTTCGGGCTCTGACACAACATTGGCACTTCAAACGGGACTTTTCATAATTCATGATGATCATTCAAGTTGATTTAATATACTTATGGATGACTCACTCCCACTTTCAATTAAAGATGATATATTTTGACTCTTGTATTTGTCCGAAAAGGTTTTTTCAAAGTTCTATTTCAAGTCACTAAACCACATCACATCACTTTTCTGGTATGTGTGAAATACGGTGGCCCCTGCAGAAACAGAGCTTTCAACCCCAGCAGGACAAGCAGCAAGAAAAACAGTTTAACTTTTAATGCAAGCCAGAAGGCAAAATGGCAATAAATTAACATTATCAAAGAGAAAATGCAACAATATTCAAATTAGGTAGTATCATTTTTTACCTTACATAAAATCATACAAAAAAAATAAATGAAAAAGTAAAAGGTCATCGGCTTTTACTGTGTTTCTGCATTAAAAATGAGAGAAAAGTTTTTTAAAAACGTGATTGTATTTCACTTACAGTGGACTGTCATTGTTTGTATTTGTATTTACTAACAAACCAATGAGTGTAAGTCAATCAAAGTAAAGATTTACCATCATGGTTCTTAAGATATTTAAACAAAGTTGCTTTGTCTCAGACAGATGTATAGTCTTTTCTTTTTCCATTTTCTGTGCGGCATAAACATGACAGTGATTTTTTTTTTACATTCACATTATGCTTCTATGAAAATTAACAGTATTTCCCTTAACCACCAAATTAAATTTTGATTATATAAATGATAGCTGACTGTTTCCAGAGTGTGCAGAAGAGTCTGTCTGCACTCAAGCTTGGCCGTTCCTCTGCTGTTTTGGCTTTTCCTCTAATCATGTTATACTGCCATCAATACTAAATTAACTAGCCTATAAAGTAAACCTAAACTTATTTCAACAGATTATTTAAGGCAAACCTAATTTAAGGTAGCAGAGATGCAGAAGATAAAATAACAGTTACAGGTGAGCTGAAACCTCTGTAAGAGCTTATTTCATGCCTCTGAGTGTGTTTTTGTGTGTGCCAGTGGTTGCCATGAACTCTCACTCTGATTAACTTGAGCTTTATTTATCCCAGAGGGCATAATAAGGAAGCCACTGTTTTAGAAACATCAAAAACACAGTCAGTGCAAAGAATGGGTCAGTGATGGTAAACCTGTGACACACTAAAGCTTTCAACTCCTCAGCAGGAGTGATGGGGAAAGCCTTCGTTTTCTGTTTGAAGTTTAGTAGAGTTTTTCCACCACTAAAGCCTGTGGCGTGACTTAGCAACGTCATTGCCCTGTCCTGCTTACAGTTGCCTCTCACCTTTTAATGGAGACCCCTGTGCTCCCTGTATGTCTCGAGGTAAGAGGCTGGTTAAAGTTAAAGACTTCTCTCCTCCCCTTGTGTTCCATATATACTTCTAATTTCAAGGCTGAAACCAGTGTGGTATTTGTGGTTTAAGATGAGCTAGGTCTGGAAAGTATGAATGAATCACGGGGACATGCGTTGATAACAGCAGGGGTTTTATAAGAGGTACTTGAGACAGGATCTGTTGGAAGCTGTTTTGTGTCACTGAGCTACACACTGGACAATTATATGCGATGCACTTCTAAAAGAGCGGCACATAAACACGTCTTTATGTGTTCGTAAGCCCTTTAGTCAGGAACAGTTTAACACTGCATCTCTGAACTGGTGTAAAATAAAAACTTCTTCTTGTTGGTACAAGTAAATATTTCCCTTTATTCAGTGTATAGCCAAAAAAAATTAGGTCATGGTATCATATAGCAGGTCCCCTGGGCACCACATACTGAAAGTTGCCATTACATAACCGTTCTCATGTTAACGACAGCTTTAGGAGTAATAAGCGTCTGTTTTTCGTTATCATTGCAGTGCAGGGGCTCAGCCTCTCCAGAAACTCTTTCCTGTCTGACTTTTAAATACTTGTGCAGGCAAACCCCACCGCCCGATGGAACAAATGACACAGAGCTTAAACTATACAGCTGTAAGTCTGTCCACGTCAACCCACCAGCAAGTACTCCCACATCCATATGCCTCAGCTCAGATTCTGTCTCATGGATCTTGTGCTTCCTTGGAAGATGACGGAAAATATGAGTTCTGTTTAACAGGTTGTGTCATTGTGGTTTTCAACATGCTGTAATAAGGCTGAGTCAGGCCTTTGAGGACAGCAGAGCACCCCTCGCAGTGTGTGCAACGTGTAATAGACTCACAGTTGCTTTGCTTAGAGGGAAGAACTGGCATAACATGTCTGCAAATTAAATGCAGGAGGAAAATTAAGATAGTCTTTGTGCTGGAAATTTTCCCACACAAATTTCCAAAACAGCTGGAAGGACATGATTGTCATCTGTTAGATTCCAGCTAACTTGGCCATAAATGGACGAGTCAATGCGATAAAGCTGTAGACCTGGGGCTTAACATGAAGTAAGATTTAAAGAAATGGTCTGACGTTTTGGAAAATACATAAATTAACTTTCGACTCTGACCTCTCTTATGTGTATATGATAGTGCACAGCCACACACCTTGAACTTTTAAGTATAAGGAATATACAATAAACAGACTTTGCCTTTATAATGGAAAACAACTTCAAAGACAGTGCTCATAATTCAGAGACCTAAAAGGCTTATAGATAATCTTACGTTTAACTTCAGACTTGTGAATTTGATTTGAACCAATCTTTATTTCCAAAAGTTGGCTGTTTCAACAACAAATTTACAGTATATTTTCAGTTATTACAGCATCACTTCTTAATCATGTTACAGGTTTGTCTAAACCAAGTGAGAGTCTTATGGCTGACTTTATCTGTTTTCTGTGCTTCTCTTTTATCAGGAAACCTACTACTGGCAGGGAGACTCCACTGCTAATGCAGTTGTGATGAGTGGAGTGAGATGCTCAGGAACTGAGCTTACTCTGGATCAGTGTCTACATCACGGAAAACACATCGACTGTCCGAAAGGAGGTGGACGCTTTGCTGCTGGGGTCTCCTGTACCCACAGTAAGAAACTGTAAAATACAAGTCCCAAATACAGTTAAATGCTTGTGTAGTAGTAGTATAGACCTTTGACATGCCACATTAAAAGAAAATTACTTATAAATATTAGAACTAAAATAAAAGAAAATAAGAAACTTTGATTTCCATCCCTCCCAGCGGCCCCAGACCTGGTCCTCAATGCTCAGGTTGTGGAGCAGACCACCTATCTGGAGGACAGACCCATGTATATTCTGAAATGTGCCCATGAGGAGAAATGTCTGTCCAGTAGTGCTGACAACGCCGACCCCAGCTCCTACCGACGCCTTCTCCGCTTCTCCTCCCAGATCCAAAATAACGGCCAGTCAGACTTCAGACCACGGGCGGCACACCACTCCTGGGTCTGGCATGAGTGTCACAGGTGAGACCTGCAGTTTGGAGTTTGCAGCTGCTTTTATGACAGTGACTTTATGCAGCCTGATCTGTTACTCTTAAATGATTATACAGATGTAAATGTTAATGCTAAACATGAAAGTAGTTAATCTTTGGTAAAAAAAGAAAAGAAAAGAAAAGAAAAAAATGAGACTATGCTGTGAAACTGGATTAAATTAAATGAAAACTAACCTTCCATCTTTTTTGTCATTGAAACACATTAAATAACCATCTTAGCATCCCGTTTCTATGTCTCACTGGCTGTGAGGCTTTTCTTCTGTAGTCCTGCTGTTCAAGTTTTTTTTTTTTAAAGAGTCATGCATAGAGGATATGTTATTTTGGGGTTTCTAAATATATAGGATAATATAGGATGTTTCAACCTTGTGTTCTTCCATTTCAAACCCAGACATTACCACAGTATGGAGGTTTTCACCCACTATGACTTGCTGAGTCTAAATGGCACCAAAGTGGCAGAGGGACACAAAGCCAGCTTCTGTCTGGAGGACACTCATTGTGACGAGGGTAAATATAGCCTCCTTCCCGCATTTTTTTTTTTTAATTTTTATTACATGCTTTGGCTTTTTTGTAGAGTTATGCAACCATTTCCTTTGTTAAGATAATACAGTAAAAACAATAAAAAGCTCTGATAGCAACTTACAGTAGGAGAAAATGGAAAACTGGCTTTAGGCTGAGCATACCTCATTAACCCAAGTTATCTCCTTTCAAAGTTCACCCCTGAAGTCTGAACGGCTTAATACTAAAACTTATTTTCCTCTGAATGCTGATAGGAATCCAGAAGAGGTATGAGTGTGCAAACTTTGGGGCGCAGGGCATCACGGTTGGCTGCTCGGACACTTACAGGCACGACATTGACTGTCAGTGGATTGACATCACAGACCTGAAGCCTGGCGATTACATCTTCCAGGTAAAGCACTGCCATGACAGTCCAGTCAGAGCAGATAAAAAAAGTCATCTGCAGCTGAGGAAACCGTCTCAACTCCAGCCAGCATAGTCTTATAGACCAAACATATACCAAGACTCGGCACATCTGTGCAGCTGTTTGTGTTTGGCATTTGGCCAAGGAACACTCCTATCCAGACTTATTGGAACAAACACGGGTTGTTGAAGGACAAACCACTTTCTGATGGACAGACTAAATTTACAATATTCAGAGGAGAGAAAAACTAACATCCTCTACTTTCTGATACGGTTGCAGCAATTAATCTAGAAATTTAGTCTTTGTGAGACAGTCACTCTTCTAAACTGAGTCTACTGCCAATTGCTAAATCTGCAAGCCATTATTTCCATCATTAGTAGTTCAATACTTTAAAAAATGAAAGATGTGTAAATGAAGGGAGCATTGTTTTCAGCTGTTAACAAGTACTTTGTTTTGGCTCTCCCAGGTTGTGATAAATCCTAACTATGAGGTTGCAGAATCAGATTACACCAACAACATTATGAAATGCCGTTCCCGGTACGATGGACAACGCATGTGGACATACAACTGTCGTATAGGTGAGGTCATTACCTTACAAGCATTATAATGTCCTTTGCTACAGTTCAAGTTCAAGTAATGAGACTGCATTATAGCTGGGCTGTTTTTTTCATTAAAGCACAATTCACCATAAAATTAATGAAAGCATTTTGCACAGTTTAGTCAAGAGGTTTTACCTTTTTTAACTGCACTGAAACAGCATCATATATCAAATGTGACAATCTTGATTTTGTTTGCAAACACTGAGTTACAGTTTTATGCAATTCAACAGCTGTAGAAGTAATTATCTTTGAGTTAAAAGGTTAGAGTAAGTTCTTCAATATTTTAACATTTAACACTGTGTTGATGTTCGGCAAAGAGAGGACTTTGCGTTAAAAAGCTTGCTTAAAGCTTTTTGGCTGCGCATAAATATTTATATACTTAATATAAACAATACATCAACTTAAAAATATGTATAGTTTTCTAATTTTCATGGGTTTATGCAGCATTAAATGCTACAATCCGGTCTACTTTTCCCCGAAATTACTCAGTGGATGCAGTTCATTTGCACAAGCAAATCACATAGGTAATTCATGGACACATTAACACTCACCAGATGCCGTAACTCTCACATCAGGCACAAGAGTTTCACACAGAGTTTCTATTAAACATCCCATTCAATATGACAGAAAATAAAACAGTCAACATCTTCTTTTACAATGTAAAAACACACTATGTGAAGCTCTCTCCCAACAGCATTTTGGACCTCATTTCTTACCTCTGTCAAGGTTAGATTGTGTCAAATCAGTGACAAAATGACAAAAAATAACAGTACAGTAACATGTTCAAAGATCCTAACAAACCAGGTTTCCATATCACAAACTTAAGCAAATCCAAAACTTCTCAAATCAAGTTTCTTCTAGTTTTCTGTGAACTTGAGTGAGAAAAAATTTAAACACTTTGCTTGGAAACAACCCTCAAGTAATTTTGACTTTTGTTACTCAGAGGAAAACAATAAATATTAAAAATAATTAAACATCTTGCAACTTGTTTACAAAAGATAAAACACAGTTCTAAATGGACCTAAAATATTATAAAATATCTATTGAGTCCAGTTCAACATTTCTGTTATATGTTTCTTTACAACTGTGATTTTCATGAAATGCTGGCTTTAGAAAATAACATTTAGTGTTATATCTTTAAGAGTTCTCATTCTGCAGTACATATGTCAGCAAAAGTTGTGCACTCCTTATAAAAGTCTTGCTCTGAGTACAACATACAATGTAATGATTTTATGTAACCAAAACCTGAGAATTAAACTGTGGACGAATTCAATAGAAAGAAGAATTACTACAAATGCACAATTTTGCAACCAACCCTGCAACGCTGTGGCAAAGAGGAAACTAACACCTGAAATGCACTTCAATTTCAAGGCAAAATGCAATCAAATCCAGACAACCTTAGAGCTCTCCTCACTGTGCCCGAGTGCCTTTTCTATTTTAAATGACTGTTCATGTCAGACTCTTTACATACAACAAAACCGCCCAGAGGGGTCAGATTCAGTGATGGAACAGCAGCTTTGATGCTGGTGGTGTTTCAGTGTCTTGTTGGCTGACACCTCTGGAGGGTGGATGTTGTTTATGTGTGCCAGTCCACTCTCGCCAGCCTCCTCCTTCACCATATAAACCTACTGTGTCGATCAATGAAGCAGGCAAACGGTGCTGGACGGCTGTCATAGTCTTACTGTTTCTGGCCACTGTGGGGTTTCAACAGATGGTCAGCAGATCGAGGCAGACTCCTGCTGGACCTTTCTGCATAAGACAGAGAAGTTGTTTGTTGATAATATGCAGGTATTAAAAAAAAATATATATGTATATATAAATATTTTCTAGTTGTGACATTAATGGTCACCTCATCACACACACAGGGGGGTGGTTACTGTCAGGATGGCTTGTTCAGAGGATGAAATTTTATCACTGCTGGCGTCCAAAGTTTAGATTAGTTTTGTTTTTTTCTGTAATGTGATATAATATTGCTTTTGTCTTCCTCACCCTTTCACTGTCTGACTTCACAGGTGGTTCAATGAGTTCAGACACTGAGGAAGTGTTCCCTGGATTGCTGACCAACCAGATTTCACACAGATAGACTAAACATGGACAACGCAGATGGACAGACATTACGGAGGTGTACATTAATATTTTTCAACCACTAGAGGGGGCTGCACTGCTGTGCTTCTTGGGGCAGTGCAGCATTGTTCTTGGAATCAGGGCTCAACTGATACAACGGACAATAATTAAATGGGAATATGAACTGCTTGCTTATAAAGGTATATTAACCACATTCATCTGTATAAAAGTGTTCTTATCTCTTAGCGTCTAAGTGCCTTCTTCAGTGAAATGAAGGTTTGACCTGGTGCTTATTGGAAGAAATGGCGTCCATGTAACTTATTTAATTGACTGTGCAAACAGTTGTCTTCTTAGCCAAAGTTTGAGAAAAGCCTTAATCAGACCTTGACCCTTATGTTGAGTTTTGATGAAATTTGTCTACTGCTAAATCTGGTGCTACAACTGAATCTTGCACTGTATTTTTCTTCCCCAAAGTGGATAAATTTAAAGGGGAGAACTTAAATCACATTTGCTTCCACAGTAATGAATGATTGAAGGCTCTAACAAGTAAAAAAAACACAGCACATAGTTATGTTTACTGTGGAGCAACATGCCTCAACTGATGCCGAGAACATGCAAGATTTAAAACCATAGTTTTTATAAGGACAGTATTTGACTTTCAACAAAATATGACAACTTATCTGCAAAACTGTAATGTAGGCTACCAAAAGTTGGATTTATTTTTACATTTCCTATCAGGGCCCCTTTAGCGCTGAATACTTTGACAACAGTTGCTTTGATTTGTTTCCTAGTAAAGATTATTAGTTATAGATTGTCAGAATGAAGCTGAGTGGGAAAATGCTTTTCTTCTTCTACCAGGATTTTATGTTCCATATACTTGAGCTTACTTCTGAAAATATGTTATTTATTGATTTTTCTTGGATGCTACAGTAGACACACATCACCATCCTAATGATCTTTGCATCCACTCAGCTTCTTTCTCAGTGTCTGAATTTTGCAACATTACTACCATCAGGGACTATGATAGCATTTGTGGACATACTGTAAAAGCCACAAATGTATGTGAAAATGCCTCCTTGTTGTTTTGTAAATTTGTTGTTTTAATGTAACAAACTCAAGGATCCTTCATTTTAAAAGGGTACCTATTGCTTACTGCTTGACTGTTTTATTTTGTATGAATGGGTGAATGTGGAAATTAAATTTTTGAAATTTAAAAAAATTGTCATAGCAGATCTCAATTTATATAATCATGCTTTGTTGCTTCCTTATTATACTTTTCAGTTTGTAGAAATGCCTTCAAATGAACATGACTTTGAAGAATCATGTGTTCCACAGTTAATGGTTTTACATGTGCCACCCGGAGCTAAAAGCAAGGAAAATATGACTTACAATGCCTAAAACTTTATTTGTCAGTTGTGTTTGTTTGTTCACCTGAATTGGCCACCAGTGTTAGCTAACTCCCTTCAATATCTTCGCACCCTGCCTTGCCCTTGCAGCCCCAGGGCTCTGGTCACCATCCGCTGAGCAACAGCACAGTCTGTCCTTGGACGTTCCTTAACTGGCTGGATAAACTCTGGAGCCAGCACAGAAAAGAAAAAAAAAATCCACATCATCTAGTGTTCCAGTGCTAAAACAATTTCCTTGTCTGCATACTAGATACCACAGAAGGGTTCCAAGATATTAACAAAATCATGCTGTTATTTTGAAATAATAAAAATAATGAAACCACAACAAGCATTATTGTTGCAAGTAGCTACATGGCTCAGAGAAGTGTAGTGAATCACCTACCTGCTGATCTGACGGCCTTGGCTTTGGCTTTCCTACTTCCCTCGGTCAATGCCCTTGTCTTTAGCATTGGATGGCAGATGGAGAGGGCATGAAGAGCTACATATGACATTACTAAACATTAGAACGTTTTTTTGTCACTTTTGTGTATCTTTCAACATCAACCTCAATCCTAGCAGTATCGTGGATCAGAGCTTATAACAGTCAACCTGCATGAGAGTCCTAAGTGGAATCAAACCCAGGAGCCTATAAGTAATTTTCATGTTCTCTCCTTGATTGTGTGTGTGTTTCCGAAAGGTGATCCAGTCTCCCCAACTATTAAAAACATTTATAGGAGATAAATTCTTCTGCTAGTGTCTTTGACTAAAGCACTGGCTTCAAACTGGAGCTGGTTTCTGTGTGCTGAACAGGAGCTGCCCACGGCTCCGAATACTGAGGATGGGTTCAATGCAGAGAAAGAATTTCACTATATGTTTTATGTGTATGTGTCAATAAAGTTGATTTGATTTGACACTAATTGTGCAATGAGAACTCTTACCTACTGACTCACTGGAGAAAACCCCCAGAGCGTGTGTGTTGTCTATCCACTTTATCTTCATTCCACCATCACTGAGAAAGACAAGAAGGCACTTTGTGAACTTGAGAACGAAATCATTTGCTCTAGATCATCCTAATTTACATAAAATGGACAAAAAGGAGTCTCAGATTAAAACTTTTCTCCGATAAAGTAAAAACATTTAAAATGTTTAAAACAGACATTAAAGAGAAAAAAAATTGAAATTAAACCCAGAGGACTCCTTTACTAAAACAGAAAATCATTTGAGACAAACTGACAGATGTGTTAAGACGTTTAGGATATACACTCGCTGCTTGTACCTGTGCTCTGTAAAAGCATCCAGGAGGTCATCTGTCTTGAACATCGGCGGGAAGTTATAGATCTCGATCACATGGCGAAACTCATCTGGGTTGATATCGATACACTCATTTGCATACAAGGAGTAGTCATTGTGAACGAGCTCAATGGAAACCGTTGCTGCTTCTCTCAGGTGAGCTTTGATCTGAAAGGACAAGCAGAAAATAACTGGTTACAATTTTTGATGCTAATGTGGCCTCAAAATGACAGAGGTGAATGTAATATGAATGTTAATTCCAAACTACATCTAGTGTAAAGGAAAGGAAAACACCTCAATGATAAGAGATCATAACTTAACAATACATGCACATCAGTAAGATCATCAAGTTTTGAGCACAAGCAGGAAAATCAAGTGTAGGCTTACCTCTTCAATCACATCACTGCATGGCAAACTAGTGAGATCCTCCTTGTCCTTCTTATCCTCCTCTAGAGTCATGTTAGCAAAGCTGGACAAACTCTGCTCCCAGACTAGGGGCTCAGCCTCATGCACCATCAGCACCTGAGGACAAAGCGCTGGACTGTCAGCAACATGGTTGAGGACACCGTCTGTTTCACTGGGGAGACGTTCCTCTCTGGGTGGGGATGAGGACTTTGTTATTTCTGAAGTTTGAGGACAGGGACAAGAGTCAGATAAGCTACTACAGCTACTTGAGGCTGGACTGGCCAACTCTTGGTCTCCTAAGGGTCCTTGTGTGTTTTGTAAGGACAGTCTCTCCCGAGCAGCTCGTGGCATGTAAAGGGGTTTATCCGGCCTCTTCGGCCCTCGGCTTCGTGACAGGATGGAAGATTTAGGTTTGACATTGCCCTCTATTTCTTCCCTATCACTTCTTCTGAGGGGCTCCTCATATAAGCTGTTGTTGTTCCCCAATTCGATGTCATCCTCTACCTCAGCCCTGCAGGAAAATACAAAAGTCTTTAAATAGAAGTACTAACTTAACTCTACAAAAATTTTAAAAAGTTACCACTACAACTTAACACAAGAATTGGGGATTTATGAAAACTTCCATGTGAGACGAAACCCCCCAGAGTTTTTTGTTTTTATTTATTTATTTTTTGCCCTATCATTGGCAAAGCGTGTATAAATGGCAATTCAACCAAGATGATAATATCAACTTCAACAAAGTATAGCCATTTATGCACTAACACTTGTATAAAAATCTGTCTTTCATTGACATTAATCACTAAGAACATTTTTTCATTTTACAATCAAACTTTACCTGCTAGTCTTGGCTGCCGTACTGTATATTATGTACTAAATGATTTCTTTCCATCTCATTATATAAATCTGCTTAAGACACTATTGATACCCTGAACAATTAACACTAACACAATTACATGCATTAAGAAAATATCCCACCAGATCAGAACATCTAATTTCAGTGCATGCTCAGTACCTGAGCTCTGAATGGCAGACCACCACCTGACGGCACCAGCTTGGCCCTACTGAAAAGGTAGTGAGCTCTTGCAGCTCCTCTATGTGACTGTGGATCAGGTATCGCAGTCTGCTGGGAAGAGGGGGGAACAGGAGCACACTGGACAGAGACAAAGAGGGAATGACAACAGAGAAATACATCAATAGTGTATTTTCTTCTGACAAAACAAAAGCAACTTCTATTGGGGCCTTAGTTTTGTCGTATGTAGCCTTTTTTAATCAGGTAGTCTAACTGAGACAAAGATCTCTTCTGCAATAACGAGAGAAACAGTACTGAGAGAGACACAACAGACACTGTCACAAAGAACCACGAACACCACTTTAAAATCCCTTTGAAATTAGAGTTCAACAGTCTTTGGATCTGGTCATATGCATATATGAAACTAAGAGGAGGAGCAAGTTACAAAGGCAGCTTATGCAAAATGCATTTTATTTAACAAAAAATTATGGGGTGGGGTTGTCCTCCCGATTCATAACTTACAAAGTAATGAGTACTGACTACAATTTTATTTTCCCTAATGAAACACAATGCACAGTAGGGTAGGAGCAAAAAGAAGCAGCAAGTCAAGAGGAGACACAATTCTCGATTGCTCAATTCTTTTTTCTCTCCTCAAAATAAAATCACGCATTATTATTATGATGAAATTAAATCATTTTAATCTTCCGTCTGCGTACCTGTTATTCCAAACAAGGGTTAAAGTTAGAAGTGTATGACTACTTCCCAAAGTATTTATGAGATTGTGCGTCCTTAGGAGGGTAGAATGGAAAAGGATGGGTTCATGAATTCAACATATGCCGTCTAACCAGTGAATAGTTCTATTCAGTCGTATGGATTACCAGCACAGATAAATAAATAGCTCAAATACACTGTCATCTCCTAAAGGTAGTAAACTGTGACCTTACCTCCTGTAGCTGCTCTTCCGTTGGTATGTTTCCAACTCATCCTTGACCACATGCATGAATTTACATTCTTGCTTCGGTAATAAACTGTAATATTCCATCGAGACGAGGAAACGCCGGGTTGGCCACGGACGGACGAGAGCAGCGGGCAGTGTGGTGAAGTCAGCTCAGTAACCCATGTTAGCTTGAATGGCGAAAACAGCCTGAAGCCAAATGTGTGTCACTTTGACCAGGGCCGTTACTGGTAACAACTAAGATTTCACAAAGATTAACAGGTTAGTCAGGATAACTATATTTACTTAAGTTAGGGATAGGTAGAGCGGGAGGCTGGTTAAGATGTGTTTTCATTTCCTTAACCACACCAAACTACTCTTATCACAGCTAACTGTTAGATACCATCAACGCACGTGAGGTAAGGTGTCTTAACTAGCGAACATAAGCTAAAGCTTTAGATAACATCAATTCAAGCGGGCTTACCATTATGTTTTAAGTGTACTCTTTTGATGTTATGTTGTTCAAACGAGATACTGTGCCCATGGGGACACAGGTGACGACAGTGAAACAGGCTGTACTACTTCAGTACTAATAGCTAGCTGTTTGGCTTCCGTAAGCAGATGTTGGTGTTTTTTTGCTTGTTCCTTCAGAAGAATCGACATATCCGGTTTGGTTACTTCAAAATAAAAGCAAAACGCATCTTAATTCCCCAAATCTATCCTAACCGGACGGCAAAAATGCAAGCAGTCTGTATGTTAATGTGGTAAAAAACCGTTAACAAACATAATACCGGATTTGAACTTCACGGTCTTCATAAACAACAACTACTTCTACTCTATTAATTGAAGTCTTATGCACTCTAATATTTTTAAGGCAGTCAAACACAAGGAACTCTACAGATTTCAGGGAAATGCAATTTATTTAGATAAAACAGAACAATATTTGTAAGAAAAGTACACAAGTTGTATCAAACACCAACAATAGCAATCATCTGTGGAGTACAGAGTGTTTAAGGTTTCTGTGGTGTTTGATGATAATGCAAAGATATAGATATTTAAACATATGTAAAACAGGTGACCGGACTGTTGAATATGATTGATAGATTTAGCACAGCTGTACTGTAACATGGCAGAGGCTAATATTTCTAAGTATGTAACACATTGTATTATTATTTTGTGATAACCGTAAACATTGTCCATCTTTCGAGACACAAGAAAAATCTGGTCCCAGTTCATGCACAGATCAGAAAACATTTGCCTCCACAAAGGCTACAGCCATATAGCCAACTCCATCCCAAACTACTTCTCTAACACTTCTTGGCCACAACACATTATTTGAATTTATATTATTTGCAAAACAGTAAATGAGTCAAATCACTAAGATTTATCATGGTCATAAAGATGCTTTCAACAAAATGGCACAATTCAAAGAGAGGTATTGACATGATTTACACAACGCATGTATAAAAAAGAGATGAAACATATGAGGATAGGCAGACAGTACAGTACTTATAAATAATAGAGAAAAGGATCAGATTAAAATTATATACATCTGTTTAGGTGAAGCAGACGTCTGAATATGTACTGCCAGACAGATGAAGAGTATCTGGTCAGAGTTGTCAGCCTATACAGAGGTAGAAAGAAGGAAGAAAATTCTTTTAGCAATAAGAATAAGCATAC
>JAQNCA010000014.1:18951506-18971802 GCA_029783725.1 Acanthurus tractus
AATTATAGGTGGGTTATTGATAGATTGATATATATGATTTTAATCAATAAAGCCAAAGATAAGTGAAAAATGCCATCATATGAGTATATGAATTATATTTCATAATTATATTATATTTTATTTAAGTTTGTATGTATAGAAGCTGTTATAGAAATAATGTGTGCTTGTATATTTCACAGCATGCAAGTTTAAATTCAGTTTGTGCACCTTGTTTGAATGTGTACCGATTTGTGTGAGTATGATTCAGTGTTATCACCTGTCCAACGATGGGTTTCTTGCAGGCTCCACAAACACCCTTTGCCACCGTCTGGACTCCGAGCCTGTTAAGGTCTGACTGCAAGCTTCCAAGCATGTTGTCCAGCTTGTTCGCTGGTTTGGGGGGACCGGTTGGAGAAGTCTTTCCCTGGGATTGAATCTGACAGAATCAGACCAAAGTGGTATTACTATGATGTTCAAAGTTATTCAAGCTGACATAATAACAGACGTTTCCTTGTGCTTTACTGCTTTGTAGGAAATACTTCCAGGAGAGGCTTATGACATTCAACCAGAGGTCTTGAATCAATGGTTGGTTTTGCAGTCATAGTTTGCAATGTCACTGTCTGTCTGGTTCTGATCTGAAGACTGTTCTTCACTAAATCTGAGTTTATGTGTGTTTTAGACTTACCATAAACTTTTACATTACTTTCTCAAGGATTACTGGTCGTACAACAAGTGAAAAATCTTATTAATGGTCAGCTGTCTCTTCCAAGAGGCAGTGAGTAAATACCAAGACAAGCCATGGACATGTTCACTGGGAAAAAACATGTTCTCATCAACACTAATCCATGTCTGCAGGCTTTGATGATGACTCTCTAATGTCAACAGTGTGTGTGTGTGTGTGTGTGTGTGTGTGTGTGTGTGAATGTGTGTCTGGATCTGTCTGGCTACTGTAATGTAAGCAAACGCAGACCTTCTCAGATGATTTGGTTATTGGAGCTTCATGACACTTACATTCCTCTGAGAGAGAAAATAGCAAACACTGACACATGCTCTTAATACACACACGCACAGAAATGGCCCAGCTAACCTTTGACCGGGAAAACAGCCACTGAGCCTCTGACTTGAGTGCAGTTACACTTGTCTTTATATCAATCTCGTACTCTAAAACACTTCACCACTACTACTTCAAAAGAGACACTATTGTTTCTAAAAGTGGTTCTGTATATGTCATCCAACCTGACCATGTAGTGGGAGCTGTTGACGGAAGTGGGCGATGCTATAATTGGGGTGGTAACTGTGCTGTCATGTGGCAGATTAGGTTTCAGTTGTGCTGCGAGCCTTCCATTCCTGCACATGGCAGGACAGTTAGAGTAACCAGAACATGGGGGGGTTACGCTCCTTCAGCTTCTAAGCTCTTAGACTCTCCTCTTCACTGTGAACAACCAGCCCCTGGTGGCGTCAGATGTCAGCACTGGAAAAGGGGCTCAGTCTAGCCTCAATGTCAGCACCACATCATAACCTAGACTTTCTGGATCCCAGACAAAGTTTTAGAAAGGCGACCTGTTGTAACTTGGTGTGAATGGTCACCAGAGGTCAAAACCAGAGTCAATGACCGGACAAATTCTACAGTGTAACATAGTGACAGAGGGGCAGCTGCTTGATATGACCCAGACAACAAATACAAGTGCTCATGCAATGAAACGCAAAGTGTAAAAGAAGTGGCTGGTAGAAAGGGGAAAGAGAGGTCAAAGAAAAAGAAGAGGGAAAGGGAGGTGATCCATGCCTGCAGTGGTGGGAAGATGGGGTCATACTCGGTCTGACAACCCACTGATACAAAGACCTTTGGAGGTGGAGGTGGCGTGATGGGCTTAGGAGGAGGACTAGGTGATGGAGGGGGCTGGACAGGGGGAGGCGTGGGCTCTCTGGGGGGAGGAGTTGGCTCCCTGGGAGGAGGAGTAGGCTCCTTGGGAGGTGGAGGGGTAGGTTCTCGAGGAGGGGGAGGGGTTGGAGGGGGAGGAGGGAGTGGCGGAGGAGTCTGCTTGACTGGGGCTGGCTTTTTGGGTGCTGGGGGAGATTGCGGAGGGGAGATGACTTTTCTCTGTGGGGCAGGAGATTCTGGAGGGAGGACGATCTGAGAGAAAGAAGGATAAAAGAAACAGCAAAGACACGAGAGCAGAAAGAAAATTTACAAAGCAGAAGTTTGAATGAAGAAAAAGAAATAGTAATAGAAATAGTATTAGCACCACGAACTGAACAGTTTAAAGTGACTGCCAAAGAAAAACACAATTTTTATAGCAATGTGATGTAACGTTAAATAAAAAATTGATATTTGCGAGTTAATTTCTTGACCATAATCTAAACAAGTTGAGCCATCAGAGGGACACATAGTTTCTTATTATTGGTTCAACATGGTCCCAGAATGGCTTAGAGTCTTGCCCCGGGCCTCAGATGTCTACCTTATCCACAGACGGATTGACCCTTTCCTCCCGTGTTCGCTGAGGATTGGACATAACAATGACTCCCTCTGTCAGCCAATCATCTGGCTGTTGTTTACGTCGGACACTTCGCTCTACTCGCCCAATTCCCAGTTTCCCCTGCAGCTCCTCAATGAGCCGATCTTGCGAGTTGCTCTTATTCACAATGATTGGACCCATTTTACGCCGCAGCATTCCCTCCCTGTACATCGGATGCACATTAGGGGTCTCTTTGGTGCGGCGGATGACTGACTTGAGCTGGAGAGCAGATGATATAAAAAGGCATGGGAAGCTGGCCTGCCATTCACCAAGTCCATGATGGGTTACAAACACAAGCAGGACAAACCCAGCACAGGATGTCTCATTCAAGTGACAAAAACGCACAAGCACTGGCTCCAGAATATACCAAGTGTTGTCAGGCACTCCAATTTACTTGCAGAAGCTAAGCACAGTCTTCCATTCCATTCAAATTCAATCTCTACTTTCAAGTGTACTTAAAACTACTCGTGTTACAGCATGCTGGGTAGCTCAAGTCAGAACAACAGATCTGTCATGAAATGCTTGTACATAAGTCTGCAAGTGCCAAAGCAAGGCCAAAGATCAAAAAAGCAGTTCTTGTATATTTTTTTTTTATCCACATGCATCTTGGTGCACGTATGCATTTGCCAAAAAGAAAAATATCCGCCCTATTTTTATACTGATGCCACAAGTGATGAAAACCCTTTTTTTGCATCATCCATTCGTTGCGTGAACAAGAAAGGCCAGGCCTGTGACTAACACAGCAATGTTGACTGAGGCAAGTGAGGGCGTGCGGAAACATCCTTTCAGCAAAGCTTTCAACATCATCCACAAATAGTCTCTTCAGTCCTTCAAGCCATTTTGCAATTGCTATGCAATGACACTGCATGCATGCATCACACCACACAGACAGAGAAGATTTTCTTCATCACGACAGTTTGGGTTTTTGCTCAGCTATTAATATTCTCCCAAAATAAGCATTTTTTCATTGACTAGAGGTACACTGTGCTCAAAAATTAACCAACACATAGATGATGAATATCTCAGAACACACGGCCACAAAGTAGAAAGACCACATGTGGGTACTGAGGCCTCCCTAGTTCAATGCCAGCAGCTTATTTTGGGAGAGTCAAGTTGAGCGTCCTACTTGGCCAGAGGCAGACAGTCGCTCGACAGCAGAAGGCTGCTGTGATGGCAGGTCCAGTGTTGCATCTGGTGTCCCTGGACAGGTGGAAGGGGTTAAACACTCATCAATCCAGCTGGACTCAGTCATGGGTGTCAGGGTTCCCTCTCGGCTGAGGTCAGGGTAGATTCCATCTTCCTCTCCCCAAGATCTGTCTTCATCTTCAGGCATAAATGAGGCAAGGAGCTGGTTCTCACTCGGCTGAGTGGAGTTGGGGCTCAAGAGTTTGTCTAAAGCATCATCCAATAAAGGTTCCCGGCAAGGCCAGGTTAAATCCAGTGTTTCACCTTCCTGCTTTTCCAAAGGAGAGGAGAAGCTATTTGATGGTATAGCAGCAAGGTGAACTGGTGAAGCTCTGGGACTGCTGGTGCCTGGAACTGTGAAAGTTTTTCTTGCGACTAAAGCAGGACTCTTAAGACCTGCAGTTTCACTCTTTGGAACTGTTACTGGACTTGAAAGCCTTGGGAGTGCTACTGCACCAACATTCTTTAGCAATGTTTCAGGGCTAGAACTCTTGGGTACAGATGGTGAACTAGAGATATTAGGGACTGGCACTGGGCTTGCACTCTTTGGAACCGGACTTGAAAGTCTCGGAATTGACACTGGACTAGAACTTTTGGGAACTGTTTCTGGGCAAGAACTCTTTGGGACAGATGATGAACTAGAGATATTAGGGACAGGCATTGGACTTGCGCTTTTTGGAACTGGACTAGAAAGCCTGGGAACTGTTACTGGACTAGCAGCCTTCATCTCTGGACTACGACTGATAGAAACTGGACTGTTGTTTTTAGGAATTGGGCTTGGACTTTTAAGATTAGTTGGACTAGGACTCTTGGATCTACGAATGGGACTAGGGTTCGCTGACATAGTGACAGGACTAGGGCTCTTGGAAACAACTACTGGACTTAAGCTTCTGGCATTGGGTGCTGGACTAAAACTTCTGCCAACAGAACCTTGCTCTGAGACTTTGCTAGCAGAAACTTCAGTGACTGATGTATGTGCAGGGCTGTTGATATCACTTTGACCAGAGGGATTTATGGCACTGGGGATACTGAGGCTCTCAACTTGAGAGGTTTCAGAGGTGACACTTCTACCATAATTTTTTTGTTGGGTCTGGGAATACTGAGGGCCCTTGGATGCTGCAATCACTACTGTTGAAACAGCTGAAGATGTAGGGGCTGAACTACCATCTTCATCTATATGGAGTTCCAATGGAAGAGGGGTTGAAGAGGGAGTAGTGAAACTAGAAGGCAGAAGACTATCCACTGAACCAATATAAGGATTTATAGATGGAGTGGTTACTGCTTGGATAACTGGTGACCCAGCTACCAATGAAGGATCTACTGCCTCCTGATTCACAGACAATTGAGAGCCAGACTGAAGTATGTGCAGTAATGTAACGATTGCAATGTGCAAACAAAGACAAGACATACACAGTGGTAGAGAAAAGAGAAATAGATCAGGAATAACACAGTGAGAATGAAGGAAATTGACTGAAAGTTGTCCCACACACAAAGCCAAGCAGGGGCAGAAAGCACTCAATTATCTGAAAGTAACTATTGTTAAGTTTTAAAATAAACTTGAAATAAATGAAATCAACATTTTTCAAATTATTTGCTGCAGGGGGGAGTAGAAACACAACAAATTTTAAAATGATACTAGACTACTTCCTCAACAAAAGTAAAGACTGTAATTTTTACAAAAAAAAAATGATGAGCTTTAACTAGAATCTGCATTGGATTGCATATGTTATGCTCTGTTAACCTATGCTGATTTTGCAACCTCATAACTTCTATAATTGCAAGTTAGCAGCAAAATTGCAGAGTCCTACTAATAAAGCACCAAAAATTCAAAATGTCATCCAGTATTTGATTTTGGTCATCTGTAAGACCAAGTTAAAGTAAACTCTAATGCAAATGTTGGTTGGCCAGTTACTATAATTCTAACATAGTTACAAATAAAAACAGGTTACAAAAAAAATTTTTTTTTAAACCTTTTCAGAGTTGAGGTATATGCCACTGTAAAATTGCAAAACTTCACAGTTGTGTGCAAATTCTATTATAAAAACAGCAGAATCTTAGTTGTAAGAGAACCAGCTCTACTGACGAATACTGCCAGCTGGACAAATCCACATTACAAAACCACAAATATGATAAGACACAGAATAAAATTTGTACGATGCAATGTGTTACTACGGTAAATTTAACCATTGTAAAAAACCTTAAATATGTGTAGCACAGTCCTAAAAACCCCATGAACCAAACTTACATTGCTTTGGACTTTGAAGTCAGACAGAGAGGCCATGAGCTCATCCAGCTCTCGTGTGGCAGAGGAGGCAGACATTCTGGCTTGCTGCTGTGCTGGTGTTTCTTCTTGTCCATCTGCTTGTTCATCTGACACAACCAACGGTGTGGGACTAAAGAAGAAAAAGTACACAATTAACTAACTTCTGGCCTTCTCATGTTAGACATTAATATCACATTCCTGAGCACTACCTTTAAAAACATGATGTAATGGACCATTCTTATCTGCTTTAATAATTTGTTGCTTACATGGGTGAGGGTACCGAACTTTCCAACTCATCCAGGAGACTCTCTACACTTGGTCGTACGTCCTCTATTCCTCGAGCTGTCGTGCCGCGTTTGGGTTTCTCCAGTACAGGTGGTGCAGTCTTGCCCACAGCAGAGACTCCGTTCTCCTGGATATGGTGGATGATGCTGCTGGCAGGCAGTGGGGGAGCTGCCTCTTCTATTACAGACAAAAAAATACCTCATGAAATTCTTTCATGAATCTTCAATGCAAAGTTTACTGTACTGTAAACATCGAAACATAGTGGAGAAAAAAGGACAATTACACAAACAGGAATTCCTGATGTTAAATAGTGACATCAGAGTTCTTCTAGAGAAACATCAGCACATTATTAGCTGTGAAGTTTTCTTTTGTGTACCTTCTGTGGGGAAGGCCGGGGTGCTTTGCTGGACAGCATTGAGCTCCAACAACAGGCGATCCAGCTCTGACAGGTTGCTGCCCAAGGATGAGGTCATGACAGCAGCTGATGACTCACTACTTTTCTGCTTATTAGGAAAACTTTGCGAAGTAGAGAGAAGAACCAATATTTATTATCACAGCTATGGGCTAAGACTGCGGCTATATTTCAACACCAGCATCATTTGGACAGAGTTTCTAACTCACCAGAGTCAAAAGACAACAACAAAAAGAGATTTCTATTCTAATATTTTGTTTGCGTGTCAAAGAAAACACTATGTTCCCACTTTAAATGTCTCCTCATAGTTGGCACAATATGGCAGAGAGCTTTCTATAATTGTGGAGAAAGTGAAGTTATTTATATTTCTCACACGACTGTGCATGCAAGCTATTGTGAGACTGTTTTGAAACCAATCGTGTTACAAACATGGTTCAAATATGTACCTGTATACGTGGTCCTCTTCACCAGTAGGTTGTGTTGGACTGCTGCTATCTCTAGACCATGGACTTCTCTGGGCTGAGGTTGAACACTAATGACAGAAAGTGAAGTCACTTGAAAGTATTCAGAGGACAATTTACAAAGGACGCAACAAATTTTAAGCTTTCTATTTATGATGAAGATATATTTAATTTGCTGTTGGCAAATACAATATCATTTCTCTGTTTCAAGGTAACATACCTCTGTTTCATCTAGTCCATTTTGCTCAGAGGGAGTGGGTGGGACTTGGGGTGGTGAGGTGATGTCTTGCTGAGTCTGACCTCTGACAGGGAAGGAGTAGGCGGATTCGTCAGACAGGAAAAGTGGACGCTTGGAAATGTGGGATGTTGTGGACTCAAGGTCCGCCAACAAAGCATCTGTGGAGATAAAAAATTAAGACTTTATCACCACAAGTCCGAGGCTTGCCGTTCTCTCAGATAGGGCTGGATGCATGAACAGTACATTCTGTGAAAAATCAGTGATTTATTACTATCCATTAAATATCTCTAACTTTATTAGGTCATTGTAGACAAGGCTTCAAATCAGAAAATAGAATGCTTTGCGGCAAATATCAACTTTACAGGATTTTTGCAAAGAATGACGTTACTCCATTCTACAGTTATCAGCGATTCACTGCATTCTCAGTCAAGATCAACAAAATGTCCTACATGGTCATTTGGTCAACACCACTGCAATAAAAAACATGAGTATGCCAACTTCCCCAATATTACAAACATAGCACAACTTGCCAGTCATCACCAGTTTTGTTTGCATACACATGATTAAACAATTACAGCATCTTCCCCAACTGGTCAAAAACACATGTGCGCTGACATCAGAAGCTGTGGAGTTGTAAAACTTGAATCATGCTGACTGTCACAGCCACTCCTCTGGTTACTCATTGACCCCTGTCTGCCCGGAGGACTGACATGTCTTAAATCCTACGAGTCACTGTCAAGTGTGCAACCAGGTCATACATGCTTGTTTTTACCATCTACACAACTCAAAGCAACTATCTCTTTCTGAAAGGGTTATTTAGTATCTTGGGAGGAACATAGGCCGAAAAAACAACTACTAATTTAGGAGGCCTAACCAGTAGGTAGGACACATAACATTATAGGGGATTTAATGAAGAGCGCAGACTGTATTACTGAATACTTGGGCTTATTTTAGCGCACTCTCTAACCACAGCAGTGTTTAGTTTCTCTTGCAGAATTTCACAAGTTCTAAAAAAACCCTGAGATTTACTAAACTTGCTCTACAAGAAATGACAAAAAAAATCCTGCTAAGTTATTGTCTTGTTTATATATGATTATATAATTTCTATTAAACCCATATGTTTGAGGCTGTTAGGAACATTGATAAGTTTATTTAAAGTACATGAAGTAATGTAAAAATGAAGATATGTCCAAAAAAAGCAAAACCAAATGAACCAAAGTTAGAAACAGCAAATGCACAGAACAAGTACAATAAAGTTTTATTCCTAATTGCAGAAATCGTACTGAAAACTACTCACACTGCACTAAACTTTGAGGCTCTAAATATTCTTTTTATAATACTGAATTTCTGCTTGTAAAGTAGTGAAGATGTACCAAAAATCCACCTCAGCATAAAATATGAAGCCATGTAGGAAAGAAAAAAAATCACAGCTAATGCAACACAGAGATGAGACATACCTTAGAAAAGGACAGGACGACCCACCGAAGAGAAGGGGAGATAAAGAAAGGAAGAAGTGCAAGAGGAAAAGAGGAAGGGGGCAACCTAAACAGACTGTCTGCCAGGCAGGAACTGCCTTTCTTAACTCTACCATCAGCATAAGAGAGGAAGAGACCAGGCGGAGGAGGGGGGAGAGTGGGCTGAAAGCAGAGGAGAGGCTAAGGGAGGAGAATGAGGGGTTAAAATTAATGGTAGCGGGTAAGGCCCCTCTTTCATTTCCAACCTAGCTACCTGAAAGCTCAAGTAAGAGATATTACTCACGCAGAAAATGACCCGCTGAAAACAGTCTCTGACGACCCGAGGATGGGACTGTCCGACTTTAGCCGAACGAGTGCGTTAAAGCGGATGAAGGTGAACTCACGGGTGTGAAATGAGGGAAGTTGAGAGCAAGCAGAGCTCTTATCAACTGAGGCATGCCCGACAAAAGGGAGTGGTATCACAAAGGTATATAAAGGTATTATCAGCTCCTCCTTCACACTGTCAGCACTCACTCTGCTTAGGTAACCCATGACTCACACTGAGTTTTACCACCTTTTCGTCTAGACTCCAACATTAACTTTAGTCTCTCAGTGTAATAACATTTTTATCAAATGCACTCTGAGATTTCAAGTGCATCTAGATTTTTATCAGGTGCAACATTAGCATCATCAGTACAGTATGTAACTTAGACCACAATGTTTTCCAGACTGAGAGGAGACACAGCAGAGGCAGAACCAGATCAATGCCAGATCCACTTGGCTAAACTTCGCATTAGGATGGTTAGCATGGTTAACATGCCAGTTGACTAGGTTTCACAGCAGAGACTCCATTCTGGACACAGAAGCCCAAACACATTCCACAGAGCTTCATTATGGATACAGCACAGCCCACTGTTTACACTACTGCAGCCAGCTCTGTGCCTTGAAGCAGCAAAAACACATTGAGGTAAAGAGGCAGAAACAACACAACTGTCAATATTTATACTTCATACCAAGTATGGTGTATGATGAGAACCTACCAGTCAAAGATGACAGGGACAGACAGGTGCAGTTAATCTGCAGTCCCTTTGCTTCTAGTCCGGGAGGAGAGGAAGTTCATAGGAGTTTGAACTTCCTCTAAAGGGTTTCCTGTGTTTAAAAGGTATGGTTTGTGACTTCTTCTTTATAACATTTCCCATGATACACCACATATGTATCGCAATGACATCACTCTCGACACAGAGAGGCGGGGTAGTGTGGATGTATTTTTTAAGGTACACATAAAGAGGAACAAACTGCAGATAAACTGCATCAGGCTAGTCCAGACTTTCATCAAGGATGAAGTGAAAACAGGTCAAAATATGATTTGATTTAATCAGATACTTCATTAAAATACAGAAAGAATAAAAAGTAAGCTCATCTCAGGGCCTCCGTAAGTATCTGCTGCTGATGTCTGAACAAAGTTTTACTGCAGCTGGTAGAGACCTGGGTCAACAGATGTTAGTCCAGATGGTTTACACAAGAGATGTTAATCAACTCAGCTCTTGAGCTGAACTGGCTTTAACTCTGGTTATTAGAAATCTTCTGTTCCAAAATATAGTTACTCTGAAACACTAACCATCAAGCTACATTATATTAAATATTCTATTAGGTAAAGCTTGTAGGAAATGTGCACATATTGTCCCAGAGATCTTGCATCAAAATGAGGCAAATTATTCAAAATCAACAGCTCATTCTTCTCTCCAGAGTGGTTGAAATACACCCCTATAATTTAAAAGGACCTGGGCTAAACAGAAAGTGAAGAAACTAGCAGCTTGAGGGCTGCCTTTGTTCACTGAAAACTGCGTGCTAGGCATGCTCCGGCCCATCCTCGAGCTACATAAACACACAGAGGTGTGTCAGCCTCCTCTGCCAAAGGAACATACCGTGACACACACTAGTTCCCCAGTGACCAAAAATGGAACTACAATAAAATGAGGAACTCATAGGAGATATCCAGGAACTCAGTCTTAAAAATGAGCCTCCTGTATTACTGCATGCCTTCATGAAAGAGGCAAGAACTTTTTGAAGATTCTAGTTTGTGTGTTTAGGAAATGTGTCCGGGGGGGGAATCCCATGAATTATTTTTATACAGGATTAAACCTCTGTTTGATGTGTAGAGAGAACAAAGCTATGTTAAACCTTGACAGACAAATTCCTGAGAAGCAGGCAGATTGTCTATCTGCCTAAAAAAGGCTATGTCCAGATCTTACAAAGAGCCTGCATCAATCAAATACAGTGTGGCCTTTAAATGTGCTGCTAATGAACAACAAGAAACACCTGCATTTGGTTAGCTTCCATTTCCACAACAGTAAATGTGACATGGCAGGGCACAGCTGGGCTCAAAAAAAGGAGGAATGGCGGCAGGAGTGTCGAGAGAGATAGCGAGTGAAGCTGGGAAGTGTGTGTGCGTGGCGCAGCAGGCAAATCCTCCGAGGCTAGAATGTGGGTTGACGCAGATTAAGGAGCCTCCCTTCCTCCCAGATGAATGGTGTGCATTTTAATTACACAAACGCTCCTCCGCATGGGGCTCATTACAGGAAAGAGAGAGGAAGAGAGATAAAAAAAAAAGGGGGACTGGGAAGATTGGGGTGGCAGAGGAAGGGATGAAAAGGGCAGGAAAATTAGAAATGAAGGGAGAGGGGGATGCAGGAAAATGAGGGTACAGAGAGGAAACCTTTTGAAGTGTCAAGTATCTTCAGATGCAGTTGCTGGTTCAGCATTTAAATTACAACATTTCATTTTTCAAAATAACATGGAAAATTAAATATAACTGAGACAAAGCAGTCCTGGAGCGCTGCTTTTACTCTATGAAGTTTGATCAGGATAAGTCCAGATCATCAAGGGTAGCAAGTCTCCATTATTCCTGACAGGACATCCTGTCTGCTCAACCCTGTGCACACTTCTTAAGCTCTTATCATTGCTGACCACTGCTTACAGTGAATCAATGCCTGTCTACAACTCAACACATATCTTGTTTACTTAGCCCGGCTACTAGTGGTTCATTTCAGGGAATACGTCCCTTTAGAAAAAAATCCAACAAAACATAGCCTCCAATGACCTGCAGGGGGTGATGTCGAGTCGTGGTGAAAGCCAAGCACACGCCTGGCTTCTTTCTTCAAAGTGCTGGTGTAGAGCAGGCTTTATCTAAGCAGGCTTTATCTGTGAGGGTTCATAAATGCTGGGGCATTATTTGAAATATGAGCTGACATCACAGTGAAACTAACAGGATGAATATCAGCTGCACGAATTCTGTCTGTGCAGCAACTTTTCCTGTGTTCCCTGACCTCCTTTCGGCATCTCCCTTCCCTCATTCCTTTAATTTCTTCCCTCTGTATCTGATGTGCTGCAAGGTGCAAGCAGCCTGATATGAATTCCTAACATGCCACAGCTCGTCTTCAAAATATGAGAGGAACAGGGAGACGGCAAGAAATACGAGATGCACACAAGCTGAGTGAGATAGAGTGATAAGAAAGGGAAGATAGGGGAGAAAGGCAAGATAAGACAGATTAAAAGACATTTCTATGGTTGTTTTTGAGTAAAAGGGAGTGTCCCAATGTAATATCTGAAAAGTGAACATATAAAAACAACGTCTATTGTAAGGAGCAACCATCAGTTGATATCCTGTGAGTTTGCATCGACATGAAGCGACAGCCTTTCATGTTCTGTTGTGTGACAAAGATGGCCTTTGAATGTGACACAGGCTGACAGACCTTCGCAGGGATGATGAATCCCTCTTATTGCTTCCACCGGGAGAAAAAAAAGAAAGAAATCAGGACACGATGGCCACACATGCACTTACACTTTCCTCCCCTCTGGGCTCCTGTTAGACAGCAGAAGGCCTGTGTCTGTGTTCATTTGGAGCGCTTCAGCGGGCACACAAAATTAAATCACACTAGAAACACACACACAAATACACACAGGTGCAACAGTAGCACGACAATGCTGCACACAGGTGCCTCTCAGCCAGGCTGCCTACACATACCAGAGACAGACTGGGGCATCTAAGCCCACTAAAAATACCCTCCCTCTCGACCCTGACCCGTGGGAGCAGAGACATGCAGTAGATGATGGATGGTCATGCCGGTCAGAGCAACAGAGAAACATTACAGACCACCCAAACAGCCTGTACTAAGTGTTGTATTGCATTTATGGTACTGTCTCATACACATCCAAACAGCACAAAACAAGCCTGATTGGGGTTTCCTCCTGTTCAGATCAACAGAGTGCTGCTGCTATAAATGCGGTTAAATTGAAATGGAATAACATCCCACATTTGCAGTCAAGCCATATAATATCACTGCTTACACAGCAGCTTGTACTCCACTCTAAACTGTTCAATACAGTTTTAGCGAGATTGTTCAACACATGCAATTTAAAACTCACTCAGGCTCAGAAAGAGTCCTTCATAATGCAAAGTAATTGACTCCTCTGTGGAACAGAGTGATTCCTGATGAGAAACACAGCTAGTGGTATTGTTCTGATCATATTATTCTAACTTAATGTATGACCTCATACAAGGTAGTTTCTAAGGAAAAATGACAAGTAGACTGTGGACACAGTGCAAGTTGACACCAATTTTGAGCTGATGACAGATGCTAAAACAAAAAACACTGGCCTCATAAAGCAGGGGCCCCGCTCGTTTGGCCTGGTGTTTACAACGCACTCCACAAAAGAGTTCTTTCTCCCTGATTTTATACCCCCCAGGTGACCTTTATTCCATGTCGCCTCTCTAATTTTCCATGTTTACTGTTCACATACATATATATATATATTTATATGTATATATAAAAGCCTGTTAAGCAGCTAAAGAGTCAGAGTCACACTTGATGTGTAGACATGACAAGGGTATCAATATTCTTTCTAACTCTGGGAAAGAAAATGAATTTAGCACATCTTCCAAAAATGTTTTATAAATTGTAGTGCTTAAGAAATGTTTTCACAGAAACCACTCTGATATTCACATATTCACAAAACTGCATTACTTGATTCTTTTCAAATACACTTGTTCAACAGATAACATGACTCTTAACAAAGATAAGCCCTCTGGCAAGACGCAGCCAGCCCACACAAGTCACAGCTGATTGTAGAAATAGTCACAAGTATGACACCTCGTCTTTGTACATTTCCACCCCAGAAAGTAACACCCTCTCAGTCTAATGATGAGTTTGCTTTCCTGGAAACTGCTGCATATTTGACCTTAGTAAATAATGTAGAAAAAAAAGTAGTCTACAAGGTGTCACCCTCCTTTTGGTCTTACTGACTGACTGATAAACTACAATAAAACAAAGAAAATAAGAGTACCTTGTGTTCAGCCGTGGCAGAAAATAGGATAAAAGGGTAATTTTAACAGTGACTACTTGAGTTAAGTTATAGCTTTGTATGTCATGCAGACTAAGAATATTTGCCTCAGTTTATTTCTTTTCTCTTAAAAGAGCCCTCTGTATCTCTATATCTTTTTATAACTATAACTATTACTTTCTATGGCTATTTATTCTGAAGTAGTTTTGGTTCACGACTGAACTAAAACCACAGTGCATCTCTGTTTTTGAATTTTTTTATCTATAATCACTCTACATCCTTTTAAATTATCATCATCAAGATCATACTGATACATTTTTCCTATTAATATGATGTCTTCTTCACATTATTGTTTAACAAAACTGATTTATTTTTTCCATTATGGCTTCTGGGTTGTCTTTGTACTTTTTTTTTCATTCTTGCTGCAGAGCATTAGTCCACAGGGACAGTAAACATCAATTTAACTGAATCATAACATCAGAATAAAAACATTAATTAAAGGACTTTTCAAAAATATGAATAATGTATCAACTGACTCTAAAAACTGTTGAAAAAAAGTAAGACAAGAGTTTGTGTCACTGAAACTGTAGCAGTTAAAAGATAAAGCCTGCTGTCCTCTTGCTGTGTACCACATACTTCCCCTTTCTTGTTACTCACAGTATAAAGCTTACAGAGGAACGTGGGGGTAGTTTGTGGGTAAAAAAGCTTTCCTGCGGTTTAACATGCTCCTGTGGTTGTTTTCAAGCCTCTGTGTCCCTTGCAGCCATGGTAAAAGCGTTTTCAAATGTTTCAGCAGCACTAACGGCACATTTATTAAAGACAGTATATATTATTGCTCATTTAGAGGGTTTTGTTGACTTTCAAAAAAAGCAAAATGTGTTGTGATACTTGTGCTTTTGCCTATAAATAACCTCTACACCAAACATTCACACAACAGAGCCAAATGGAAAATAAAAGTTAATAGAAGTGAAAATAAAACCATCAGCTGATGTTTGAAATCAAGAACACGATCCCTTTCGTCACTAATCAGGGCCGCAGTATTTCGTCAGGACAGTTGTGACAAGTTCATCAAATTCTACTGAATTGTTCTAAGCAATTATTTGGATGACAAAATTCAAATATAACCACTGCTGTCTGCCGGTGTCTGGTGAATATAATTGGTGGTTAAACAAGTTAGTTTTTATATTAGAACTGGCTTTGCCACTTCCTGATAGCATGTGAGAAACGGTCGCTTTGTGGTTTTAAGTAGCATCAAAGTTCCATTAAATAGATGTGAATGAGGATCAAGCAGGGTTGTTCCAATACCAATACTGCTACCTCCAATACTGCCTCTGGATCTGCAGTCAGGAAGCAACCTGACTGTGTAGTAGCTCCAACAGAGGTGGAGAAGCAGGTGGAGAGGCAGGGTCACAGGTGAGGTTAGATGAGTACTTGGTGATATATGAAGTAGTGGGAGTAAGTGCTGTGTGTCAGATGCAAGGTTGATGCTGTGCTTTACAAAAATGGCTTAGCAATGTGCGCTTGAGATGGGACCTTTGAAAGGGCACATGTTGCCTATAATTAAGTAAAGAAAGCTAAACTGTAACGCTGTTGGTTTACATAATTAAATTTTGTGTAATTACTGTCTTAAGAACATAATGACAGGAAAAAATTGCTTTATGGTTCCTTTAAAGAAACCCTATCTATACGTTTTGGCTCTAGATGACAGGAAATTATGGACAGCAGTCTGTCATAAATGCAGAATACCTCAGTTTCCTGTTTGGCCCTGTGGACTGATTTTATGCCCCCACCAATGCCAGATTTAAGCTTACGCCCTTGTCAGCCTTACACAGGAAATCCTCAGCTTTTCCCTGTGGCAATGCCACTCCAACTTCACCTGCTGATGTGACTGATGCTACAATAAGGGATGACATACTGTTTACAATTACTGAGGCGTCCTGTTTACAAATCTTAAGTTAGATTTTTTTCTGGCAAACTACTACTTTAAGGGCAAGAATGATGTTCAATAATTGAGCTACTTAGCTTAAAATCATAATCCAGAGCCAGAAAACAGGCGGCTAGATGGATGGATATTTTATCCCCATTTTCCTAATCAGTTTTGTCGGGTTCTGTCTTTTCTGGGTTAAAGTAGGTCACAGCACCAGAAACAAGCTGCGCTTTGTCCCCCTCCGGCAGGACAAGGACAGAGAGGAGAGGATGGAGAGGAGGGTTTGTGAGGCTGGCAAAGCAGGCCAAATCATTCCACTGGAAAACAGTCAGTTCGATGTGGGTGCCAACACCCATGCATATATCTGTGGTTCTGTGTATGTCTGTGTGTGTGTGTGTGTGTGTGGGCGCGCATAAACTCTTTTTAAGTTTACATCCCTATAAACCTGTGGCGTTGTAATCCTGACTTAAGCATCACTGATGCTGTCATTAACCCGAGTGGGGTCTAGATCGGCCCGTCTGAATGATCCTCTTTAACAAGTCAGATGCTGATTGAAAATCCAACGAAAGCACAAGCCATCTGAAATACACACACAAACACACATACTCTGCTCACTTTCCCTCCTCCACCCCCTCCACCTACACAATACATCAAAGGCCCTCACTGTGGTGCCTTTATATCCCAACTAGGGCAGCACCAGCAGCGTGTTGGTGACTAGTTAAACCTGTGCCAAGGCCAGAAACCTGCCGGGCTCAAACCCATGTCCTAAACAGCATTGTGTTGTTATCTGAGCCCACAGACACATCAACTACACATCCTCTTAGAAAAAAAAACATTAAGGGACCAATTAGACAAAAGCCTGGGTAAGCATGCAGGTGCATTAGAAAAGTCATCTGATACCATAAGAGCTTTATTTCAAACGACAAATAAGCATTTGTCAAACAGTAATAAAGAGCCATTATATATACTATGGTTGGTTCCCGTTTGTGCTACCAATGCCACTATTAATATATTACTCTGACATTTTCATCTACTATGCAAAACTTTGGGACCAGCAGTTTTCCTATTACAGCTTGCGTTAGAGGATCAGCAGCATCGCATCAACCCAGCTGTCAGTCACTGTCATAATAAGTGCCAGGATGAGAATCTCACAATGTCAGCTGGGCCTTAATTTATTAATGCAAAACACAGCAGGATGGTGGGAGGCTGGTAACAGCTTTAGGCATTTGTATGTGTGCATATGTATCTGAAAACAGCAAAAATGCCATAAATTTAATGTTTTACCTCATGGTTTATCTCACGCGGGCTTGGGAACACTTTCAAAAACTGTTGCCAATTTAAGGTTGTTCGCAAGTGATTGCATTCTGTTTTTATTCACTTTTTCCACAAAGCAAACCAACTACTTTGAAATTGGAGTTGTATTAACCTCATACTTGCTACAGAATGTGTTTGAACAGCACATTATTTTCTCCTCATTTTTGCTTCATTTCTTCATTGACAACATGCTACATCAAGCTAATGAGCTGTTCTGCGGTTGTCTTGAAACCAAATGGAAACAGCAAAAAAACAAACAAGAAAAGTCAAGATTTAATGAGACCAAAGGAAAACCAGTTCCTTCTGCTCACATCAAGGAAGTCACTGAAAATAGGACAGGATGAAGCATGTTCACAAGTTAGGATGACTAACATGATGTCTGTGGCATCCAGAGTGCGATTCTGTTGGCTAGCAGCATCCTCCTGACTGCCACAACAGTGGAGAGGTCACAAAGGGCACTTCCTGTCATTAAACATGTGTGAGGCTGGGCGAGGAGCTGCCCAATAATAAGGGCTGATTGAGGTCAGCTGACCGAAAGCAGAACAGAGGAACATGACTGCAGCATGCAGAAACTGTACTGTACGACTTGCTGCTCTACTGTTAAATCTGCACCACTTTTAATCATAGCCAGATTTTGCTTGAATCCCTTCGAGTCTAAATATGTTTTTTGGCTTGAGGACATATTTCCACTTAAACTGTGGTTCCAAAAAAACCCACAGCATTTGTTCAGATATTGACCCTGCAGGCTGTTGTTATGGTGCGCTGGGCCCATGAGGGATGACATGACGGTTGGCTGAGTGTGGAGCTGTCGCTGCTTAGTCAGCTTCCCCTTCAGAGCTGTCTGTCCACACCGGCAGACTGTGATCAGGAGAGTGTGTGAGTGTTTTGTGTGTCTGTCTGCATGTGTGTGTTTTACTTGTGTGCGTCCACCATATGTTACAAAGCCCCTCAGCTTTTTCACTTTAAAACAGATGGACAAATGCAGGAGGAGATATAGAGGATTCTCTCAAGCCTTTGGATGCTACATTGATTCTGTGGGTGATTTATACTCATGCGTCACATTCAGGAGACTTATAATCTAATGTAGGCGTGTCCCTTGTTACATTAAGCTGATGGTTACTCAAGATGTAATTTGAAACAACAACTTGCAAGGTCTATGAGCTTAAGTCAGGAGGAAGTTAACTGAAGGGAGATTTTTAAAAAACAGGAACTTCCAAGTTAAGACTGACATATGATACGAAATGAAACTCCAATGATTTTATCATTACATCTCCATCATGTTCAGGGATTCACAAGAGCTGGATTTGAAAAAGAAGGTTTATAATTGACTCAGCAGAGGCAGAAATATTCAGATTGTTAGTCCTTAGGAAAGGTCAAAACTCCATAAAACTGGATCCTACACTTCCCATAATGCAACACCTGGGCATTTTTGGGTAAAAGCTTTCTGGTTTGTAAATGCCCTACTGTTTTAAAATCTACAGCCTCGTTGTGTAATTTAAGCTTTTTGGTAAAAATATGTAGACTTCAAGTTGAGATACCCTTTAAAGGAGTAGTTCAACATATCAGTGAATACTTTTATTTGCTTGGTGAGACCAGTGATAGCACTCATCCCTTCATTGACACACCAACTGCATGCTAAATATGCAGCTGGAGCAAGCGACCAGTTAGCTTAACTTACCATAAATGCTGGAAAAAAGAGGAAAAAAGCTAGTAAAACTCCAAGTTTACCTGCCAAAACATTTTAAGTAACATTATGTAGTGCGCTATTTCTTGGCTGGGGGCAATAATTTCCTAAAGCCCCCTTTTACTGTTTGGCAAATGGTTACAGCAAAGGAGAGGTCCAGCACACAACCCTCTGTAAACCAGTTGATGCTTTAAAAATCTTCTTATCCTGCCAAGACAGCAAATAAAAATATACTTCCAAAAAAATATCAAGCTACTGATTTAAAGGTTCTCTCTATCAAAGACAAAAATGAAAATGAGAACCATTTCGGAAAAAAGAAACCCTAAAACATGTTTGTGAATTCTAAAGAAAGATATTAAATTTTGCGCAAAACAGATTACTTGGACGGAATATGTGCATCACTACATTATAGTTCAACTGAGGGAGGTTCACTACTGAAAACAATAATAACTGACAAGGCTGCACTGCTAGTAGTCAGGGGAGTTTTTAGGTTATAATACAAACTGTGTCCCTGACAGAATGAACAACTGCCACCTTAGCATAAAATGACATCCGTGTCACAGTCTAACATGAAGTTGAGTATGAAGAGGAAGCACCAAACATCCAAATGTGAACTGACGTTTCTTTTGGTGCATAAACAATGAGCCAGCCTAAATTTAGAATCGGTTTAGTATCTAGGCTACATCAGATCTCATTTGGAGCTGGTTAAAAAACTACTTTCCCTGCGTGGACTCCATGAGTGACATTTCCAACACTACAGCTGCTGACAGAGCTTTGGGGAATCAACTCACTTCAAACGATGCCACTAAGGCTACAGCAAAAAAAAAAAAAAAAAAAAATAAGCAAGCAGTTATAGTATTTGTATTCGCAGAAATAAAAGGGAAGGAATGCTGAGAGGTGCTGCAGCTCAAAGTCAGTAACAGTAAGTTAACTTTGGAGGCTATTTGACATTCATGTCTTGTTGGTGCAGGCCCAGAGCAGTGAAGCAAGGAGCAACGCTTGGCAGCACTGATAGCTGAGGAGGAGAAGTCAATGAAAGTTTGCCTCAAAACACACTACATCATCTAAACTGCAAAGATTGCTTGAGAAAAATGATACACAGATGATAATATCTCTATATATATCTATATATATAGATATATATATATATATATATATATATATATATATATATATATAAGCAGGTAGAGTAAAAAAAAAAAAATATTTATAACAGATAAAAAAATCTCACTTTTATAAAT
>JAQNCA010000014.1:18971902-18984329 GCA_029783725.1 Acanthurus tractus
ATATTGCTTGATAAAAATTATACAGAGATTATTATATCTATATATATATCTATATATATATATATATATATATATATATATATATATATATATATATATATAAGCACTTCTAGTATAATAAAATAAAGCTTTGTATCCCATTTCCAACGCTGACTTTTATTAATGACTGGAGTCATTATGAACCTTATGATTGCCAGCAAGCAAACAAGCATCACAATCTGCCTTCATCCAAACCTTCCCCAAGGCTAAGCTGCTCTCCTGCAAACTCAGCCAGCTTTAAGCTGTCAATAGATTGCAGCCTGCAGCTTCCTATGTGGTTCACCACAGGAATGGTGGGGAGATGGGGGGGAGAGAGGGCGGGGCAGTGCAGTGTTTAAGGGGGGGATACATTTTGGCTGTGGCCCAATCCCTGCATGAGGGCCTGATCCACCCCTACGCCCTGCCTGCGAGCAGCTCTAGTCTGCTCCCACAGCGGGTGCTGAAGGAAGCCTGAGGATCTGGCAAATTGAGTGTGTGCACATGTGCAGATCACAGCAAAGATGCTTTCAGGCAGAAAGCGAACCTGCCAGCGAGAGTCAAAGCTTCATGTAACGGGGGTTGAGGCAATATGGGAATAGGGGAGACTGTTAGAGATGAACAATAAAAAAGGGGGGGAAGCGGGAAAAGAGAGATGTCTGCTGGTTGGTGGAAGGTTTCTGGGTTTCTGGGGAAGATTTCTTGGTGCTGCTGGCTCAGCACTTGACAAGGACCCCTATGCTAAATATACATGCGAGTTTCACTGGCGTCTCGGGGGTCTGAGCTGGATGACTCCCTGCACTGCCTCACTTAAGCACCATTGGAAGAGCTTCTTTAGATCCACAACTGCTTTTAATAAAACCTCAACACTTTCAATTTCTTCAATCGGATGAGAAATTTCCCCTGTGACTCCGAAGCCCAAACCATCCATAAAATGCTGGACAGGAGTGTATCTGTAGTTTACACTTCTCTCAGTTTTTGTGCGCCACATTTTTTGAGCGTTTTCAAACGATGACAGAATTTACAGCCGTGTGACATGATAATTACACAGGGTTGTGTAACACTCTTTTTTTAAGCATCTACTTTAAGGAAAGCCCTTCGCCCCTGTAATCTGAGAAGGTATCCATAAATATTGACTGGATATCAAATGACCAACATCCTTGATATAGTCTCACTCTGAACACCAAAATGTTAGACAGACAACTAGGTTTTGGCCCAAATGAGACCTATCCAGGTGTTTTTTTTCTGTGAGGGCAAACCTAACAGCGATGACTAAGAATGCACTGTTCCCAAAGGGTTTTTAAATTTAACCACTTAATGTGCAAAACAGAGCCCGTCTGATTAGCATTTTCCTGTCTGGAATGAATATGTTAACATCCTGTAGAACACAGTTGCATCTCGTGTTTGAAAACAAGTCCACCTGCAGCTAGCAGAGGGCTTCTTTGACCTAATAAATGTATTATGGTTTTTTTTTTTTAGCATCAAATAAACCTTCAACTCCTTCAATGCATAATACAGATCTCCTGCTAAACTTAACCCAAGGGTTGCCAGGGTGAAAGTCGAAGCCTTGTATTAGCTGGTTGTAAATAAATACAAAAACTTACAGCACTGTGCAGTTATCAAAGGGTTGCCTCCTGTTCACAACAACTTCACTGAACTCGGTTAACATCCTTAAAGATGGTCTGCATTGTCACTTTTATACATTTTTTTCTTCACTACTGAAATAAACTTGTGAAAAATACCATAGAGTTTGAAGTCATTCTTTTATATCCTCTACATGCAGTGCTAGGATCCAACAACAGAAAGATTATTTGGCTAGCTTGTAAAAATTCTAAACCAGTGAGATAATAAGCAAAGGAAAGCTACAGAGGAAATCTGGACGAACCAGGTTGTTGTGTGCATCAAAGAGCTTTGTACTGATTTCCAAACACATCCCTGTCACCACAATCTACCCTTAGGCACTACATTTTACACTGTCACCAAGTGTGCCATAATCAATTAAGGTGAGCTCATCTTTATGGCAAAAGGTCAGCACAGCTCCTCTAGATTAATCTGCAGTTGCATACATAGGCAAACACAGCACTTGTGTGACCGTCAGGTGAAATCAGGGAGGAATTCAATGCGAAAATTAGCTGCAGGGAGCTGAAAATGGGCTGCAGATTGACTCTCTCCCCTTGATGATTGTTTTCATCGGGGGAGCCAGCTGTTACCGTCCCACCTGCAGCAGGGGCAGTTATGCAACCCTTACAATCAGCAGGAGGGGCGAGAGAATAATGTCTCATCAAATGCCAAATGACACTGGCGACTCGTAGTCAAATTCGTACATTTCTGCCAGTTTCGAGCAGTGAAAAGTTACGGAAACCTTTCAACAGCCAAACATGTTTAGTTAAGTGATGTGGGGGAATTGTGAGGTGTTACTCGCCCCCTCAAAAACACCGTTAATGCACTGGCCAGACGACCACGTCTTCTTTTACACCGCTTTTACTGTATTAATATCAGCCAATTCGCGTCATAATTGGGCTAATTATCACAACAAGGATGTTGGCAGTGATTCCTTGAGTCCGCACGCGGGGCCTTTCTGGGCATGGAAGCTCGCGGTGGGCTCAGCGGAACCTGGATAACTTCACCTACCTGGACATACTGCTACCCCAGACACACAACTACAGCCAACAACCTCACCACAATCTTCGTTTGGTCAGAAGTGCGGCTAATAACAGTAATGTATGCTTTCTTCAACCCTACACACACTACCACGCTGTGGAAATGTTGCGTTCACGGCGGACGAACTTACCTAAATCATCCATGTTGGCCGGAAATCGTTCCAATGCTGAGAACCGGACCGGTCCTTCTCTGTCGATCACAGCGGGACTGTAAGCAACTGATTCGGCTTCAAGTCGCCGAATCTCCGATCCCAGATCTGAAGGCAGTGAAGTTTTAAACTTCCCCAGCAGCTCGACGAGCCTCAAACACACTCAGGCACACACATACCCTGCTGCCCCCCTGGAGTCTCCGTCAGTCCACATCCAGCCCCCCGCCTGCCTTCCAGCCGCAACACACATGAACCAGCGACATCTAGCGACACAGAGTGGTATTGAAGAGACTCCCTCTATAGTCGGCTTAATTTTATTTAAAAAATGAACAAATTGTAAGTTTTTATGTGAACACCCTTGTAATAGCATAAAAAAGTTTTAAAGACAAGAGTCTCCCAATTACCTGCACATAATAATAATAATAATAATACAAGTAATTACAATTCCTTTTTAAAGATTAATTGCACTATCATCTTCATACAGTTATAGTTTTAGTCGCCCTACTTTTTTACTGTATCTTATTTCTTATTTCATAAAATTAGTGCTTTATCTTTTTTTTTACACTATTATAAAATATCCCATGTCTTAATTATATATTCCTTTCCGTTATATTCCGTTTTTACTGTCGAGCACATAAAACCAATGTTTTTTGTTTACCTAAATCCAGTCTTGAGATTTTCTAGCTTTTGTAAAAGAGGAGATTGTACAAAATGTCAGGTGAGCCAGACTCAGAACATCTGTGTAATGTGCATTTTATTTTTTAGCTGTTGCCACAGTGCCATCTATTGGTGAAAAGCCATAGTTGTGTAGGATTACTTGGAGTAGTACTTGTCCTCTTAATTCGTTTGCAACTGCATATTTAAGAGTCTCATTAATTTAAATGTCAAACAAAAGTGCAGCATAAAATTAGTTTATGTTGCCAACTGTTTTTTTTATTTTTTTTATTTACTATTTATTGTATGATGAGCAGAAATGCAGCATGCCTAGTAAAAGACTTGCTCCAACAAAAACTAGTCAGGTGTCTCTCAGCCAAATCTTCCAACAATCTTTAGACACTAAAAAGAAAAGTTATTGACAGCTCATTATTTCCAGCTAATGAAAAGTGTTGGTTTACCAGTTGCCCTTATGAGCAAGCCATTAGAGAAGACCTGGAATAACAAGGCTGATGATAACATTAATACAAACTCTGTTCACCTATAATTTAACACAATTCTGTTTTTGTTCTCTAATTAATAGTCATCTTAGGTCGTATCAAATCAATACCATTGCAACATCCAGAAGATTGAGCTAATGGATTTAAGATATGAGAGAAAAAATGCTGAGGGATCAAGCGTCACTATAGACATTTGGAAAATATGAGAGAAATATATCCCACAAATGGCACAAACCAAATCAATGACAGCTGCATACCTCATATTTGCTGTAGTGGAGCACAACATGGAAAAAATCCAGTAAGCCATGATGCTGTGGGACAGTGAGGACAAAGCTGGGAGAGCTAGCATCCAAATTGCTCAGACTTAAAAAGGTTGAAACAGCGCAATCAGGCTGGGAGGGCAGAACTTATGGATGGCTAAACTTGAAGGACTGAAGGAAGTTCAAGAACACTGGTTCTATTGCCGAGTTCCTCTGAGGTGTCGTAGGCCAATCAGCAAAACACCAGTGAGGAGGGGTTCACTTGAGTTTTCTGTGCCGCACTCAACACACACTCCACACAAATCGACATTTCTTGCAGAAAATTCATCCATTATTCCTAAATAAGGGCTATAGACTAAACGGTACCTAAGAACTGTATTTAATCTCCATATGCGCCTCTGTGAGAGAGCATAAATTACAACCTTCGTGCTGAAATGCCTCTCCGGATCAATAATTGGTGTAATATTCCTATAATTATCCTGCAGGGATTTGCAGCATGTGGAACTCTCCAGTGTAATATCAGTGATTTTATCATCATTTTACATAGGTCTAGGTTTTAATGTGTTATCCAATGACATCAGTGTCAGAGTTTCACAGAGTTCTGTGAAAGCTCAGATTTTTGTCTTTTTTATCTTTACCCCGATCAAAGTCTCTGCATGATGTTTGATATATTTGCTTTTGAAGATTACTTAAAATTTAAGGTTTATTAGGCCTGTAAGATTTATTTTTCATCAAGGGCACACCATGGATGTTATGAAAACTGAGGGACCTTGTTAAACTTTTTGGATGCAAATTTGATTAAATTCATCCTCTGTTATCCTCAGTGGCCACTAGGATGTGTCCATGTACAAATTTATGTAGAAAGATTCAGTGAGAGTTTCCATTTAATACAGCTGATGCTGTTCTCAATCCTGATGTCTGTTTTTAGTGCAAGGTCTATATATGTTGCAAAGGGAGGTTTGATTTTTATTTTCTGACCAAATATGATTTTACTGATTTAATAATTGATTAGACTTGTTTATGGATAGGATTTTGGTACTTTGACAGTAAATAAACACAGACTCTTTCAGGATGTCTCAGTTTGAAACTAAGAAAAGCTGCATCAGAACTTTAATTTAATATTTATTATATCTGCTCCAAATGGCATTTCCTCCCAACTAGATTTATTTAGGATTTCACCCCTTATTTATTTACATCTAAGAGATGATTCCCTTAGGGTAAAGACTAAAAGCAATGGGAGCTGTGTGCTGGAAAAATCTATTGGAAGTTACTGCACCCAGCCAAGAATTAGTCTTGTAACTCCCCATAAAACCATGACTAATGTGTTCATTTGCTTTCGCGGAACTAGTACAGAAACTGGATTTGTTCCTAACAGGGTGATGTGAGAGCAGTATCTGTGTGAGTATCTAACATTTGGAAAAGAGAATAAACATATTCTCACTAAAAGTTAAACTATTTCTTTGTTACAAACCCTAAACTACCAATCACTTAAACCCCTGAACAAGAACTTTGTCCAAAATTTGTCCAAAACACACAAGGCTGAAACAACATGGATTACTGTAAAGGTGTTACTCATTTGGTCCAACAACAGAGAAATTTGACAGAAAGATGGTCGCAGGGCTAAATGTCACAGAGAAACTGGAGAAGAGGTCCTCTCTTCCTTTGTGGTGTATTAAAATTGTTGAGCCAAGACGTCAGATGTATGTTTTTGTTGTTATCCTACAGGTCAGAGGCCGAGACCCACATGCTGGAGGCAAAGGAGGGCATTGAGGTGGAGACTGTTCAGTTCACCAAGAGACAGATGAAACTGAGATGAGACAGTCATCAACCATGACACCTAACTGCATGCTTTAATCAAGAGCAAGCTAAAGGAAGTCAGTCCTTTGGGAGATGGTAAAGACTTAAAAAAAGGGAAAGGTAAAATATTCCTCAAGGAATCATGAATAAATGGCACATTAGAGAACAGCTTCTTAATCAAGGCTCTAAAGACCTTTGTTCGCTTCGAAAGAACAGAAGAATTTTGCTCTATCAACATTAATTAGCTGCTCAAGAGAAGGAACTTGTTGAAGATTTGCACAGACAAGATGAAGGCAAGTTCAGGTCCTGTCAACATGCTTGCAGCCATAGTTTAACCTAATGAAAGTTTGTATTCTGTACATGCATGTGTTTCTCCTGCAGAGGGCAAAACCTGCTCCCGGAGCAAGAAAACAAAGGACATGATGAGAAAGGAAAGAACCAGCAAAGGATCTGAGGGTGAGTCTCATTTCATAATTTGTACTGTAAATAACACGACTACATCCTGGGTGTTTTGCTAATGTCTAACTGTGGTAATTACATATGATTATTGCATAACTTTAGGTAGTTCACAAGAAATGAACTTGGATCCAAGTAATTTTTAGCAGCTTGTTTTCAGATGTAAACCTGTTTTTCCATGACCTCACCTCCTGTAGAATTAAAAAACAGCTTTGGTGGCTTAATTACAATATTTCATGACATGATCTAATCTGCTTTGAGGGCTTTTATTAGCCCACGAGTGCAGAGGATTTTTTCAAACAGACTTATCTTAAAACATGAAAATGACAAACTCTAAAGACAACAGAATCAATGTTTGCAGACACTCATCTCGTGTTTCACTGTATCCAAATCACAAGCCCCAAAATACGAGGTCTTCTTTCGTTGTTATTGTTTCAAGCTTGAAATTAATTGTTTATCACCACGTCAGAACAAGGTTCAGATGGTCCCTAAATTTCCGAGATCACGCAGCTACATACTGACCTACTCTGTAGACTTTTTTTTAACTTGTTCAGGATTTAAATCCTCTTATCTAATCTAATTTAAATCCTCATATCGATACTAAACTTTGTATGGAACCATTTGGCATTAACTCCTATAGTTGATGGGTCTTTTTCTGTGCAGTTGTGATTAGTTTGAGTTGGACAAGGACAGGTGTCTGGCAGACTCCCTGGAAAAGCAGTGCACTGGAGTTCAGAGGACCCTGAACCAGCTGAAGACTGCCATCACTAGCCTTTAAGATGGAATAATGCATGAGGCTGCTATCAATGCTTTTGATGACATCCCAAGTTCCATTATTAGGTGGAATAAAAAACTCTTTAACTCCATAAACTTAGCTCTGAATATACATTTTATACACATTTTAACACTCTAATTGTCACTCTCTCTCCATTTCAGTCAACCTTGAGGAGAGCAGTAGAAGTCTACTGCTGCAGGCAGTGATGTGAAGGATGAGGAGATATATCTATATATATATTAAAAAAAAAACCTTCAACCCTGCCTGGAGTCTGCATGAAAAGTCTTCAAGTGAAGCAGTTTGTTACTCTTCTTGACAAAGACTAAGATTTTATAAAAAACCATCTGCTGAGAGACTTGTTAAACCGTTCTTGGTTCAAGTGCTGCTCGGACATGGTTTAGTCAGAATTAAATATGATAGAGACTGACTGAAGGAAAAGGTATGAAAAAGTAGCAGCTGTACCAACATTAAAGGTCTCAATGCTTTTCACTGTTGCTGGAAAAAACAAAACCGTAACTTAGGCAAACTCATCTACTGGTAATGGGAAAGCAGTCGATCACATGCTAAAAGCAGGTTTACCCACTGTTAGAAAAAAAAAACAAAAAAACAGCATATATAATTAATTAGGGTTAGGGTTTTAAAGAAGAGCTGGGCTATAATTCCTGAGGGATTGTCACACAAATGGATCTCATGATTCACATCACTACTTACTATTTTTTCCAATGTTGATTTATATAATATTGATTTGTGCAGCTTTCCACTCATCAGTGCCAGCAGGTCTCCCAAAGGGCCCCTCCTTCAAAGGCCACAGGCTGTTCTTACAGATAAAACATGACGCACGATGGGAGCTCAAATGTCCGGGTTGATCCAAACACTTATCCCTCACCATTCCCTACATGTCTCCTCTCCAGAAGACAATACTTCAGTCTGGGGTCTGACAGACCGGCTCCCCCGCTCTGCCCCGGACCCTCCAGCTGGAACAACCAGGGGTTTTATCACCCTGCCAAGGTCTGGCAAGAGGGGTGGGTGATGGGTGGTAAGGATCACTTGGTGGCATCCTATTGTGTGACTGCGGTCGCCTTAAACTCCACAGTATAGCATTACCGTCCCCATCATCACAGCACAAAAATAACAACAGGGCTCTGTCCATCTTAAGTCCTCTGTTTCAGGGGCCAAACATTTTAATGCACACACACGTTACAGATACACACATCTATTTGTGATAATGCACCACACATGCTCACACACAAACAATGCCACACATGATGTTGATTAATCTCTTGAGGAGACAGAGGAATACCCAGCTGCTATAATGAAAGACACACACTTTCACGACCCAACAGTGAATTAAAGCAATAGCTGGTTTTCTATTTTCTTCTACTAGAAATGGACTATCTTAAAAATGTGTAAACACCATTAGTGAGACTAAAACCTTTAATAAGTCCTCTGTATAGTTTGTTTTTTAAAAAATCAGACTGAGAGGCCAACCACTGTCTTTGAAAACTTTTATTAGATGAACATGCGTCTAACAAATCAATATTTACTTTGGAAAATACAGGCAAGTGTTTTTAAGAGTATAAAATTATCAGGAAAAACAGTCTGATTAGTCTCAGATGAATGTTGGAGTAACTATGGATAAAGCTGAATTGTTCATTTTTTGAGGGAAATATTGTCTTGAACCTCTTGTACTCTGGAGTGAGTGCTGTACAGACTCAATGCAGCCAACGAGAGGGTGCGTGAACGCACCACAGACCACGTCTCCTTAAAGAGCAGTGGTCCGGTTTCAAGTCTTGTACAGGCAAGAGACCTACTTTCAATCTGATGAACTTGCTGACAAAAAAAAGTTTTACTCCTGGTCCTTTTCCTCTCCATGGGTGATGATGTGCACCAGGTTCTTGTAGTCCAGGTTTCCTGCCACATCTGGGGGGAAGGCAGTGAACATCTGCTCCATCTAACCAGCAGGAAGTAGATATTAACATGACTTTTTTTAATCAGAGCTTCACTGCTTCACAAAAAACAGCACAAAGCTCAGTTCACAGAAAAGTGCAGTGATGAATCACTGAGGTTTGTTTTTGAATGAAAATGCTTCCGATGGATTGCAGTTTATTACCATGATGACGTTCATCCCTCTACACTTTTGAGACTCATCTACCCACACACACACCACACACCAAGCAATCTGACATAATAACAGTAATTAGTGTAAAAGGATTACAGTGTACCTCTTCAGAGGAGAATCTGTCTGCTTGTGTTGTCAGCATCTGTGTCACACTGAACAGGAAAGAGAAAAAAACACTACATGAGCAAACAATGTGTGTGTTTGCATCAGGAGAGGAAGTGCAGGTCGTGATGGCTTTGCTTTTTATTTGCCAATTGCAGTGAGGCTCAGTTGCAGCAATTAAATGAGTGAAAGCTTACATATCACCCCTTAAAATTGGTTTCCATGTTGCCATTGACGTAGTAGAGTGTAGTGTAGTGTGTTAAGTCACTTACTAGTCCTTCCTCAGCACACCTTTCCCCTCAGGGTCAAAGACTTTGAACGCATTGAGGATGGTCTCCTCTGGATCAGCACCTGGGTGCATTAAAAACAGTCAGCACAGTTCTCCAAATCCTCTGCTTAGACAGCTTTGATTTATTTTGTGATTAAGTGCTCGTCTTTAGTCTTTAGTAAGTCTTTACCTTTCAGCTTCTCACCAAACATGGTGAGGAAGACGGTAAAGTTGATGGGGCCGGGAGCCTCTTTGAGCATATCATCAATCTCCTCCTGCTTCACGTTGAGCCGTCCTTTGGTAGCAAACAACCAACATGCACGTACAACACAAGAGGATGAGCAGATTTAGTCTCTGCACACCAGCAAAGTGTTGCAAATGTGGGATCTGTTTTTCTTGAACTCATCATTACTTCTTAAAGGCTCTTTTTTTCTGCATGCATCCTGTAAGATCTTTAATGATAGGTGATCTTATCGTACCTAGAGCAGCGAAAGTGTCCCTCAGATCATTCTTGTCGATGAATCCGTCTCTGTTCTGGTCCATGATGGTGAAGGCCTGAGGTCAGTGCACAGGACAGGACACAGAAATGAGTCTTTCTGTCTTGAGAGGTGACAGACACAAACATTTTGCAGCCACATGCTTTTAGCCAGAAAGTAAAAAAAGTTACATTTTTCAGATTTCCTCTCCTTCCTTAAATACGTTGTCTATTTTTTGAAGTTGAATACTGTTAAGTATTTATAACTAGAGAGCTCCTCGGGGTTTAGCCCCGGCATCCAGGGCATGCCCAGCAGTTTATCTGCAGCCTAATCACTGATGACACAGTCGGGATGTCTGAGCAGCACTGACTCTCATACCAGCATACCGCAGGTCTCACTGCTGCCAAGCCGGGGGCAGGAAAATAGACAGGTGGACATACTACAGAGAGGAACAATGGAAAGATGAAGGACCGAGAGGGAAGAAGTAATGGAGAGCTCTGTCTGTGTCACTGGGTATTTTCAAAGACAGAAAACCCCTGAATCATAATACTTGACTTGGTTAGCTAACATGCATACTCATACACACTTTCCACAATTCTTATTTTTTCATATATATGTTAATCTGCAGAGTAAAAATCAGATTAGCAGCTTTCACCTCTTTAAACTCCTGGATCTGAGCCTGCTCAAACATGGAGAACACATTGGAGTTGGCTCCCTCTGCTGCCCTCTTCTTGGCTTTCTTGGGGGCCTTTTGGCACAAAGGAAAGAGGAGAGATGAAACAGAGGCACTATGAGGCAGTTCAGGTAAAGCTAATGCCAAACAATATTAATTAAAGGGATCATGACGCTTAAAAGCAGATAATTGTAGTGACAAATATGGGGAAATGCCTTCGAGCATTAAAACAGGAGCATTAAATGAATTAAGCTTTGAGCTCAGTCGATAAAAATGAGCAAAATAGTGATTATTGTTTAAGCTATTAACATTTTGGCATTTATTATTTCAATTTGCTTCAGCCAGTCAAACACTCTGATTATCTTTTCTTAAAAGAAAAAGTGATGTCATTTCAGAAGCATTAAGCACTCTGTAGATGACAACACATCCAGTTTGGTTTTAATGTCGGTAAAAATGAAATCTTTGCAACTGTAAGCCATCCAGAGCCTTTTTAAAAAAAATGTTAATTACATTTAATGTTGCTGGGGTTTTTGGAGCTAATAATTCATCACAGTTAATATCAAATTTGAATGTAAAATATTAATTTCTTCTGTTTTTAAATAATATGTGAATATTGAATTATTGCACTTGTTTGTTCAAAATAAAGTTAGCATCCTTTAAGACACACACACACACACACAAAAAATCACATTCCTCATCTGTCCTTGCACCATCTGTCCACACACACTCATACACACACACATGCATGCATACACACACACACTGACTTACCATGGCTAAGCAGCTGGGAGGTCAGTCCAACAATGATGCCAATGAACAATGGGGTGATTGTGGGTAGCCTTTTGTAGTTCCAACCCTCAGCTCCACTGGATGATATTTATAAACTATGCCCTCTTTAGGAAGTGGCAGGTAAATGACACTTCATACAGCACATACAGTATTGCATGCAAAAAAAAAAAAAAAAAAAAAAAAGCACATACACACACACTCTGCTGTAGTAGCCACACACTTTGTCTCTTGTTATGGACAAAGAGATTGGAATAACAGGTTTTAAATATCAAGAGCAGACCGAAGGTTAAAGCACTTAATCACTTTAAACTGCCTTGTGTCCACGGATCAGCCTGGACTGTTTAAACTATAGACAACCATGGCATCAACTCAGTGAAAGTTGATGGAAGTGCAAGAGAATGTGAAATCAGCTGGAATGGTTTCATAATCTCAAGTCTTTCTTCATTCTCTTTAATAGATCTGAGTGTTACCGTCAGATGGGATTAAGTCTATAAATTCATTCAGACAGATTTTTTTTCAGATGACCAGCTGATTAAGACTTCTTCACAGAGCAGCCTTTGTAAGCCTTTTTGAAAAGAATTTTAGAAATCTGACGAGACTTCATCTGAAAACTAGGTGTTTAAAGTAGATAACTGACCACTCAGTCATAATTGAGTCGAGTTTGAACCGGTTGATCCGATCTTAATACATTATTAAATACAATTTGAACTTGACTGAAAAATGGCAAAGTTAAG
>JAQNCA010000014.1:18993235-19003881 GCA_029783725.1 Acanthurus tractus
ACAGAACTCAAATATGTCACACCTGTTTAATATGCCTTTATACTAACAGCCCAAACAAGCCTAGTGTTTCCCTAACTTAGAGTAAGGACCCAAAATGCACTGCAGACCTGTTTTTACTGGTAAAATAATAAAAAAAAGCTTTTCTTTTCTGTCACACTGTTCAGCTCAGACTCTATGACCTTTAATATAAATAAACAAACAGCATTTAAATTTTCATATCAATAAAAGAGTAAGTGAACAAAACTAGGAATTAAGCAAGCATTTGATGCAAACTTTTTCGTACTTGACAGTTTGCAACACTCAGTAGTGCGGACACAATTCAATCATGCATTTTTAAAGCTGTGTAACTGTTTTTTTTAGGTGGCCATAGAAAAACCCAACTCAATAGCAACGAAAGCAATCACAAAAAATATCTTGGTTTATAAAGTAACTTTAAAACAATCAGGAGTCTAAAGCTTTTGTAGTATCAGTGGCCTTTTTATGCCAGACAACAAGTTATAATAAGTAAGTGCTCCAGGGTGAAATTGATCAACTGGGTAGAAAAAGGGTAGGACCAAAAAATGCATACACTATGTGGCCAAAAGTATGTAGCCACCAATATCCACATTTGTGTAACAAACATTGTGGCAACAGTTTGGAAAAGGCCTTTTGAGTAACACTTATCCAGACAGTCCCTTATTTCCCACTGCTGCCACTGAGGAAGGGATCTGGTGGCTTCAAGCAAATACCACTATTTTTAAAGACAGCTCCCTCAAACAATAAGACTATGAACCAGTCTGCATGGCACAAAGGACTAACACATTGCATCCATGTTATTCAAGTCTATTAATTCTTTTTTTATTGGCCTTGTTCATACTGTAACATTATAGGTGTACATAGCTCTTCGTGACAGCCACTGCATACTGTGTATACTTGTTTAAATGCGTTCATACATGTTAATTAGAGAGCAACCATGGCCAAAGTTTCTAACTGCATGAAAACAAACTGGTGGCATTTTAATGTACATGACAACAGATTCCTTGAATCTAGTCAGAGCATGCCAGCGCCCTTATTAACAAAGTTTACCCAGTTTATTACTTAAACAGAGCCATCAAAGTCAAGGCAATCAGACAGCCTTAGGACAAATTTACATTTTTAAAAGGTTTTTAAGAAATGTAGCAAATATTAAAAACTATTTTTAAGTCTGTGCCAAATATTTCGAAGTTTTGTTCATTTCATTAACACTCCATTTTAACAAATGTTCTGATTGCATAGTCTATCACTCATATTACAGGGCTTTGACTGTTATGTGCATTGACTAAGTGAAGCAGTAAAACTGAGGCTGACAAACAGCCCTTAAAGAAAACTGCACCTAAAGGAGAATTGGTGGCAGCTTGGTGGAGCCTCTAAAGGAACAAACACTTGCAGTACTCTGTCCTGATCAGGAGCTGTTTATCAGCAGGAGGACAGCTCAGAATTATTTTTTTAACTACTGATATTAAAACAAGTATCTATCTTCACTTCAACCTTCAAATAATCAAGTGGTCAAACTGTACCACAAGGCAGGTTTGGATTGGGGCTGTAAATGATATCGTAATATATGACATTAGACTTTTGAAAGAAATGAGAGATTTTGAAATTTGATGCTCAGTAAAGAAATGTGTTTAATATTCAGGTGGGTGCTTAAATAATGTGGCCATGTAGCGTGTTTTGCAGTGGTCTCCAAATGCTTACACATTGAACCTTAAAATGCATATTTGAACAGTTAATAATAAAAAAAAACAAACAAACAATGCTTCTCAACCTGTTGGCTGACATACATTTTAGAGGAAAACTAACACTATTATTTGAGATCATTTATCACAGACCATCAGAGATGAGGGATATTGCCCCAAAAACATCAATCAAAACACAAACATCAACAGCAGAAGCCTGCAAACTGAAGTTGAGCTCAGGTTGTTAAGTGTAAATGTGTCTGTCATGTTTCAGTGAAGGCTATTGCAGTGCATGGCTTTTGCAGGAGCATGCATGGCATAGCATGTGACACCAGGCCAGAGGGGCGCAGCAGTACCATTTAACATTCATGCACTGTGTACATTTATGAGTGTATGATATAATCGATGTGTGGGTCTGAACACTGAATGCAGCTGTTTTTCACAGGACAGTTCCTTCCATGGAGCAGATTCACTACCTTAACCAGGAACTTTCCTGACCTGCAATGAACAGCTTCAGTGTTTCATATTTACATGTGTACAGCTACAGCATGCTAAGCTGGTTGGTCACTGAAGCCCAAGCATTCGTGCAGCTACTTACTGTACCTGAACCAGAGGAGAAAGGTTCTTCTGTCTTTTAGAAACACCTGCCTATAATATGATCCACACAACCGAGTTGGATGGAGATACGAACGCAAAGTATAACCACATCAACAAAGATGATGACAACACACAAATAGGAGACGTAGATGTTGAGAACATGCAAAGAGAGAGAGAAGAGGGAGGGAGAGAAAAAGAAGTGAAGGCACTGGCAGATGAGTCATGGAGGCATTCAGTATATAAACAATACAGCCACCTTTGGTTAAAGTTACTATTTGATATGTGTATAATAGAGTGAGCTTGTCTTGTATAAAGGAGACACTGTGTTGCCTTTCTTACACATCTGATAGGCCTAACATAAACAGAAAAATGAAAACACATTACACACACACAGACTACTTACAGCATCAGAATCCACTTTGTCTCGGGATCCACGGCTACCAGCAACCACAGACTCCAGTACAGCCACCCAGCGCTGCTTGTCAGGAAAGCTGGGAGCCATGAAGTAGAGGGACTGGCCTGGCCAGCAGGTAGTGTGGGGATGTGACTCCAGCTTCAGCACATACGGGATGTCTGCATATACACACACAGAAAGGCCGATTGGCTGGCTGTCCTGCTAACAGCTTTATTTCACAGCTGAGCAAAACTGTCAACATTTTGTTATAGCTTTTTTTTAAAATATATTTTGAAATTGTAATTTGTATAATCGCACATGTGAATCCAATTTCAGATCAAAGGCAAGGATGAGGCTTGAAACACTTAAAATCCTACAGCAGGATGAGTGTAGCAGGATTATTGAGTATTGATCCAGTACCTGACTTGGCAGTGTTGATGAGCTCAGAGGCTCCAACAGCTCCATGAACGGTCACCTCTCCATCAGGCAGACAGAGCTCAAACTCCTCCTCCACTTTAATACAGTCTAGAAGACAGATGAACACTGCTGTATTGATCTACGTGGTGTTATAAAGACTTAAATTATTACAGACTGTCTTGTTAAGGAATGGATCAAAGATGCTTTCTGTCAAGTTTAAAATGCATTTTTCTTTTAGCATTGAACATGCATCAACAAAGGACTGACCTTCTCTGGGCTCAGTGTCATAGATGGATACTTTGGTTCCATCTAGCACCACATATTTCCTCTCCCAGCCCTGCTGACCTCGCTTGCCATTTCTGTGTGAGCAAACACACGATTTCACTCCATTGTCAAAGCTGTGTGAAACACGTCTAACATTATCAACATGGTAGTTAGTGACTGAGGTCAGAGATGTTACCTCGGCTGCTTCATCCATCCCTCCAAGCGAACATGCCCACTGGCCTCTTTGACCTGCAGTGCAGGAGAGTTTGCCTTTTCTCTGCACAGAGCCTCTGAAAAGTGAGTGGCATACTCAGCTGGCAGACCGCAGGTGGCCGGAAGACATGGTGAGCATTTCGGGTGACACAGGGTGTGACACTCTATAATATAAGAGAGAGGCGGAGTGAAAACACACTCACAAGTTCTTTAGAAACGGAGTCTTTAACATATAAGGTGTCCAATTTGTGATTTTAAGGGGTTTAAAAGAGTCATGTTTGAAAGGGTAAAAGCATAGAGAAGTAGGGTTTATAACACATAAACGATTGTCATATCTTTTACTGCTGTTATCAGAACTTACTAACAATTAGAAGATAATGGCTAGCTCTTTTTTCACATTGGCACAGATACCTTCACACTGCCTCTACACTGTTGGTTTAGAAGTATAAAATTTCAGTTTTTTCTTTTCTTGGACTTACAGCCGTTGGGATGATTTTAATCACAGCCAAAACAAGACAAATCTGATTCCACCATGTCTTGAAGACTAATGCATTGACCATGTCACAATAGCCTTTTCTAGTATGTTTTTTAAGGCTCGCCAATAAATGTGTCTTATGAAATGTCTTCACATTCAAGATACAAACCTAGACAAGTAGCAGCCTGTCGTCCAAAATGCACAGTGTCCAGGCAGACGGCACACTTGGCAGCCCTCATGTTTAGGCCCACGGTGAAACGATGAGGGATGTTGTGGTGCATTCTTTCTTTCACACGACGACCAAACTCTGCAATGCAGAAAGGGAACAAGGGATGATGGGAGAAGATTTACTGAAAGAGACATATGATATCATAATATTTTGCTAAATCAATTAAGAAATGAGGAAGAAGTCCATGAGATTCAGTATTTTCAAGCAGCATTGGGCAATTTAAATAAAGAATGACTTACATTTAAGAGCAAGTATTTGTCATACAGATGTTTGAGTATACTAATATAATCAGTCAGAAGCAGATTATGCATGCCAATGAGCATGGGAAGCAATAAAATGCTTCTGGGTGAAGAGCTCTCTATCCAACCATATGCTATCTAAATCGTGATTCCAGGAACGATGCTTAAGAAAAAGAGCCAGCACAGCATGACACATTTGACCTTTAAGAATAAAGTCTTTGGTCAGGCCACGGCCAGCTTGACAATGAGACAATTGGACAAGTGTGTACAGTATGAAATGAAAATGTGTGTATACAGGAAAACATGCATGTACGAGTACAAGAGCTCATGCATGTGAGACGACACATTATGGTGACTGCTAACTTACTTTCAAAGGTGACCCTCCTCTTTTCTGTGAGGAGCAAGAGGAAAGAGACAGAAAGGAGAGAGCAGTCTAACAATAGCTATGTGAAGGTAAAGGAACACGGACAGTTCGGAGCTTGAATCACAAAGCAAGTCCCAATTCGTCAGGCTATTGTTGTCCAAACATGTGTCTCAGATCAAATAGTGTTGTACTAGGAGATTGGCTGTTTACACATATGATATTATCCACTGAACCTGCTACACAACTTGGATATATGCAGCAAAGATTCAGTTTCCATGGTGATCAACCCCATAAAGGGTAATTTAGCTCTGTGATAGCAGAAAGCCTGGATTAAAACCAACGTCACCTGGCTTATCCACTATTCTTACTTTGTGAGACAGTTTCAAGCAGGATTATAATGTTAGCTGGATAAATGCAAAGTGAATAAAAGAAGTGTTTTTTTCCATGTGCAAGGAGCACAGAGTTATCTAAATTTATTTAACTTCATAATCCTGCTTCAAGAGACAGGCCATAGAAGGAACACACAAACACAACACATAAACCAAATATGTAAACAGAGAGTCCATTTGTGTTAACACTGATAGCATAAGGATGAACAACTCCTGTGGGGGAAACTGCAGCTTCAAAACAGGAGACCCTTGCTTCAAATTCAGACTGATGAGCTGGGGTCAGCACCGGGTTTACCTGTTTGTTTGTTTATCAGTGTGTGTGTGTGTATGTGTATGTGACCAACCTTCAGGTGTTGAGGTCTCCTTGCAGCGGGTGGAGGGGTTGAGCAGGCTGCTGGGATTGGGTTGATGTTCTGGGGATTTGACAATGGCCGACATGAGGATTTGATGTCGAGCCTGTGCTGGTGTGGAGGGAGCCCCATGTTCCTGGGCTTTGAAGTGAGCCGCTGTAACACCATAAACAAACAAAACAATCTGGTCTTAAATCCGCAATAGCTATTAAGCTGGAAAAAAATGGCTCCATTCACAAAAAAAAGGAAAAAAAGGCATAAATCTCGTCGGACCTGGCAGGGGCATGTAATGGAGCAGGACGCTGCCATGGCAACTCTGTTAAAATATGCCTGGGAATAGATAAGTGAGGAGGCACAAAACAGCATTTTCTGAGCTGATTTAGGTTGTCATTCCTCATCTCAGTTGGTAGAACCAACGAACCACTAGCTGGTATTAGATTTTAATAAATAATATGATTATCAAGGTAAATCATCACCTCTGACACTGTCAACAACTAAAAACTCTGTCTTTCAGAAAGTTTTAGCCCTCTCAAGGGAGGATGGCAATCCAGAGTCAGCTAATCTTTTTATTTTGTTCTGCCAAGGAATGCCATCAGTTTAAAAGCCTATCTCATCTCTGGCGCAGCAACTGTGCTTGACCTACCCTCCTCTCTGAGAGATCGTAACTCTATCCTCATTTTCTGCAGAGCTTCCTCCAGCTCCGCACATCTTGAGCGCTCCTTCTCCAAGGCCAGTTTCATGTCACCATACTGCAGGGGAACTGCCGGCTGGGCCTGTGGAGCCAGTGCCCCATTAGTTGTGGTGCCTACATCCTCCCGACGCCGTCCAAATATGCCCTGTCCAGAGAGAAAACCTGCTACAAACACTCGCCACGAACAATACAAACATACACTTTTTAGACAGAAAATTATCGGTCTGCTTTGGCTAAAGTTATCTGAAGATATTTTTCCAGACCTTCTTTTTCTTGGTTGGCTGATCCATTTTGGCTTGAAGGAAGTCAATGAGTTTGGTCTGCTGGGAGATGGTGCCCTCCATCTTAACCTTCTCATGGGAGTACACCGCCTGCAGAGGGGGAAAAGAGATCTTCAGGGAAGAAAATACATCTGAAATGAACTTAAAGAGAATTCTCTTTGATGAATTAAGATTTCTATATCTTCTTGGTCTCCCTGGAATACCTTCTTACTTGCCAACATAATGTGCACTGTTCTAATATCTAACTATGACTCTCTTTCTCCCTGGAGCATAGGCAGTTCTAGCCTCTTTTTAGGGGTGCTAAACTTAATATCATCAGATTTTTGCTTCTCCTTTGTGCCCCTGTGTGTGTGTGTAATATAAGGGTTAGGGTTAGGTTAGGTTAACTTGTGAAACACAAAGAGAAGGGATAGTAGCACCACCAACCCTAAATGACAGCGGCAGTAAAGACTCTTAAGCTGAGCTGTAATGAAATTGGTGCACTAGGTAAATAGCATTAATAATCTGTTTCTCTCATGGGGGTGAGCCACACCCCCAGGGCATTAATAGGGAAACACTGACTGGAAGTCTCTCTGGTTATACTGTTTTTAACAGTGTCAGTGAAAGCTACAGTGACGTTGTTTACTAACTGATGAATCTTATCTTTTAATTCTAGCTCTGTAAGCTAGTCTCCTTGCATTACACACTTGTCAGCTCCCCAATTCTTTTTCCTCCAAGTGCCTACCTCTTATCATACTATAAATACTCTATTTGGTTGTTATGTTTGCCTTTTGGTTAGCAGCACAAAGAGGGAGAGAGGAGGACAGAGTCAGTACAGAGAAAGAGTGAGTGCGTTATCCGGGTGAGAGAGTGGACAGACTGTCGAGACTGAATAGTTCTACTGCCAAGTCAGCGACTGTTTTGCCCACATTCGTTGCACATTCCAAGTGATTCCACATTACAAAGCAATATATTAATGCACTGTTATTATATGGAGATTCTCCACAGCCTACTAATACATTAATTTACATTATAAATACTAAATTCAATCTGCTATCAGATAATGTTTTCCAGCTGCATACATCATGTGTTTGTGTTATTGTCTGAACAAAGAGAAAGAGGGGAGGATGGAGAGGAAGAGGACAGACAGAGAGAGAGCATGAGAGCAGGAAAACCAAGTAAGAGAGTGGGAGTCAAGATTGTTCAAGTCCAAAACAGTAACTGTTTATCCAGGAAAAGAACAAAAATATCCCACTGACAATAGAATTTTACATAAATGGAAGCTTAGCCCCGTCAAAGGTCTGATACTCTGACATCATGAATGTATTGTATTGAGAACCTGTATATTCTCCAGCTGGTACTCCAGATCGGTCCTCTCAGTCTTGAGCATGTCGGTCTGGTCAAGGGCATCCTGCAGGCCTTGGGTCAGACGGAATATGTGACTTTTCTGGAGGTCCATCTGCTGCTGCAGCTTCCCTTGCTGCAGGGACACCAGCACACAGATATTTGAATTAGTAAAATTAGATTTTAGCCATATTTCAGAATGGTAGCAAATACAATACACTCAGTTTCAAAGGGATGTGTTTCAAAAATATCAAACAAATGTAGCATTTCAATGTAGCTTTTTTCCTTCAAGAGTTGATGTTTCATGTTTTAAATGAGTGACATATAAGGGACTAAATCCGTGAAATAAATTAAAAACTAAAATCTAAAAGTAATGAATACAGGTCTGTGTTAATGCAGCTGTATTTCACTCTCTACCTCTTCCATCAGCCTCTGTTTCAGTTCCCTCTCTGTCTCCAGCTTCTGCTGTAAGCTGCGGGCGTTCATCTCCAGCATGGCATGTTTTTTCTCCAGATCATTGAGCTGTGCAAATGTTAAATTGTCATAACCAAAAAAAGTGAATTCCACAATCATGTATACATTATCCCTCAAAATTCTAACAAATATTTGTTGTTTTAGTTAAAGTTAGATCTGACACAGACACTCATGACTCACAGTATCAGACAGACTTTCAGCCTTCAGTCTCTGCTCCTTCAAAGCCTGTTGTAAGGCCAGTATCTCCGCCTTGTGCTCTTTGACTGCCAGTTCCACTGCCTGGCGGGACTCGGTACTACGCTGGTCTGCACGCAGCCTGTGACCAACACAATAACTAGTTTTACAATAGTATTACATTTTAACATATATATGGAACGCTATAATGTAGTCATTCCCATGTACAGTATCATAGTGCAAGAAAATGTAGGGGTGTTCATGCTTTAAATGTACCTGTTCTGCTTCTCATTGTCAAACAGTCTCTGCAGGTCTCTGGTGCGTCTCTCAGCCTGGCTTTTTTCATCCTCCAGGGCACCTCTCCAAGCCTCCCACTGCCTCTCCTTCTCCAGCAATTCGTCGTTCAGGGACTCCAGCTCCACCACCTGCTCCTCCAGCATGCTGCATGTGGTCTTCAGTGTCTCAATGTTCTGAGAGGATGAGCAAAAGAGCAAACTGAAGAGAACATCTTACATAGCTTTAGACGTGTGATTGTTGTCTGTTGTGAATTTTCAGTGACAGCATGCTGTCTTAATATTATGTGGTATAAATGTTTATTACATCTTTAGTCTGGAACATGAAGGTAAAAACACATTTTGACTTCTTATAGTCTGCCATCTAGCTGAAACATTACACTAAAAAATTTTAAACTGTCAACAATATCTATTATTTTCCACTCTATCCATCATTATTGGGTACCGTAGACACGCACTAATTTATGTTCAAGTCGTGTGTATGCGTTACCTGTTTCTGGTTGTTGAGGTGCATCTCGCGGTCAGCCACCTCCCTCCTCAGCCTGTCCACTTCCTGGCTGAGCTGCAGCTGGTCCTCTCTCTCATCTGATGCTTCATCAAGTTGTTTGGACAAGTAGAAGTTCTGGCGGTTCAACTCAGCATTTTCCTGACTCAGCTGTGTTAGCTGCTCCTCCAGATCAGTGATCACCTGAGGCAACAGACAGGTTGCGAGAGGTGTTTGTCTTACTTATGGCCAAAAACAGATATTATGGGGTATGTAGGAACTAAGAGAAGGAGGTTTAAATGGCATTTTTTGGATGATTTCTTTGCAAGTTAAAGGAGTTGATTGTACTGTACATTCACATTATCCATCTACATGTTACTCATGTCATCCATTTAGGTACAGTGAACATGTGTGTGGGGTACGGACTCAATTATTTGGACAAAGTTGGAAAATGTCTTTTAAAAGAAAGCTGTGCTTCTTTGTAAAAGACTACATTGCTACATTGCACTGAGCTTTAAAGTTGAACATGAATCAATATACTTCTGAAGGTCTTGTAAACCCTTTAGAAAATTCTTCTTCTGCTGCTGAAAGCAGACACAAAAGTCTGTGGCAGCACTCACCGAGCAGCTTTCTCTCAAGGCATCAAACTTGCGCTGAATTTCATCCCTGTGATTCTGTAAGAAACAAGACCAAGTAAAAGCAAAATAAAAACACATCTGACTGCTGCAATACAAGAAGAATTTTGCATGGCTGACAGTATTTTTTCTAACAGCTTTCTGTCGAACTGCTTGTGAAATACAGATTGCAGACATAAATACATGTGTTCTGATCATACATGCGCCTGTATTTCAGTGAGTGACTCTGATTGCACTGAGAATGTGCTTGCATGTGTTACGTGTTTGTCTTACCCTGAGGGCAGTGATCTCCTCCTCAGCCTCAGCAGTGGTCTCCTCCAGCTCAGTCTTTGCTTGCTGCAGCTGGCTCTCTAGGGCAAGACGTGCAGCCTGCAGGCTGCTGATCTGGGACTCACGCTCCTGCAGGGAGAGGGTCAACTCTGACACCTGTCTCTTGATCTCCAGCTTCTCCTCCTCATGTTCTAGGCCCATCTATGAGGAAAAGGGACAACAGTAAGTATGGTGTGGAGGACCAGATGGTAGGTAGATGTTTTTGGGACATCTGGAGGATTCAGAAATTTTGAAGGAACCTTATAAACTGACTAAAAGAAACATAAAAGATCACCTCAAACCCACATCTTTCTGTTGTGCTAACATTTTCTATAATGATTATTTTTCATTTTAACC
>JAQNCA010000014.1:19010790-19021846 GCA_029783725.1 Acanthurus tractus
ACTCTTAACAAGCTGAAAACAGCTGACTGAAAGATTAGTTTTTACTCTCTTGAAAATATGTTTTTCTTTCTCAGCAAAGGAAAACTGTTGTATGTAATGTAGTTGGAAAAAAAGACAACAAAGAAAAAAGAAAAAAAGAGAGATTTTCACATTTTCCTGGTGCCACATTTAGTTCTAAAATGATGAAACTCAGCAAATGTTTCATCGTATGGAAAACCTTCAGGGGGTTGGTCTAAGCACGGGTCTTGTTTAATTTATGCTTTTCCTGCATGTTTTGACAGGATATAACAGCAGCAGGAGTTTGGTTGGCACAGTCTGAACAGAAACAGAGCTCCTAGCACCGGCAACAATTGCTGCCAATGCTATACAGACAAAGATATACTTCACAGCCCTGCTGACACTGTTTTATTGTGCAGAGTTCTATGGCAACTGCAGAGCACTGCAGCAATGACCATTTATCACCAAAAGTGTCAAAATGAAAGATAACAACTTAAGAATTACAACTTTAAAGCTGTAGTTGGCAACTTTTTTACTACAGAGACTACAAGAGAAAGGAAAAATTACTGCTTACACGTATAAAAATATTTGTGAGATAAGACAACATGTTTCATGGATGTTGGTAAATTCCTCACTCCTTGATTTGTCACTTCCTGTTCACCAGGATTTTCAACCAATGGAAACATAAATGCAGCAAGTGACATCAGTCTACCCGATTGCCTCCAGCCAAGGCTATCGTTAGCACAGAAGCATAAAAATTGTAAATGCTGTGTCGCTCCCCCTGCGGAGGGTGGGCAAACCTCTTGAGTAATGATCAAAGTCTCCTGCACTTTTGTACCTTGCGGGGATGCCATCTGCAGGGATGACCTTTAAGAGTGTTGAGGACAAGGGACTCCACAGAGGGGAAGCCCTGCCTGTGTAACAGGGACACACTGAAAAGAGTATAATCTTACTGCTGCTTCAGTTACACTTTATTAGCCATGATGCCATAAAGACGACACTGTGAAAAGTGGAAATCTCCTTAAATAAGACGAATAAGGTGGCTTTTGTGGATTCATGTGTATGAAGGCATTCTTTCCCTTTAATTCACATTTTCAGCATAAATATCTTGAAGTGTTTTTAAGAAATCTCCAAATGCACCACATCATTATCGTGATGAGAAGGAGGAGACAGTATAGTTTGAAGGAGGACATTTACATACTTGCTCTTTAATTTCCTGCAGCTTGTTGCTCTGTTCTCGGATGTCGTGCAGCAGCTGCATGGCCTTGTCATCCTCTCTGGAGACCTCCACACGAGCCTCCTCCAAGCTTCGCTTTAGGCTCTGCAAATACATATGTGCACACAAACTCAAGGCTGCTTTTTGTTCAATCAATACAAATTTTTGAGGTGTTGAGGACACTCAAGTTCACCTAAACGTGACAAAACACAACATCACCTAAGAGCATTATCATGTTTGAACACTGCCAGCTTTACAGTTATGACTCACACTGCACTCAGTAATGTAGGTGGCAAGGTCTTGCTCCAGGATGCTTCTCTGAGTCTCAGATGCCTTGAGCTCCACATCCTTCTGGTGGAGCACTGACTCCAGGTCAGTCATTTTACGCTGAAACCTGGAGATCTCCTGCTCCATCTGGATCCACCAGGGAAAACAGCACAGTTAGTTTTATTGCAGCTTAACTTAAATAAAACAACATTTATTGCCTTTAATGGAGCAGAAATAAAAGTGAAAAAGGGGCACTGACTCTGATGATAAGTGATTATGTTAATGATTATTTAATCAAATTCAGAATGCTTGAAAGAGTAGTAGTTTTAATGTTGCACACACAACATGACTAACTTGTCTTCTTGCAGAAGCACCAGAAGCCTGCTTAATCTCAGTTAAGCCAGCCAGCCAGAAAAAAACAGGAAATCTGGTAATAAAACCCATGTTGGGATCATTTCTTGTTTAAAACAAAGTTCTACAATATGGAAACACAAAAATACAGTTTAAAAGATTCCAGATGGTCATCAGTGGTCCTACTTAAGTCTTCTCTGGCTTGCTTGATGGGATTGTTCTTGCGTTTGAAAATACTAGGGACTTGTTGGTTTAAAAGGCACACCCTCACCTTGTGACATTTGTCTTGAGTTTCTTGTAGTTCTCTGCTTTTAAGGTGCAGTTTCTTTTCCATTGAGTTGGTCTTAGCAGGAGAGTTGAGGCCTGCAGACACTGACCTGAGGACAACAAAACAAAAATATGTTTTTTAGCTCTACTCCAAACAAAGTACAGCATGCCTCATTTAAATAGCACTTAAAACATAAAAAACATCAAAATAAACATGTTGTACATGTTAAGTGTAGTACCAGTGTGACTCTCTACAGAACTTTGAGCTGTGTCTGGACTTTCTGACAGGTCACTTAACAAATTTTAAATTTTGTGAGCCTGAGTAAATGCAAGTGTTTGTGTAAGAATGTAGACAATAGTAAGAATGTAGACAATACTGAAATGATTACAGATTCTTAAATCGCAGGCAACCAAAAAGGAAACGAGTGAAAGCCCAATCGTGACACTGAGCAGCATCATGTAACGTCAAGCCTTGAGGTATTGTAGCTCTAATTAAGCTGGCTGAAATGCAGACACAACACCCACACATCATAAATGAGCAACAGACACCAAGAGCACAAAAATGTGCATTGACTACAATTTGCTTTGAAAGAAAGGTACTCTGAAGAAGATCTAGTCATAACAATAAGGACATTGACAACAATTAGGATAACATTCAACAAAGCCTTTTTGAAGTGAGACAGAGCCAAGTATATTTTATTCACTGTTGTAAATTTAGGACGAAACAGAATACAGGAACAAAATGGCCCTGCAGACCAGGGAATACTTGCTTTTTGCCTGGCAAAACAATGTGACAGAAAAATTTGGTCTATGCGTTTGCTCCGGGCTGGTCTGCACAGAGCTCTCTCATGAGTCCAATGCACTCATTTTTCTTGTTTATATAGGGTGATGTCCTATTTTGTTTTTATTCTTTGGGAAATATTTAGAGCACAAAGTCAATTTTCCACCTCTCTCTTGACCAGAGGAAAGACTGAAACCAAAGTCTTCTAAATAAATGAATGGCCATGTATGAATGAGTTTTCTAATACTGCAGAGAAATCTTTCATAAAGTTGACTCAGACTGAGTCACAGTGTTAAAAATAATCACAAAAGAAAGCACTGCTCCCTTTGCCTCTCTGCATCGAAAAACATCCCCCTGAAATACAGACGCACATATACAGATATATATATATATATACACACATACATATATAGATATATACAAAAAAAGAGAGGGTTTATATTGAAACACACACACACACAGACATGCTTGCACACATTAGGCTCATATCGCTACCAAAGCAGCAATAGCTCCACCAGTGTTTTTCAGAGTAATCAAAATGAAAAGGCATTGCAGCAAGCTGAAACGGTTGCCAATTAAAAATTGATGTTAGACATAAAAATGCATTAAGTTCTTTAGTGACTAGTTGAACAGATTTTGGAGGTCTACTGTACAGATAATATAACAATTTAAATCTCCTCTACAGTGCATTTTAATGCATTCTGTTGCATGTTTTTTATGCATTTATCCATGTCTTTCTTAAAACAGCACAATACGGTGATGACTTTAAACTCTGAGTATGTGGAGAGAATGGATTTTCTTCTTCTACTGCCCCCCCCCCACACACACTTCTTGGTATGTTTGTATTAAACTGAAAACTCAAGAGAATATGAGTAATCTCTTAAAGGAGGTAATATTTTTATTTTGTTATGCATTACCATTTTAAAAATCATGTGGGAAAAATAGACAACATTTAATTAGTGAGAGAAAATGCCAGAACGTTTTTTCCTTACTGTGGAATGTGATAGTTTTCATGCCTTTGTACTGGTAAAGGAAAATAGAGGAGTAGCCAGTGCAGACTGCATTATTGAAGAGAATCAAAAGGAGATGGGCAACTCAGGGAACGGATGTGCAAAGCTCAAAATCACAACTAATTTTAATCTTGTGCCTGGACCAAACTAGTTAACTTACTGACAAATAATGACAAAAGCGATAAGCATTTATAAAGATTCTATTGCATTCATGAAAAAAGTCATGTTATGGCTATAACAGTGTCAGTGCAACCAACAAAGTTGAAGAAACCAATAACCGAATTAACACCTCCACACATACCATACAATTACGTGGACCACAGTGGACCAAATAGAGATGATAATACACTTTAACAAATATTTCAAAAGAAGATAAACATGAACACCAGATTATGCAATAAAAAGTACAACTTTGTGTTCAAGCGTGTTTTAGCTCAAAAGTTTTTCTAAAATATTCCATTTTAAATTCACCATCCTAGATGTCATTGTCAAACATTTCAAAATAGTTTGAAAGACAAAATGTAAAGGGACATATGGACAAATTGCATATCACTCTCTTCCTGATGGTGGCGCTACTGCGAAGGTAGTGGGTTTGTATAGATTGAAATGCGTTAATCTGCTGTTGAGTAAAATTTGCCAAATTGCTAGATGACTAACCTGAGAGACTGACCCTGCAAGACAAAAAAACAAGGAAATATTCACAGCTTATAAAAATTATTGCATATCTTTTCCAAAACATGCAAATATTGTCCAAAGTCACCTAAGAATTTGTCATGGGCAGATTTTTGCATAAGTTTATAAGCCTACAAAGATTGTTTTCCGACAATTAACCACAAGTAGCTTCTTATATACAGTATTTCAGGCTAGTTGAAATGGGCATTTTGTTGTCCAGTTTTATTAACGAGGCATTAGGCAGTCAAGTTCACACCAAATAAGAAAAAGAATAGCAGGAACCCCTGAAACACATGATAAGCAATTTATTATGCCTAGCTCTGGATTCATTCAGTTCTCTGTCCTTTTTAGGGTTTTAATGAAGAATGTGTACACATCCATATGCATGCACCCACACACAGATTTGACACATTCTCTGAGCTCTGTGTTCTTCTTTATCAAATGCAGCAGAGAAAATGACTGGCTTCAGATAAAAACCATGGGCAGATGACTGATGGTGTAACAGCAAGGGACAGAGACATTAGAAGAGGAGAAAAAAAGAGGAGGAGATGAGACGGGTAAAGATGGGGGTGGGGACTGGGAGAAAAAAATCATCACGTTAGTAACCATAGAAATAGATTCTCTCCCCCAATCTGAGCTCTCATCCTTTTCCCTGTCTAATCTGCTAACGCTTTTTCTTCGCTTTCTGTAGCTGCTGCTACTGCTGTCATGATCCGCAGTCTCCAGGACCATTAACCTGCGAGAGCACTGCCATGGGGCTACAGAAATGAAACCCATCCTCTTGCATTATTATCAGAGGTTAAGAAGCCAAACACCATTAGGGATAATAACAGTCCCAAAACCCATGCAATAAAAGTCAGAAGCCCATTATACTGCACAGTAACAGAGAAAGCACAATAACAGCAGCAAGGGTGGGAGTGTGTCTATGTCTGGGGTTCCACCTCTCAGCAAACCTCATTGACACAATCAGCCGCATACCAATCAGCGCCGATGGCAAGATTATGCCAGCTCCCGTCCTCTGGTCCATTCATATGAGCAATCTATGCATCGCGTCAACTATGTGTGATCCCAAATCACAGATTTCACATCAGGAATCAGAAAAAGGAGAGAGGACCAGAGAACAGGGAGATCCTTCCCCTCCTTTGCTCCTTGTCTGACACAGCATATGGCCAAACCAATTTTGGACCCAACAGGCACAACGCTAATGACAGCGACACAACGCCAACTGCCCAGGGCACCACACCAGGTCACCAGGAACAAGGCTACTTGGAATTTGTTGCAGTGGTAATGAGGAGTCTAATGGCAGAACAGCAGCCAAGGGTAGTATGGGATCTTTAACAGACAAAGGTGTGTTGGAGAGGTGCATGCAAAAGGTCTCTGCATTACAGAGAAAAGAGGGGTCCTTCTATGACAAAAACAAAGCCAAACAATTCCTAGTAAACAAGTGGCACTTACTCAGTTTTAGCCAATGTTGTCAACGCTCTGCTAAAGAACCAGCCTAGAAAGGGCAGATCCTGGCCCTGGAAGCCCACTGGCGGAGCTCCTCGCTGGGCTGCTGAGGCTGGCCGGGGGGCTGCCTGCTCCGGCTCCTCAAAATTAGAGGTGTCATCTTCAGCGTGTAGCGCAGGAACAAATGGCGGGAGAACTGCAGGATAAAGGGCGAGAGGAGGAAGTAAGAGAGGGGGCAAGGAAAAAGGATGCAGCAGTGGACAGAGTAGTAAAAGAAAAAAAAAGGAAAAAAAATTAAAAAACACAACAAGGAGAAAGGGAAGAGAAAGGAAGGGAAGAGGAACGCAGCAGAGCGGTCGGAGCCTAGAGTGCAGTAAGTCGCGCGTTGATGCACATGCTGTCTCTCTGTCCCTCCCTCCCTCCTTCTTCTCTCTCTAACACACACATGCTCACTTGCTCTACCTCACTGCAGCAGAGCAAGCTAATCAGCTGGAGCCAAAGCTGAAGCATTAAGCTCTCTCTGTCCAATAATCAACAACAAATTCCTTATTTTCAGTGTTAACATTTTTATACGTGATTCTCCATCAGATGTTTTATTTTTAAAATTTATCATTAATACACTATATTACACGCACACAGACAGATACACACACACACACACACACACACACACACACACACACACACACACACACACACACACACACAGAGGCACTAAAACCTCCTGTAATTCAATAAAATTCACTGTATCATAGTCTGCTGGCCATTATAAAGATTTCAAACAAACAGCTAGATAAATCAATATTCAGTGTTGATAGAAATATTCTAATTAGAAAAGAGCTCAGAAGAACTGATCAGCAAAGCACGGTTTGATTATCATTTCAGAATTAAAAAAGAGGGTTTATTCAGCTGACGACGCAAAGCACTCTGCGTAGCAAAGAAAACACTCGTCACCCCTGCAGCTATATAACTTGAGTCACAGAGCCATTTTATATCTTTAGTGCTTTAATGTTACCACAGTTCACTGAAAATGAATTTTATGAGTGTGTTTTCCTCCAGCTGGTCAGGTGAAAATGTCAAACTCTTTGTCATTCAGTCTCAGATTTGATGACGTCCAACAATTGCACATGTATTCCCATCACAAAGAGCGTGTCTGATGTTGCTGGCGTAAAAGATTTGGGCTGCGTCTGTTGAGAAGCAGATGAGTTGCAGATCTTTACTCTGTCTGCCTCGCTACTTGTCACTGCCCCCCTCCCTTCCCCTTCCCTCCTCCTCCTTAGGAAAAAGCTTTCCTACTGCCAATGGCACACTGAATCTCATTATTTTACTACCGACGACACCACCGGCAACACAATTGCTATTTGTTGTCTATGTGAAACCACACCCACACAGTGCACTTGTGTATACTATGAATAATATCAGTATGTGACAACTAGTCATTCATCATCTGTCCAGTAACGTGATTAGAGCAATACTGTGTATTTTCAAGCCAAACTGAGCATTTTTACCGGAAAGACAGGAAGAACAGGGTTTAAAGGAAGGGGAATGTCCTCACCTTGTCTTAACTTATTCCAGTCTACACTGGAGAAGAAAGAGTGACAGCGGAGTCCCTGGTAGTCCAGTCGCTCTTTGGCCCCACACAGCAATCTCTGCAGGAGGTCTACAAACTGTTTACTGGTCCGTGGCTCCTCGGGAAACTTAAGAAAATGCTGGGGGCAAAACAACATAAAGGATTTATTACATAATGCATGGTCTGCTCAGATATTACTTTAAGTAAATCCACTGAGTTTAATGTGAATCGTACAAAGACAGTTTATTTATTTATTTGGTTGTTACAGACCATTTTGGACCAGGCACAATCACTGACTGATGTCCATACTGCTAGAGGTGACAGTCTATGTACCTTAAAGTTGAGGATGTTGTGGATTGTCTTTGTAGAAGTGCCCTCAGAAAAAGGCGACCTGCCATATATCATCTCATAGGCTATGACGCCAAGGGACCACCAGTCACACTCTGCCCCATAGGTGCTGTGAGAGCCCCCGTTCATTGTTGCCAGCACCTCAGGGGAGAGGAAGTCCTGGGTCCCAACAGGCACAGTAGGAGCTGCCACCTTGAAGCAAATCAGTGAATCACGATGTTGTCATATTCAAGCACACTGAAGTTAATACACAGAGCAAACTTGGTAATGTACTTACTGTTTTGTTAGCAGTCAGCCTGGCAGCTGATCCAAAGTCTGCCAGCTTAATATGACCAGTCCGATCGATGAGAACATTCTCTGGTTTGACATCTCTGTGAGTGGATAATTCAGAAGGGATTTGATACTGCTTTTACAGAGCTGTTTGTTGCCCATGTATTGTAATATTTCTGCTGCTCTGTTGATAATAGAATACATTTGTAAACTCTATAGAAATATTTTTGGATTACATAACATTATACTAAGCGCCTCTATGTTGGATTACAATGCATTCTTTGTGTCCAGTAAATGCCTTCCTGAATTAAGAGTATTTGGCATTCAAGGGAAAACAAAAGGCAAAAACTAATATAATTTTTGCGATTATTTAAATGATATTTCCTTGTGTCATTTCTTAAAGCCTTTGTACGTCAATCTTTAGTCACTGGATTCAGGAACTTGTGTCTCACCTGTGTACATAGCCATTCTGATGGACAGCATGAATGGCCTCTACCAGCTCAGCTAAATAGAACTGAGCCATGGATTCATCAAACTGATCCTCGTATCGGTTTAGCAGAGACATCAGGTCGCCGCCTGGCAAGTACTCCATTGCCTGAAGACACATTTGTATGCAGTCAGAAATTGACAATATAACACTATGGCCAGTGCTTTGAATTTGAATGAGTGTGTTTATGAACATGATTAAAATGAAGATTTACCACATGCTGTTGAAGCATTTATGAATGCCTATGAATATGCCTATATTTAGTGGGCAAAACAAAGCAACAAGTCGAGGAGCACGTGTCTGAGCTAACATCAAAGCTCTGTTCAGCTTAAGCTTATAGGGTGGCTCTCCTCATTAAAGATTCAGTTATGCAACACAGGATACTATTGCAGATTTATCTGGGATACCGCAGTCAAAAGACTGGTCTTCAAAGCTCTTGAAGACTGTGACTGTGATAGCCTTGTTTATCTGTGATCACAGGCTATAAAAAGAAATGTTTACAGTAAAAGCAACATGCCACACATAAAAAAAAAACCAAACAACAACAACAACAACACACACTTATTAACACTTGAGTAAATATCTTTAGAGTTTGAAACTCAAATTGACCTCGGTGTCTTTTGATCCAAGTTCTCTTTTACAAGAGAGTAAATGGTCAGGCTGTTTTAAGCTATATGGTGGCAGCCTTACAGCCATAACAGGCGAGGACCCCTGGTGCATGAATGGTCGGCGAGTCTGAATGAACGGGAGCATTCTCCAGTGTTACCTAGCAACAGGGAGACTGGGTGCCTCTCTGACACACGGATAAAGATGGATGCTTTGTGTTTTCCTCCAAGCTCAGTTAGGGAACACGGTAAGACGGAGGGGGAGTGAGAAGAGGGGAGGAGGGAGAATGAAGACATACATGCAAGAGGCATGATGGGAGGCATAAGGAAAGGGTTTGCAGCCTAAAATGTGCATTTTCTTCTGCCCTAAGCCAGTCTAACAGGCAATCACAAAAAACAATAAAATAAATAATATTGTATGATTCTCTTTGAGGTTAAAGCAGCCCTCACAGTGATTACAATGGACAATTTCTATGAACAAAACTGACACTGTGCCTCATGGCTAAAGATTAGACTGACAGGGACAGTAACATAAAAACAAAAGGGTGTTAGCTCAGCTCTTAATTCTTGTATTCTTGTTACTTTTTTGCCGTCCTGGTGTGACAATTTGAGCAGCAGCTAAGCTTACACACTGCCATAGCAGCTCAGGGGTCCAGTTGAATAGAGTTGCTGGCACTGAAAAATACAGTTAACCTAAACAAAACCCTGGTGACTCTTGGCTGCATTGGTGGCTGCACCACACAACAGATCACTGCCTAAAGATGCCCCCCCCCCTCCCACCTTTCTGAATTTCCTCTTCACTCAAGTTGTTAAGTTGTTCCTTTTATTACTCACTTCACATTCCTCCTTCCATTACATCTCATGTACTATTCAGACTGATCTAACTGCTCAGTTAGTCACATTTTGAAAACAGAATCTGGGAAATAAAACAAAAACTTCAAATAGCTGCTTGCATGCTGCCTTATATAAAAAAGCTATGTAGTACTTTGCATAAAACATGTATACAATAGAAAACAAGATGTTGCTGTTGTAAAAGTAGATAACTTGTGCAAGAATAGTTTTACCTGCTCAAGACCATGCTTTGATTTTTTGGTTCAGAGAAGAAAACATATTACTATTCATACATTATCACCTGTGATTCATTGCCATAGTTTTTTCCAAAATATTGCTCTTTGCTCTATCAATCTTTTCCCATAGGCAGTGACTATAGTTAGCTTGTAGCTTAGTGTTTGTTATTTTTACCACCGTGACTACATAGTGTATTGTTACTGAAACTGTTACTTTCATTGTTGACACCCAAAAACATGGTTATTGATTTCGTTGTATCTGAACTACTCAAAAAGCTGATACACTTAAGTTTTTCGCTTGCCCTCGGTGTTAAAAAAATCTGTCAAAATGATGAACGGTCTTCAGATTTTTCTGTCAATGCAAAAGAAAATCTGTAAATGACAGAAAATATTTGGTGAACACCTGACATATAACTCTTTAACATACTGTCAGAACTTTTTTCATTTATTACATATTATGTTACATAAATTATGACTCCTTTAACTCGAGCAACTATCAATTCCTCTATTTAAGCCCGGATAAATAGATGTTATTAAAATTTTTGATTAAATCACTAACAACTCATGCAAAAGCTGACACTGACAAACATCTGCCTCTACAGTGTAACTTTTGTGAAAGACACCACACCTAGAAAATAACATCACAAATACTAGAATCGAAGTTCAATCACAACTTGACTGGTTAATTGTGGATGAAAT
>JAQNCA010000014.1:19032012-19047901 GCA_029783725.1 Acanthurus tractus
AACATCAACTTTATGTTTAGCATTTGCACATCCATACCAGCACCGCTCTACGTATCTCTCTGTTGGATCGACTGCTTGGTCATAGAAAATCATTGTGACGTAAACGGTCTTTTGATCTGTAAATCTGCACATTGAAACTTCACAATGTGGAGCTGAAGCAGGGAGAAAATGGACCGTGTGCTGAGCCAAGATCACTAACTACAGAGGGAGAGAGGATGAGGGACCAGCCAAGCATGTATCTTTTAATGAGCCGGTCACAGAGGCTGGGCTGTCCTCAATAAACACCATGAGCGTGTGTATGCACGCACGTGTGCTGGCTTACACACCTATATGCAGACACACCAACAAACACTTGCTTGCTATCACACCCATATAGTGGAATGCATGGGCGAGAGCATGTATGCATGCACACACACACATATGTTACAAACAAAGGCAGCTGCTGTGCACTTCCTCACAAACATTCCTTTAAAATCGCTTCGCAGGGGCACACCCCAAAGTTGGGTTACCTGATACTGTCACCTGGATACAAAACAATACTCGAGTAAACGGCCATGGACTCCATCTGATTTCTCACACAACTACATAAGTCCGTTTATGGTTCAGGATTCAATGAGAAGCTCATTTGCACAAGGCCTGTTATCTGGTGACATCACAGCGGGCTTCTAGTGATTTTCCTAAAACCACAGGCTAGGTTTGGCTGCCGAGAGACACAAAGTCTGTTCTAGCGTCATGCATTTATCCAGAATCGATACTAATTTTTTTTTATAGAAGAAGCCAACACAGCTTACAGCATTTTAATGCTGTTTAGAGATGTTCCAGTACAATTTTTTGATTCCAAATACCAAATCTCTTGCCCACGCTTTGTATATCAGCTGACACTGAGTACCTGTCAGATAGCAGTGAATTGTAAAAATATAGATTTTACTGTTACTATTTTTTAACAGTTGTATGTAACTGACCCGGTGTTGATGCAGTTTATTGATAGTGGCTACTTGTGCAGTTTGGGATGCTGCTGGGACTCAGCAAGAGATTGGTGCACAGACTTGTGTCCTCGCAAATACCCAATCCAGCATTTTAGGAGGTATCATAGGCTGCTTATTACGTTATGTGATCATACTATTCCAATAAACTTCTGGTAAATTTAAAGAGAAACTAAACTGAAACAGGCACTTGTGTTTGGGACATGCTAAAGTTGACTGAGAAAAACGGAGCTTTGACAGAGAAAGTGCCAGATTTAATTAAAGTACCCTGAATTAAAGTGTTTTGCACCAAAGCTATAAAAGGAATTTGTTATAAAAGGAATATATATATATATATATATACACACACACACACACACACACACACACACACATATATATATAGTATATATTATAAATAGATATAGATATACCATTATATCTAAGAGACAGAGAGCAAAATGAGCACCCATTTGAAATTTGTATTTCCAGCCAACTAACAAACTTAAGCCCATTTCATACTCTCCTTTTGGTATCTCTACTTTTTAGCTGCTAAATGCTCCAACAGTCCCAACAGTATCAGAGCGTTTTTCTTATAACCACAGCTGTCAAAATTAAAACCAAAACAATGAACTGAAAGAATGGTTAGAATGGTTTGAAAAGATGAGGTGGACTGTGCAACATCCTGATGGGTTTGCCACTATGGGTAACAACTTAAGCTATTGCACCAGAATTACTTATTTGTTCAGCGTTTTATTACGATCTCATTCATCTTAACATTTTCATTAGATTTTTGATAAATATTTCACTAAAATGTCTGTGCTCCTAATCAAACATTAGTCAAGGAAATAAGCTTTTGTCTGTAATTTTAATACCGCTGGTGAGCTGTTGGGTCTAAGATGTCGCGACATGTTTTGCAGGATAATGTGCAACGTTCATTGTGCATGGAGTAAAGTGCCAAAACATTTCAGTAGCAATTCAGATCTGATTTGTTTAATTCATGGTTTTGAATGGCTATCATTATACCTGCAATATTTTTGTAGACTATGTTTACCCTTACAGATTAAACTGTGCTCAGTTTTGACGGCTCCCTGAGTGTTTTTCTCATTTTGAGACTATTACACTAAGGAACTTAGTTATTAGAAACCTTTTGAAATGCACGGCCATTTGAGCCATTATTTAGGTAAAAATATTAGTATGAACAGCTTCAATCTACACATGCACGGACAGATTCAGAGATACACACTACTGAAAACTCTAAAAAGCTGTTAATATCCTCATTCTACATGCAATAACTAGACTTTTGGGACCACCGGGTAACTAACAATTCAACAACAACCACTCTAAGTGCAGACATGAGAAACAGATACCTTAAAATCTTGACCACAATAAAAACTACAGCTCTAAATGGCAGTAAACCTGTGTGTGTGAGTGAGTGAGAGAGAGAGAGTGCCTGTGCAGTACAGGTGGGCGGAGGATGTGCAAGTCAAAACAGAGTCGGCTTTATTACAGTTTACCTCCATTACATTTCTGTCATGGTCAATGGAATGTGTAAGAGAGCTTGTTTATGGTGTAGTGGAGAGGATAACATCCTTAAGACGCCTCAAGGACAAATAACTGAGTCTCTAAACCAGGATAATAGATGAAGCCTGTCAGCAGAGCATCATCTCTAATAAAGGAAAGTGATGGATCATCATATTAAAAGTGTAAATAGCCTGCAAGTTACATTCGCCTTACAGGCCTTTGTGTTTCCTGTACACAAACACCCATGTATGAATGTACTTATGCAGAGACACACACACTTTCACACTCACATGCAGGCAGCAGCCACAGTAAACACTTGGAAACTGCTGCCTCCTGTACTGTAGTTGTCCCCGAAAGATACATTTGCTCTCCAACTCTGACACTAGAAGAGTTGGAATGCTTCTAAAACATAAACTTCTAACCCTTTTTGGTATATACTTAGTTAAAAACAATATTAAAACAATCATTTGAATGTTAATCCATATCAACTTAATTAAGTTTTGTAAATACATGCTTGTTCTGAATGAGAAGCCAGAATAAGTTTCAAACAAGTTTCTGTTATCTTGCTGTTGCTGGCAGCAGATTTCCTGTTGGACAATAGGCAGAAACAGATAAAGAGGGCACAGGCATAAACAGCCGTACTTGGATAAACCCTGTCCAACTGTGTCACACTTTGTCACAGCCCTCTGCTTTATCTCTGGCACACACACAGAGGGCATGTATGTGCACCGATAAGACACTACATCTGGATAGCTTCATCAGATAACTGTGTTCTTCCTGAAACAGACTTCTGATGCCTGCTGCACTCCCTTTTTTGCATTTGCATGGGTGAATGTTAACAAGTGGGTGTGGAAATATTAGAGTAGTAAATGCGGTACTTTGGATACAGCTTTGGAGCTTCGTCGTAACCGCAAAGAGCAGCTGATCCTTTGGGTCTTAACTGGATGAATTGTACATTGCATCCAATGTTAAACTAAAATGAGCTAGCTAAACCTTTCAAGACCATTCATGAAAAATCTGATTAATTATTTACCAATTCTATTGATTAGACTAGAGCAGGATATTAAATGAGCAGAAGCTTTCAGAGCATGCACTAGGTAACTCTATCAGCTCTTACAGAGCAGGTTTCACTGGCTCTCCTCTGCATAGTCTGCCGGCTCCTGATGGAGAAGTGACGCAGGGACCTCCTGCTACGTCTGGCGAAGCTACGAAGTGGTGATATGGCTCTTTGAAACCTTCCTCCTCCTCCATCCTCTATTTCTTCTTCTTCCTCCTCCTCTTTATCCTCCTCTTGTTTTTCCTCTGTGGTGCCCCACATCAGCTCCAGAGCCCCTTGCAAAGAGCGACGAACGCTGCCCATCCAGCCCGACACCTGCAGCTGTGCAGCTGACAGTTTCCCTCCAAAGTATTGCATTGTTGAAAAGATCACACAGCTGGTCGTCCAAGATCCAGGGTCACCATGGGAAATGGGTCATCAGAGAAACTAAGGTCCGGCTTTGCAAAAGATGAGGGATTTTTGTAGGCCAGTTAGAAAGCTGGGTCTGTAATCTTGCTTTCAGGAGGTAAAAAGAGCACAAATCGTCTTTTGTAAAAAAGTCTCTGACGTATTGCAAAACAAGATAGTCCTTCTTACATTTGAGCGGGAGCCATCCGCTCTCTCCATAGTTTTATGGTTCAGGTCACACAAACTTCCTGGAACAGTCTATTATTTGCTGTCAGTACAGAAGTAAATAGTCTGACCAGCCATGTGTTTGCACTGTGACAACACTATTCGGCTGCAGCACTCACTATGATGGATGTGACATCCTAAACAGCAGCGTCCCGAAAAAAAGACTTTGCCATCATCACTTAATCATATTTCCCCTCTTTTGCTTCAACTTCGGGAAAAAAAGCACATAAAGTTTTTTTCCATCGGCACTGTAAAAATTAATGATTACCTCGTTTAGTGTGTCCTCTCTGTCTGTCTTTCGCTGAAACTTGTCCTGACACTGTCAAGTCTGTTTGCTTGCTCCTCTTGTTTTGAACCACCGTCCCAGTTCACTCCATTTTTCATTCAGAAGAATGGAAAAAAAAAAGGAAAAGCAGCGTGGGAAATATGTGCCACTCCAAACATCCAAAGCCAGGTACAGGGAGGTAGATCACCCCTTTATCTCCTCTAGACTTGAGTGATTTCACTGAACGTCAAAACAAAGCGGAGGTCTGTGCTCAGATGTGGAAAATCCCGAGGGAAGGAAGGTGCGGTAGGCTGGGCCAAGGTGCTTTCTGTACCTCCCTCCCACTGCTCTCATCCTGTAGGTAAACGCATGTAACCGAATGAAGCAGGTCTTTGTGAGAGGAGACCGCAGAGGGAAGAGAGCAAAACAGGACACTTTTGGAAAGCTGAGAGAAAAGTTTGAGCTACAGGGAGCTTGAGATCTCTAAAAGAATAGACAGCGGACAGCTTTCTCATCTGTGCTTTTGGCCCATCCTCTTCTGTGTGTGTGCGTGCCAGAGAGTGTGTGTGCAAAGGGGGCCAAAGGGTTTTCTCAAAACAGGGTGGAGAGAGTGAGCAGAGAGACAGAGACAAAGAAAAATGGGCACCATGTATGGTCATTCTGACATGCTGCCCTGCTGACCAGATCCAAATGAGGACATGATGACCACGTAGCACCTAGGCTCCTCTCACTGTAACATCTATCCATCTGTCCGTCTGTCTGTCTGTCTTTGAGTCAGTAGTCTGAATAAAGATAGCACGGTCAGCTGCACAGCTTGTGTTTGCCAAGTAAACATTTTCCTCATTCAGGTCTGTCAAAATATAAAAAGCTTGTCTCTGCCGTGCATTAGCATTCTTGCTGTGCAGGTTTTTCCTGCTGTATAAAAAAAGGTTATTTGCTTTTTGTCAAACTGTGCTGTTTAGTGTTATGCTGGTGATGTTAGAGCAATTTAAAGTACTCTGCATGAGATAAACTTGTTGGGTTCTGTGGTGCAGAATAAGGAAGTGACATTTCTAAGCGCAGCAGTGCCTCTTAGTGGCTAAAACAGGGCTGTGCTCGCACAATCTTATCCAGCAGAGCTTCAATACATTTGGCCTTACTGCAGCCAAGTACCCACTGCATGTACAATGTCCCCTTACTGCAGCTCAGTGGTGTTTGTGGTTTTGTTTGCTAAAGTGTGCATGACGAAAACAGAAAAACAGCATCAAAGGGATGCACTGTCACAGGTCAGAGCTGCAGAGTTTAGTGTTTTCATTAACGCTGCAAAAATGCAGCATGTTCACACAGGAGGTGAACTGTTTGACTGGTGCTGCCCTGTCAGCTGTTCACAGATGTACATGGTAACTCATGCTTTGCTCTGTTCACCTTGAATTAACTGTGATTGCAGGTTGTCTCCTCTCATATTAAAGTGTAATCAAGTTATCCTGTCATTATCACATTTTTATTGTTTCTCAATGTTGCGAAATGATCATTAAGCTTTATAATGCACTAAACCTTGCGCTTTATATTGTGTGTAGGCTTTTTTTAAGGTGCACTATGGGACTGTTTCTCCACCGTCTGTTAATCTATTACCTTTAACAAGGCTAACACGTCCAAGGTGACAAAAATTTCCCAGCATCAGCTGAATTTTACCCTCCCAGCTGATTAGAACTTCTTTTCGTCAGTAGAGCTGTTACGTTTATTTGTTGATCCACCACAAAGTTTTCACAGACATGGTTTATTGACCACAGCTGTACTTACATCTTCAATGCACCTTTGAAAGTGAATCGACTGAAGCAAAAAATAAACTCTGTGTTAGAGGCAGCCTTATCAGAAGCTTGTATGTATCTCAGCACAACATCTTACATCGTCTTACATCTTACACAGTATCTTACAGCAACACTAACAAAAAAGTCAAAACTGGTAAAATCTGTAAAAGGTTCTTAATCTTTATGCTAAAATACAGACTGCATTTTTACAGACCGAAAAATGACAATTAGCTTAGCATTTTGAAACAGCCACCCTAGCTCTGTTTAAAGGAGACAAATTGTATTCATTAGCAAGAATTAGAAATACTGTAAAATAAGCTGTTACCCTTTGTCACCAGAGCTATGCTAACTGCTTCCCCTATTTCCAATTCTAATGCTAAACTGAGCTAACAGTATGTTGGCCCTTGCTTATAACAATAATCATACATACATGAGTGTGTATGGCCTATCAATATTCTCATCTAACTTTTAGTTAGACAGCAAATAGGCATATATTCCAAAAAATCAAACCATACCTTCTAAAAATCAAAAAAAATCGTACACAAATCCAAGTTGAACACTTGACTGAACAACAGACCTTGAATTTAACAGTCAGTTGTTAAACAATCTGTGGGAGCTTTGTCTCAAAACTTGACTGTAATTACAAAAAGGCTTCATACTCAACATCTGGTGTATTCAATACTCAGCACACAGTAAACGGTCGTCACTGCAATGAGCTATTTAAGCTGTTCCTCTTGTCGAACGTGAGCGATTGAGCAATATGTACTGACGCTGAGTTCTAACTGTGTCACTTTCCTGCTTCTCTTCAGCTTTCACTATTCAAATCAGACAAAAAGCCTGAAAATGATAAGAATGAAACAACAAATCTTCAAGTGGTTTTGCTGAACTTGCCAAACTTGCTTTGCATTTCACTTGAAAACCACTGGCATGTGATTCGTTACATTTCTGTCTGCAAACACTCACCCATATCTGTTGGAAGTAACCCATCCAAGATGCCCATGTAAAATAATCCATCACTCTCTCGTATGTCCATGCCATGTATTGTTTTTAAAACCGCCTTCAATTTTATAAAATAAATGTTTAATTTAGGCACAAACAAGAGCAGAATGAAAGTACAAGTCGGACAGTTGTGAGACAGATGCACAGGAAATGGTAACCTAACTTCCTGTCAGATTTTTTCTATTATGTTAACCACACATCTGCATACATACACCACTGGAAAAAATGAACGTAAAATAGTTTGATTTACTGTTGCCTGAGAGATTAAGAAAACATGTAAAAAACCACAGAAAGAAACTTTTGAAGAAACTGCCATGTGAGTGCTAGTCACTGAGATGCGGAAAGACTATGAATTGTTGAAACAAATAGGAATAAACACTAAAAAATTATAAGCTAGGAGCTAAACTGCATCGTTTGAATTATGGCTTGGGACTGTGGAAACTGTGAAGCTGGCTTGACCTTTTATGAGGAAGAAGCTCAAGTAGCATGAATAGCTTAAACTTGGTGAACATTTCAGTTCAACACCCAGTTTCACCAGTCTGCATGTGTAAGTGACCTCAGGCAAGACACTGAGCTGCAAAATGCTCACGAGAGCTGTGCCACCAGTGTGTGAGTGTGTGTTTGTCTGTGTTTGTGTAAGGCGTAGAATTGTGTATGAAATAAATAGTATATAATTATGTAGGTGTTTGTCTGTAAATGGGTGAATGTTGACTTGGTTTGTAAAGTGCTTTGAGTGGTGGATGAACCAGAGAGGCGCTGTATAAACTCAGTGCGTTTTTAATTATCAAGAAACAGCTGGAGGAGGAGGAAGAACTTGAAAAGTGGAAAATGCTTTCAAAGTATGAGTGTGATTTAAAAAAAAAGCCTGAATGGAGTCTCTATTTGAAAGCATGAAGGAGAAGATTAGATCTGAAACATTTTTGGAGAAATGGGAGAATTTTAAGCCCTTTTGCTAAATTAAAGGTCATATAGACAACAGTTGCATGAAAACAAATAATTTTGAAAAAAAAAATCATCCACTGATTTTTTTGAAAGGTGCAGAATGAAAGTTTGTATTTTCCTGAAAAAAAAAAACTTAAAAACTTTTGATGGGTCCAAAATGATCATAACATTTACATAACCTAACCCTACATTAGTAGCACATTACTTCCTCCAACACACACACACACACACACACACACACTACCCCAGCACCTTATACAGTTGTGATAAACACTGCAAACTCCAAGTAAGACAAGTTGAAGTGACCTTGCTAGACTGAATTGAGGTTGTATGGTGTCCTGTCCTACTAATCCTTAAGTAGGTTACTGATAAGATCTGATATGGCTGAAAGATCTCAGAGCCAATAGCATAACTACGTTGATGTCACGTGTCATCACCGACTTCTGAGGCTTAGGAGTTGCCGTAGCGTGAGGCCACCAGTTTCTTTGTTAAAACGTCCGAACATAAAAGGAGCTAAAAGTATAATCATCATATCGGAGCAAACTACACAACAAGTAACTTTGAATACAAAAATGTGCATGGTCTTTTTGCACAGAAATGGATCATTAGTGTCTAGATTTTTCTAATTAAACTATGAGTGGACCTAAAGAGGAAATGACTTTACCTAACTGAAAGTTTGGTTTGGGGATTTTCTATTATTATTTTTGCTTCCTATTGCATCTGTCAATAATATTACCAACCAAACTATAACTCCGGTGACTCTGATTGGTTAGGCCACTTTGTATCAACTGCAGCTTCCACTGCAAGGCTTTGATCACCCTGTCTGATTTCATTTCGAAAGTATCAGCTGGTGTCTGCTTGGTAACTTAATTGTATAAGTATCCTTCAGTTGTCTGTAGGTGTTAACCTATCTGTTGTACACTAACTCAGTGAGGTTTCAAGGTGCCGTTCTGAACCAAGGCGAAATCTCACACTCACAATCTGCACATGTAGTGCATCATATGCACCCTGCAGGTGTAGCCAGCAAAATGATGCAGTTTGTGGCAAAATCCATCCCACAAACGCTCCGTGTATATTAATTCAAGTGTAAGCCCCGCATGTGAGTCAGTCAAACTTTGCTAATTAGCTCGTCTCAATCAGCTGCGTTCCCCGCTGTAATCAGAGGTTACCATGGTGATGGTAACTGCTGTTTGGCTACTGGCTCAAATAGTTTCCACATGTGAAAACCTGAAATTTCTGTTCCAGTTTACACTGGAGGCAGTTGCTTACAGTTGCCTGGCACTCCTGCTACTTGAAGGGTAACAAAGCCAAATGACAAAGTCCGTTTGATTGATTGATGTTTCAGCTTTTAACTTTGTCATAATGTCCTAATTACTTTGGATAAATTGATGTTTGATGAAGTTTCTACACTGAGAACTGTTGAAGAAATTGACTGCAAAAAAAAAAAAAAACTCAGAGGAATAATAAAAAAATAAAGAATTTTGTGTGCAGAAAATCATACGGTCCATACACATTCAGACCAAGGAGGGCCTTCAGCACTCACACCAACTAGGAGTAAATTAGCTGAAGTAATGGTCTGATCTGGTGAAATGCATGACATAAATTCAGTCGTAGATTTCCTCCTCAGAATACAGTCCTCAGGAGTCATATGAAAGCACAAAGTGAGAGCCACATTCACAGCTTTGTACTTTTAGCGTCACGCCTAGTAAGTCAACACTTACTCTAACACTCTGGTGTATTTTTTCAATTCTAAGAAATAAGCTCTCACTGTCAGAAAATGAGGATGACACCAGTGATACACAGATGCAGATTTGAGGCCATGCTTGTGTCATGACTCAGTGTCACACCTACAGACATGCGCACAAACAAGACGCTGCTGAGCTGAAACTGAATCAGATGGAAGCGAGTATGACAAGATGTTTTTCCTCGTGCTACAGGAATGACAATGTGTTGGTGCAAGTGAGGTGTGTGCACTGCCAGGATATGATTCAGTGGTGATATAACTGCGTTTACATGTACGCTCCTGTCTCCATTCTGAACCTCACCCTTTCTGAGTAACCGAACAAATAGATTCTTTCATGCAACTTTGCTAGTGTTCACAATAACAAAAGGATAAAGGATGCAAATCAAAGTGCTGTTACCTCCTTGTTGTCTTCCTCTTCTTCTTCTTCTTCTTCTTCTACTTCTACTTCTTCGACTTCATCATCCTTTGTCTCCTCCTCCTCCTCTTTCTCACTGTCTGATTTCCTTTCCTCTTCATCATCTTCAAAGGAGATGAGTGGTTTATATGTCACTTTGTCTTCCAATGAGCTGACATCCAGGGGCGCCAGCACCTCCACTCTCTCTTTCTCCACGGGCTCGGCTGACCAGCTTCGGGTGACTGTACTGGTTTCCGCTTTAGCCTGGGTGCCTCTTTTCTTTGGTCTGACTGAAAAATCCTCAAAATCCACATTGATGAGGGACTGTTTGACAGAGAAGTCTTCGTAGACAACCTTTGGCTGACTCTCTGCGGGCTCGTAGGATTTTGTTGAGGGGGAAAGAGGTGATTGTGACTTCAGAGGCACATCGTCAGAGTCGAAGCTGATCAAACTTGACTCTGCTTTGTCCGCCCAACTCTGTCCTTCCCTGTTTTCCAACCCTCCCCTCCCTGACTCTTCCTTCAGCCCTTGCACTTGCTTTCCCTCCAGTTGCTCAAGTATTTTTCTCTCCAGCTCCTCCGCTCTTTCTCTCTCCATCTGTCTCTTCCTTTCCTCTTCCCCTCTCTCCTTCTCTCTCCGTTCCTCCATCTCTAATTGCCTCACTCTCTCCATCTCCTCTTCTTTTTCTTGTAGCTCTTTAAACTTCCTTTGCCTCTGTCTTTTCTCCTCCTCCTCTCTTAATCTTTCTTTCTCCATCCTCTCTTCTTTCAGTCTCTCCATCTCCCTCTCCAACTCCTTCTCTCTCTCTCTCTGCAACATCAACTTCAACTTTCCCTCTCTTTCCCTCTCCATCTCTTCTTTCAGTCTCTCCATCTCCTCTTCTTTTTCTTGCAGCTCTTTTAACTTCCTTTGCCTCTGTTTTTTCTCCTCCTCCTCTCTTAATCTTTCTTTCTCCATCTTCTCCTCTTTCAGTCTCTCCATCTCCCTCTCCAACTCCTTCTCTCTCTCTCTCTGCAACATCAACTTCAACTTTACCTCTCTTTCTCGCTCCATCTCGTCTTCTCCTTCCAGCCCTCCTGTCTGGTTAATCCACTCCTTTTCCCACTCTTCCTCTCTCTGTTTAGCTTTGCTTACACCCTTCTCTCTCAGTATTCTCTCCAACTTGTGATCCTCATGCTCCTCAATCAATCTCTCCTCCTGCTCTCTTAGTCTCTGTCTTTCTCTTTCCTCCTCCTTTAATCTCTCTTTTTCATTCTCTTGTTCTTGTTTAAGTCTCTCCTCTCTCAGCTTTTCCCTCTCCATTTCCTCTTCTCTCTGTCTCTGCAAAAGTAGCTTCATCTGTCTTTCTCTTTCCATCTCCTCTTCTCTAAGTCTTTCCCTTTCTCTCTCTTCTTCTAACAATCTTTCCCTCTCCCACTCCTCCTTCCTCTGTCTCTCCATTTCCTCTTCTTTCAGTCTCTCTCTTTCCCTCTCCTCTTCTTTCAGTCTCTCTCTCTCCAATTCCTCCCTCTCCTGTCTTATCCTCTCCTCTTCCCTCCTACGTCTCTCCATCTCTTCCTCTCTTAGCCTTTCTCTTTCCCTCTCTTCTTCTTTTAGTCTTTCACATTCCCTCTCCTCTTCTTTTAACCTTTCTCTCTCTAACTCTTCCCTCCTACGTCTCTCCATCTCTTCCTCTCTTAGCCTTTCTCTTTCCCTCTCTTCTTCTTTCAGTCTTTCTCTCTCTAACTCCTCTTTCCTCTGTCTTTCCCTCTCTTCCTCTTTCAATCTTTCTCTCTCCAACTCTTCCTTCCTACGTCTCTCTAACTCTTCTTCTCTTAGTCTTTCACGTTCCCTCTCCTCTTCTTTTAACCTTTCTCTCTCTAACTCTTCCCTCCTACGTCTCTCCATCTCTTCCTCTCTTAGCCTTTCTCTTTCCCTCTCTTCTTCTTTTAGTCTTTCTCTCTCTAACTCCTCCCTCCTCTGTCTTTCCCTTTCCCTCTCCTCCTCTTTCAACCTTTCTCTCTCCAACTCTTCCTTCCTATGTCTCTCAAACTCTTCTTCTCTCAGTCTTTCCAGTTCTCTCTCCTCTTCCTTTAGCCTTTCTCTCTCTAGCTCCTCTTTCCTCTGTCTTTCCCTTTCCTGCTCTTCCCTCTGCCTTGCCTTTTCTTTCTTCATTTCTTCTTGTTCTTTTTCTTTTTGTTCCAGCTCCTCTTCTAACTGAATTCTCGCCTGGTTAGTCTCCTCTGCTCTCCGTTTTTTTTCAAACTCCAAATGTTTCAGTCGTTCTGCCTCTTGCTCTTGCTCTTCATTATCTTTCTTCAGAAAAAGTCCTACTCTTCTGTAGACGGGTACTGTCTTCTCAGCCTCACTCTCAGAAGAATCTTCATCTTCACTGGTATCTGACTCCGAGCCAAGCACCTCTGGCGGCCCACCATCATTGCTCTCTACGACCCCAAAGTGAACAGAGCGGCGCTTGACACTATCCCTCTTCAGACCTCTCTGAGCACTCTCACTCTCGGCTGAGTCTCCCTCATCCGTGGCAGTGAGGCTTGCAGATGGAATACGATGGCGCGGCTGCACATCATCCTCTGCTGATTTGCTCTGTTTTTGCTCTTCTGGTGTCTCTTTTGGGCCCTCTGAAGACTTGTATTCAGTAAAAGCATCTTTCGTTTCTTTTGTTGGGGTTTCTGTGGGTTCCTCGGCATCTGAGACCTTTGAAGGAGGATCTGCTGCTTGACTGAACAAAGTCTCAGTTTTAGGATGTTCAACAGGTGACATTTTGTGTGATTTCTCAGCTGCTGGAGCGGGTGTCAGCTCAATGCTGTGAAAGAGAAAACACAGTTCAAAGGTGAACAGTTTTATGATCCTGCTAGATAAGAACTCTCCCTACCAGCACATCTAAAACCCAGCAATGAGCATGTTACAGAATATTTATTTGTTTAATCTATTCAAATTTTGATGTTGTTTTTCAAAGATTTAAATATTGGAAAAATGTCTTGTTCCACACTCCACATGCTGGACTCCATTCAGGCCATACAGGTGTTGTGGTGAAACTGCAAGAAATGCAACCCATGGTCACACTGCCTTGGCTAAAGAGCTGATCACTCCAAAATTCAAATACTTCAATTGCTTTTAAAAATGCCACACCACCACACAAAGCCGCGGTAATTCCCGAAATGCCTAATACTGGTCTGAAACAGTACTTTTTTATGAGTTTTTAAGACTTTGCACAGGGCGAAAGTTTCTCGCTTAACTCTAGTTGTATCTTGCTGTTCAGATTGTTCCATTTTCTTTGTCCAAGTTTAAAGAAATTCAACCCTAAGAATTCAGCCTCTATGGCACCACAAGAAGTGAACTTGATTCTTGGCTTTTACATTTAAAAAGTTGTTACTTTGGAAAATAACTAAACATGCTAGTAATCTTTTTCATTGGAACTATTTCTTTGGGCTGTGAAAACAGTTTTCAGTGACGACATGCCGTGAGAAACATAAACAGATTTTGGCCTGGTTTACATTTTTATGTAAACTTTGTATTTGAGGACAAAAATCTGGCCACAATCTTAAGAATGCAAGCAGTGTTATTCATTTACCACAACCTCATTCCAGTCCACACGTAGGACAGCATTTACAGAGATAATAAGGAAAAGAAGACAGTGTTGGTGGCGGCACAAGTTCCTCCTCAACAAACAAGAGTTTGCACTCGTTTCTCCATGATTATGAAACACCGACTGGGAGACGCAATCAAAGAGAGAGTGAAAACCTTCCTTTGTCTATGGAAACTAAACAAAAAAGGCACCATAAAGCTCCTGTGTACTATGGAGTGTGAGTTCTATGTACACCATAAAAGCAGCAGTATTCAAATTTACTCAGAGAATGCTTATTATATGGTGCGGAAAGATAAACTACGAGAGCTTTAACTTCTGATCATGAGAGACAAATTTGAAAAGAAAAGTATACCCTTGGCCAAAAACAGTTAGCCATTAAATGTGCCATTAACCTTAAAATAAACTCACTGCTTGACTGCGCTTGCGAGAGAATGTTCTCTCCCTTTCACTCATGTCTTAACACGTCACCAAACACAAACAGTACGACTGAGAGGAAGCTAGCTCACCTCTTAAGTCGAGTTCGAGATGCAACCTGCGGCTTCTTCTCTGTCTTCGAATCTGGACTTGTCTCCTTGGCCCAGTTTTTGATTCTTGCCTTAACACCTCCTGTACCGTTGATCACCTCTGGCTCCTCTCTCTTTGTCTTAACCTCTGGCCTCGATGAGGAGTCAAACAGGAGGCTGATTCTGCGTTTTATGCTGCCTCCTTCGCTGTGATTTTCCGTCAGCCCACCTTCATCGCGCCCTCTGTTCGATGGCTCTGGTGTCGTCTGGCTCTGCTCTGCCTCTGTAGGTTCCGGCTTTTTTGCATCATCTTTGGTCTTGGTTGTAGAGCTGGTGTTTCTGGGCTGAGGAGGCAGAGACAAGCCACCTGACTCAAACTTCGAAGTGAGCTCCATGGACAGGCGCTTTCTGGGGCTGCCCCATCGATGTGTTGGACTGGCTGTAGAGGAAACATCATTCCCTGAAACTTCAAGTGTTTGGACGACAGAAGTCTGAGTTTCATCTGCTTTCTTTTTTCCGTCTTTCTGCTGTAAGTTTGTTACAGTATCCTTGGATGCTTCGTGGTTTCTTAGAATGACATCGTCTTTCTGGATCGACTCAGACTTGGGTGTCTCTTTTTGCGGAGCGGTTTTTGGAGCTGGATCAGATTTTCCAACACTAGAATCAAGAGTATCTTCTCCATGTGGACTTACTTTGCTCCCTTTGGTTATTTTTGGTACATCTTTGGGCTGCACGCTTACAGAGCTGGGCTTAGAATCAGAGGCGGTGGGTTTCTGAGGGAGTGGCTGAGCAGGGGTGGGCAAAGTTGGCCTGGGGACATGTTCGACCTCAGATTTTCCTGGCTGCTGTGTTGTTGTCTTAGAGGTTGCAGTGACTGCCTTTGGAGCGTGGATGGAGCGAATGGTGGCAGTCGTCTGCAGAGAGAAGGGCTTTGGAGTGAGTCGAGGTTTGGGGGCCAGAGTAGGCTTGGGTTTAGAGATGCCACCAGGCTGGGAAGCCTCAATGGTGCTCTCCATAACTGAGTCGCTGAAAAAGAAGAGGAGGTGTTTACATACAGCAGACCACATTTTCACACTGAAAAAATAAAGCACACACAGACACAGACAGTTGTTTGGATTGAAGACTGGATACATCTGGTTGGTCTAGATTTTTGAAAGCATGTACTGCTGCGGGGACAAAGAGAGGTGAATGAATCACACAGAGCACACACTTTAAAATATAAAAAGTCTTTTAGCTAGGTTTGTTGTTTTTTTTCTTACCTGGTTTCTGTCTTATTTTATATAATAAAAAGGCCTTGAATTTTAACTGTTTCTCTTTCATAGTCAAGATTTGATTTCTTGCTGTCTTTCACTTTTAGTTTGAGGGAATTATTATGATGTTACAGGTAGCCTCTTGTCAATCATCTTCATTTAAGGTTGTCAAAAACCTGATTTAAAGTCAATCTAAATGAATAGATAGATGCTATACATAATATTGTAAACAAATTGCCAGCATAAAACATGAGTACTTCTATTGTC